>RZIO01000016.1:1470365-1520767 GCA_004338095.1 Gloeostereum incarnatum
CACTATCCATTCAGAGATGTGACTGTCACATGTCACATCATAGTATTTGAGGCGGCTTTGGAGCATTGTATGTGTAGTAAGCACGGGAGAACGTCTTGAAGAACTATGAGAATGTATTGAGAGTGCCTAGGATATTCTACGTAGCATGATTACTTTTAGGCACCGTTTTCCCCTGAGAATACGAATTTTAAGACTAGGAAGTTGGTTGTGGTTGATCACCTTGGCATCTCTTCGATGGAGAGCAACGCAGCCAGGGGCGATATAGTCATAGTCATGGTGCGAGGTTCCCAAGAAGTGCACAGCTCCCAAGATGATATATCAGATGACCGACAGCCTCTAATCCAGCTTGGATTGTCAATCATGGTTGAAGTACCTTTTCAGATGCATCCTCCCACAAATCTTCTGTCCAAAAATGAGGCAATGACCTCAGCTTCCAAAGACATGAGGAGATTAATTTAAGTACAAGTCCGCCAGGCGGCCAAATACGGAGTAAAGAGCCAGCTCATGGCTCTCCTCGATTATTTGGATCCACTACCACGCAAGTATTTGTATATTTGCTTCATATTTTATTGCATGAGCTTTGAGCTGAAACTCAGTCAGCGCCCTGACCGCAGGTCGGAGCGGAGCTTTCTGGGGAAGGGTTCACGCCGTACGTTGTGGCTCCTTTCCCGCCAGCGGGCCGAATCGGGTGAGAAGCGCTGGGTGGCGTAGTGACCGTCGAGGAGGACGACGCCTAGCCAGAGTCGCGGTGAACATGGCGGCTGTCAGTAAAATCGCTTATCGCTCACGCGTCGTGGGAGTTGGAACGTTCGACCCTGCAGTGTGTCACGGTAATGGGAGTTCCGGGAAGGGTAAAGACAGGTAAAGACAGAGAAGGCGCGGGAGAAGGCGTGGTGTGTTAATCGAGTCGGGTGGCTCGTTCGTAATCGTATCTTCTCAGGGACGGTGCATCTGCTGGCCCAGTCAGAAAACACACAGGAAACAAGAAAGAATCAGAGAGGGAATTGTGCCTCTTCTCGGCATCCTCGGGTTGCGTTAGAAGCAATACTGGTCGAAAGAGCATTTGAGCGCTCACATCCGGTTAGTGTAAGAGATCTGGTAGACGCCGGCTCATGAGTCTGCTCTTTTGCACAACAAAGTCGGTGGTTATTCCCGGGTCCAAAGGTACAGAATGCCCATAGGTTTTGTCTGAAAATGAGCGTAGAACACGAGCTGGTCTCGCTACCATCCTCTATATCATGATGTGAACATAGTTAGCCAGCACTTCGTATCTCACCTCTGCGCTGTGACGTTCACATCTACTGATTTAGATGTTCTCTAGACTAGAACAGCTACGTTCATCCATTATCCATATCACAAAGGCGGGGCAAGGTGACATCATGATCGGAAATATAACTTGATATCATGAGCGAGCGGCCAGTATGAGCTTAAGAAGAGCACTAGGATCAAGTCGAATCGTCACCAGCGACGGTGAAAGTCGATGTGCCACATCGGCAACTTGCGACCGCGTTGGCAACGATGCATATTGGCCGATCACACCCGCCATGAAACATCTGAGTCTAAAAAATGATAATGTATAAACAAGGATCAACAACGTTTCTTGTTGTCGTTCATCCATCCACGAAGGTCCTATAGCGTTCCAGGGTTCCTCGCCCAATTGTCATTCTTTTTTGTACAACTCTCTTTTCATCCTACTAGACTCTTCACGCTATGGGAGGCTCAACCCACTTTCACTTTGGACATCTTGTCCCTCACGTCGCCAACAAACTGAAAATGAAACGACAATCTGCTTCTTCCGACTGTTCTAGCGGGGGATTCTATACGTATCCTACTGGGTCCACCAAACTCGATTCTCTCCAACCAGTCAACATCACCTGGAATACCGAGTGTCTCTCTGGTACGGATAACGTAGATGTATATCTCCTCTTCCCAGCAGCGCAAGAAAACACCAGAATTCACCTGTGGCGAGACAATCCATATTCCCAGGGATGGCTTGAGGTCAACCTCAAGCCCAAATGGTGGAACTCTACCGCAGAGGTCCAGCTGCAACTCAACATCGTCCCTGCCGGCACTCCTCCTTTCCTCCAGACTCTCCCTGGCGCGCCGTTCTTCACTGCGACGTATACTGAACCGGAGGGCGGAGTCCCCGCTGAGGCAGACACTTCCATCACAGATACAGATGGAGGAATTACCACCGCCGGATCCACCAGCGACAACAACTCTTCTTCGATGTCCGGCGGGAAGATCGCCGCTGCCGTCCTCGTTCCCCTTCTCTTCCTCGGTCTCCTCGCCCTTGCCTGGTTGAAAATCAAGAGGCAGCGTGGCAAGGAGAAGAGGAAACGCTGGAGCGAGGCCGTCGATAAGCGCATGTCCACCATCAGCACCGACTGGAAGAGTATGTCCGCTGCCGGAGCAAACGCCGCCATCCGCAACTCCGTCGCTGTCGATGCCAATGGCAACCGTGCTTCCAGCTTCTCCTTTGGCGCCATTCGTCCCGCTACTACCTACGATGACAGTGGACGTGCAGGGCTCGGAGCTGCCCGCCAATCCTCGTACGGTAGCATCGGGAACACGTCCGGAGAGATGTCTCAGGTACGCCAGAGCGTCTTTACTGTCGGCGATAGGCAGAGTCGGGTCTCGTTCGCGTTGGACGCTCGTCCTCGTCCCTCGATGTCCTCCTACGGAGACAGGAGCAGCAGCTACACTGCGAACAGACCCTCCCGTGCTTTCCACAACGCGTTCGTTCCTCCGATTCCCAATGTCCCAACTCCCACTCGTCACGGTGAGTGTTCGTATCCTTCTCTCAGCTGGGTCTCTAATTTCCTTTTGTAGACTCTTCGGATTCCGATACTGCGGGAGCGATGTCTCCCACTCAGACTGTCGGTGCTGCACCATTGACTGCCGAAGCTATCAATGCTCGGTTCAGCTACTATAACTATGAGGGATATGAAGATGACGGTCAAGGGGATGGACATGGTGAGTTCTTCCCTTGCGTCCCTTTATTCTCCACTTCTCTGCCTCCTCTTGTCTTGGTGCCCATGCTAACATTCCTATGTTCTCTTCAGCCCGTACCCAAACTCAGCGCACCCCGCCCAGCGAGACTCAAAGTGGATACTTCCCCTCTCAAGAAGCTCAGAGGCAGGAGTCTGGACAAGGACAAGAAATCGAATATCCCGGTGAGTATCGTGTTTCTGTGAGAGTGGGGAGACAGAGAAATCGAGTGTCCTTACCCCTCGCGTCGTACTTTTTATGTTCTTGCTGCGCCGCAGTCTCCGATCGCTCGGACTGAGGTCGCTCTCCTCACTCCTCTTCGTTCATTTTACCCAGTCAACAAACTAACCTTTCCCGTTCTAGAAACCCTCTTCAACGCCGCCGGTCTCATTTCTCCCACCACGCCTGCGCCTCAAGCGCCTCCTCAAGCTTACTCTCCCGCGCCCTCGCACTCCATGTTCAGCGGTTTCGCCCCCCCTGCTGCAGAAGGCTCTCCGGACGATATGCTCAAGGCTTACGCTGCTCGCAGTGCCGCTGCTGCCAGAGGTGGCGGAGCCTTGTCTCCTCCCTCAGGACTGAGATCCCCCCCACCGACCGCTAGCGCTCATTCATCCTTCGTCGTCGGTCACCCTAGCGTCGTTCCCGATGCACCTCCTACGACAATACCTACTAGCAACTCGAGGAGACTGACGTTCAACGCGGCGAATCCAGGAGTCTACAACCCTGCCAGGGGTGCATACGGGGTCGATGCTAAGTGGGAGTAGATGGCCAACCCAACCTTGTTCTGTCCCAGTCCCCCTGTTTCCGCTTTTTGATGTTGCTGATGTGATTGCTGATATAAGGTCTTTGTGTTTCCACTCCCTCTCCTACAAACTACCCCCTTGTCCATTATCCTACTTTGTACATTTCGTATGTCCCGTCTCTCTCCCTCCTTTACCCCTCGCTGGCGTTCTTCCTTCTTCCTGAGGGTGGAACCCTCGATTCCCGGCCGTCTGGCACCCCGACCTGGTCCGTTTCTTTCCTTATTTTTTATTCACTTTATCTATCCCTTTGTACACGTGCACGCACAGACGCACACACACACAACGTCCTTTTTGTAAGGCACTACATACCCCTTCCTCTTTATTTTTAGTCGGCGTCTTCCTTATTGGTGTAATTGTTAATGCTCAGTTATATGTTGATTTATTGAATAACTGGCAGCTTGCAGCTAATGGGTGATTGGAGATAGCAGCCTAGTCCTGACGAACGGCTGATAGAGAAGATATCGATATCTTCGGAGGCAGCATTGAGATCACGGTACAATGGAACAGGCATTGGATAGCAAGGCTACACTACTAGAACACTGATTGGAGAGGAGGGGAAGGAATAGATAGAGCAAGGATAGCAATGTAAGACGAAGGAAACTTTTATACAACTAAAAAAACAAACAGCTCAAGCGTTAAGCTTCGGTGCGACCTTGATAATCTGGTCGATGTTGATATACTGCACCCAAGTCTCCAGCTCTTTCGTGCTCTCATACCAGATAAACTTGGACTCCTTGTCCCCGCGGAAGAACGCGATGGCGCAGATGTATTTCTCGTTCACCAGCTTGTCCCTCCTCGCCACGCCCAGGTTGGAGTTCCACAGGCGGAACTCCCATCCTTGGAGAGGGATGTTGTCGCCCTGGGCTGTGCCATTTGGGACGTCAAAGTCGAGGCGGGAGTAGTCGAAGCCAAGGGGTTGCCCGACGGCGCGGATATAAGCGTCCTTTAGAGCGAGGACGGTGCACAGGCGGCGGAGAATGGCGTCGTCAGATGGGTCAGCCTTGATCATATGAAGCTCTCTGTGGGACAACTGGGGGAACGCGTCAGAAGGGAGATGACGGCGGCTGATCGCTACACCCGAGCCTCGCAATCAGCTTGTACGAGGAAAACTGACCTTGTGGGACATGGATTCGGTGAAAGTAGAGACAGACACGCCCCTGGGCTCCACGCTGAGCTGCTTGATGCCGATGCCGATGTTGATGACTTTGCGCTGGACGCCTTGGACCATCGCCATACCACAGATTGAGTTTTCGTAATGAAGCTGGTAGCCGATATGAGAGAACATGTACTTGTCCGATGCAACTTCTTCCGGAAGCTTGCAGGACAACGAGGTTAAAGGAATGAATTGGACTATGACAGGGGACGCCCACGCCACGTACCTGTTCGATCCAGTGTTTCCCGTTTGAACTGGTATTATCGCGCCATTTGTGCCGAGGGATCCGCCGGTGTCGCATCATTAGTAGAGGAAGCATCTGGCACAAGAGCATCCCTAAGTTCCAAGGCAAGTTATTCGACAGGATCGGCTGAGTGGCCAACCGATTGGCACTCACGGAAACCGTCTGCCTCAGAGGGCTTATAATCAACACGAATGTGAGGAACACATTCCTGCACAAGTTGATAACATAAATCATATTCCTGGGGATTTAGATCAGACTACATCTGGTGGCCACACAGATGGGTCCACGCACCTCCTTCGTGTACTCCCTGTTCAGAGAAAGAATCCAGCATAAAATTGGGCAATCTACAACGCCACTGAGAAGAGCATTAGATACAGATCAAAAGGAATGTAAGACAGTAGAAATCTAACGTTGGGGGCACTTGTTCTGGGGCATCTGGAGGCGGCGGTGTTACAACGTTCCGGGGCAACATCGGACAGTGTTAGATAAGTAGATGGATATCAAAGATTAGAAAGCTGGCCCTAGGAAGGATGTAGGAAGTCTGAAAGAATGGTGATGAATGGTGATGGTTGCAGCAGAGCAAAGGCACATTCTGCCTTTCTGGTTCAATCAGAACTTCCCTCTCGTGGTGTGACTCCCGGCCGGACCGAGAGTACGGAGGCTGTGCATTGCTGTGCACTTCTGACGCCACATTTTCATTGTTTTCCCATCTTGCTTCAAAGTACAAAGGAATTAATCCTTTGCCATGATTCCGTACCCCATTTTACGTCGTGCTTCCCAAAATATCAACCAAAAACCGGCTCGGAGCTGCTTCCTGCAGATGTTCAAGCCTCGAGTCGCCCTCGTCATTCTGCTGATCTACCCTAGTGAAGTACCCTGGCTGTATCAACACTAGTCCTCTGCCTGATTGATGTTCATATCTAGTGTTTTTAAAGACAGTCGGACCCATACCTCCCAGTTCTCTTCCATGATCTTATACACCGCATTCCAATCTCGACACAAATGTGTGGCGCCAACGCGGTCCGAGTCGAAGTCCCGGGTCTCAAAGTCTCCCTTTTCCAGCGTCAGATCAGAGGAACATAGCGTCATCTGTCGAAGGTAGTCTAAGCAATGTTTGAGGTGTCCATCGGCCACTCTATAGCGCGAGCCCTTTGTACCGGCAGGTTCGAACACGAGATTCAACATACGTATACAATGCTGAGAGGTCCGAGTCTCAACCAAGGTATTAGGAGGACTGTTGGCCCGTAAGTACGCACCAATTCATGAAACATAGTAACCATAAATAGGCGATTTTCAGGACCCAGACGCACATATCCGGCGGAAGAGGAGGTTAGATTAAACCACTGTGGGTCAGACTCCAATCCAAGCGATTGGAAGTCGTCCCGTTCTTCCACCGTCATAAAGACAGATCCGAGAGCAGAAGGGGACACCAAGCTCTCTGGAACGTCGTGCCCATGGAAGGCTACGGTTTGATCGAGACTTAGTGCTCAGAGTCAGATATTCTTGTACGAGGGACGCACCGTACATGCTGGACGAGGTGGAATAGCTTGGCACGTTCCATCCTATGATGTATACGACGTTGACGGCAACGATGATCAACAGTATGCTGGTGACTGTGGTAGGAGACATCACCTAGAGGCTTAATTCGACATGCAAGGCTTCTTCGAGCTACTTGGGATCCGGAGCGCTGGTATTTGCAAGCGAACCGGGCTCATTAACCAAACCAAGCTGCGGCAAGTTGATGTATGTCCGCCTGGTCACCGAGGATCCGGTCTTCAAGTCCGCTGTCAGTGTATACTTAGCTCCCCATCGTTCCTGCCGGATGGACGTGTCTATTGACTTTGATCTGACCTTTCAGCGCTTGATAAGACTTCACAAAGAGATTCCCACTGGCAGGGCTTCTATCCGAAGAGAACGTTTGTAGATGGATGCAGGACTACGCGACATCGCATCTGTATCAAGAATTTCTAACATAGGACCATCTGAATATGTTCCCCTTTCCCTTCGAACACCGTTCATCGAGCTAGATCACATTGATGAAACACTCGACCCGCGGCTGAAACCTACCTCGAGGGAAAGCCTTCCGACCCACCCTCTACGAAGCGTGGCGGCACAGAGACGATGGACCTCTTGGGCATGCATGTTCGCCATTCTTTCGTCTTGTATATCCTTATCCCTCTATCTCAAAAGGCCCAGCCATGACTTATATGAAAGGCAGCGGCTCTCATCTCCTCTGCGACGCCCCAATCCGTACACGAACCTTGACAAGATAGAGGGTCTGCCTCCCTTTTCCCTGCAGAGTTATTCCCAAATCGTACTTCAGTTTAGCAACAACGATTCATCAAGAAAGCTGAAGGAGGAAACTCGTCAATATCTTACCCTCGAGGGTATTGTCTACCTCGAAGATCGACACTTTACCGTAACACGAGAGGTACGCCACACATTCCTAAAAGTTTTGCATCTATAAACTGACGAGTGGCGTTCTTAGACTTCTAGCGTCGTCCAGTTTCGGGTCGTCGATTTCGGTGTAGAGCGTTGTACCTTGCGCCTGGTAATCCCGATTCCCACAAGTTGGCTCAGACGTTGCCATTGTAGAATCTAGCGTCCTTGACATTTGGTACCTCGAATCCGAGAGCGAAATCTCTCCCTTTATCCTGAATGGTTGGAGCCATGCACCTGAACGCAAGTTTTTGTTTGGGAGTGTGGAGGTTAATAGGACTACGGACTGGACGTCTCAAAAATCCTTCTGTGCATCCAAATCATTTGTTTCGTTCGAGTTCTCATGCCAGAGCGCGGATTGTTCGGTCGGATTCTGGCAAGACAGAGAGGACCAAATGGTATGAAATTCCCTTCTTAATCTTTGAATGACAGGACTCATTGCACTCGTCTATTCAAAGGTGTTTATATGGAGCAAACGGGATAGTGAATAATACTATCAAGTGATTTTGTAGTCTTGATACACGAAAGAGTCCGTTCGAAGCACAATTAATTCTCAAAATTGTCCTCCAACGCCTTCCGAACCTGAACCCAGTCGCTAGATCTGTGAGTGACGCCATCAGCAGTCACCGCATGTACTCTGCGCCCCGTGGCACGATTAATCTTTGTCGCGGTGGGTTCTAGTGTCGTATCGGCTGCGCACATCACTACCTGCGTCATGTAAGAGCCACAGTGTTCTCCATGGTCATACCCATGCTCGTTTATCCCTTCTCCAGCGAATATCTGGGAAAAGTAGTGGCGCCATCCCATGAGGCAATGAATCTGATGATAGGCGCTGATCTGGTAGAAATGTACGTCGGGTTCTTCCCCGAGGCGAATGAATTCATGTCCTCGAGGAATGACGGACGCCCAGTCGGCGGGTTGATCTAAGCCATAATGCTCTGGAGTGTCGGTAATGGTAATCCCGGCGGGATGGATTGTCAATGGGAGCGTGGCTAGAAAGAACGTCAGAAACGATTGCACGACTGTCCAAATCCCAGCCACGTACCTTCGCTGCTTGACGTATATAGTCTAGAACCACGAATCCAGAGCGAGTGAAGGTTCAGAATGGAAGTCAAACCCAGAGAGATAGAGACGATGTAGGCAAATCTCTCGGGCACGATGACAACACCCATTTCACATGAAGAGGTGTTGATGGGACGAAGGGGAATAGAGTCTTATCGTGTGGCACAATGAGGTCGCTTTCGATTCCGCCACGATATCCAGGCCTCTCTTGAGCTGTATCATTACCAAGCATTCGAATAGCCCCGGGGCCAGGATCTTCGAATTCGAAGTAAGAGCACAAACTATAAATACAACATATCGACCGGGAAAGACAGGAAACACCGGGGTTGAATTCGTGCGGCCATGCAGTATTTGTCGGTTTCCAAGACGTTGATTCGTTCCATAGGGGAAGCATTGACGGTTTCCCTTATCATGAACACACTTCTTGTATACCTGGAGCATTTTCCAACTCTGGGTGAGCCCGAGCCATTTCTGGAGGGAAAAGCATAGACTTACTCTCTCGTCAGGGATGTATACCACTGACTCCTTTCCATTTACTCCTCGCCGAGTTGCGCTTACCATCGTTGAAACCGAAGGGTACAACATGACTTGAGAAGACTGGGCAGAATTTTACCCCCCTGGCATGGGGTGTGTCCGTATTCACGAGGACTATTACCTGGTATCTATGTACCACCAGATGCACCTACGTCCCACAACCATTTCTGTGATACTGATTCAAGCGTTTAATCGACTTTATGATTAACATTGTATCAATGCATTTCGTCGGTACATGGCGAAAGCCTACGGCGGCAACAGGACATTCTCGGACGCAAACAAGTACCATGTTACCCATTGTCTCTCGTACCTTCGGCAGACAGTGCTCTGCAATTTGGATGTCTCGTTAGAGCCGGCAAGGGAGGCTCATACTGTCAATGGAGAACGGGTTCACGCGGCATACGGGACAAATGTGACGCACGAGTGCAGAGATTGGGATCAAGTCCGTTCTTGGATGGCGAACAACCACAGAGATTGGGAAGAAGACGACGACTTTGACGTGTTGTGACCGTTTGGAGCGAGTACCGGAGGACCGAGGTTAAGATCGATATCAAAATTGTAAGTTGTAACGTAACAGTTTTACCAGGCTATACCAGCATTGTTTCCTTGAAGTTCTTGACGCGGATGCATATTGCAAAGCTGTAAGGTCAATTTCCATGGTTATAATTGCCTCTTCATGGAACATTCAAGGATAGCTTAGGATATCTGCTCAATACATCACGGTGAGTTCTATTTCAAGCTTCAGTACTATTGAATGCTTTGAGTTAATTATGGTTTCACGGAAATGCAGGATCAAGCTCACATGCTTCTTTTTAACGACCCAATCGCCGTAATTTACTTCAGCCGCTTCGAAGACTGTCGTCCAGTCCTTGCAAGTGTGTTATGTCGGCCACAGCGATTCGTGGACCGCTTGGGTTTCTCACCGACTCCAAACGAACGCTGGCGCGACACAGAACCATCTGGCTAACGTACGCCATGCAATGCTGGACAACTCGACTAGGCTTCACCTTCCTTTGATTAATATCAAAATCCACCAGTCCTTTCCGGATAATGTTCAGACAGCGAAGGTGATGAAACATCGACACCGTGAACGGTTCGTCTGAATCGTCCCCCAAATGAACCACATGTCCACCCGAGGGCAAAGATAAGCTCCACTCTTGATCTCCCCTTGTTGTGTTAAATGCATAATGGACAGTGTTCTCCAGAGTCAGATGAACGTCTTCTAAACGGACTGATCTGCCATAAGTGAGGGATACCTGTATTTTGGTCAACTAAGGGCTCGTGGTACAAGTTCACTCCAGCCTACCTCGTGTAGAACTTGACGTTGGTGTTGCCCTCGCGATCGCCGCATAGTTGTCTACGAGCGTCGATTCGGCTTCTTTGCGCCAGACTAGCGCAACCAGGGTGCCGCAAAGCACGATAGTAATCAGGGCGAGGAATGGCCAGAAACGGCTCTTTCGATCTCTGGGGCGAGGTCCTGAAGAAACGTTTCAGGACACATCACAGCCTATCACGTCCTAGGAAACCCACCGAAGAAAGAATTTATGACCATTTGTTCGTTTGAGAGGGTAACAATTATCGAACCTTCACAGTGATGAACGCTGCTCTTAAACTAAATGTGGCTTCTCAGGTGCAATACGTGGTCTGGATTCAGACAATGATGTAGGTACGGCATCCAGAATTCATTCACGCATCCGATGACGGTATCTCCAGGGGTTTTCGCAGATTCATTTTCTTCAATTTCTCGCCATTGTTCAATCATTCAAATAGCTCTTTCATCCCTATTTCTCCCTTAGTGCTATTCGTTCGTTTCTGATGATTGTGGGGCAACGTTAGCGTCCAGAGATCTGCTCCAGGTCCTCATTCCGACTTACCAGACACAAATCGCCATGATGCCGCGGTTCTCAAGACCGGCATTCTCGACAGAGCGCCTGGCATTGCAATCAACTTCGCTAACGCTGCGAGTGCCCTCGCCGGGATTAACTACAATCAGGAGATGTCAACAAAAGATGGGATGGTCATGATTATTGGAGGTGTAGAGCCCACCAGGCGCGGCGATGACGTCCCCCAAAGCGCAAGTAAGCTTGAAAAGAATAGCGATGCGTGCGAAGTGGAGCATGTTTACTTGGGGTCTAACGTAGGAGAAAATCCTGTTGACGGAAACTCCTCTGGTGGTCTTATATGGCATGTGTGATGCGAGCCAGTCCGAGGGAAACGCGGGGAAGATGGCCTATTTCTGTCGTCGTACTATCAAGAGACTGCATCTGGCACATGTGCCATCGAAGAAGATCATAGAAAGGCCATAGCTCCCAGCTCCGATTCTTCGTCAAGACCAACGAGGTAGCGTCGCCTCAAACCCCTGGCTCCTGTGCAGGTTCGTGAATTTCTGCGTAATAAGAAATACTCCTGATCATGAATTCCAACTACTACCCTGTCTCCACCGACTTCGAAGAGTCTAAAGCGCTTGTCGACAGTCTCGAAGAAATTTCTGAGCCGTCCGCACTCCCTCAGAAGCTCGAAGCTGGGATTATACGCCTCATCTATGCGTTCTGTTTTTATCACAATCCTCGCAGCTCTTTTGAGCGTTGGAAGCGCCATTATCACACAGAAAGATGCTCGGCTCGAAGATCTTCCCCGTCCTGATATTTTGGCCGGCCTTTCGAAGGAGATGTAGTTTGTCTTCCTTAATTTTAACTCAATTCACAGTCGTTGATCTTGGAATGCTCATCCCCGGCATACAGGCAACATCGTACTTGCTTTCCGACCTGAATTAGTAGCGCCGAAGGCTAGCAAGAAATAGAATCGAACCGCTAATCAATCAAATGCCACGGCCATTTAGTTGAAGAGCATATATGTGTTGCGATAAAGTAGCTTCAGGTGACTTCGGGGTTCTATCTTACAGTACCGATAGGAATGCAATGGGAACCGAGGTTACACACTGAGAAACTCCGTCAAAATGTACATATACTTCTCCCGCTCTTCCCCCATGGGCGTATGGCTCGATTTCTCAAATGTGACCCACTTCACCTTGGGAATATGACAAAAGAACGGGACGTTTACCCAGTCCTGGGAGATATCTCCACGCCCGTTGATAATGAGGGTCGTGGGGCATACATCATGGAGCTGACCTACGACAGACCAGTCTTTTATCTCACCAGAGAACCTAGTAGACAGTAAAGATTAGCAACTGATGCGACATCGAAGATGAAGACGAGGGATCACTTACATAGCTTTGACCACAGTGCCGTCTGCGTTCTCACCGAAGACCTGATCAAGTGAGTAGAGATACTCGGAGGGGAAGGGTCTACCAAACACCCATGCTTCTTGCGAAACTCCTTCATCGCAGACCCGGATACCTTCAGATCTTTCATCCCGACCGCTAACCCGTCCTGAACCCATTTCGGGAATTTGCTAGCTAATTGCTTGTTTGACTCGTTCCACATCGCCATGCTGGGAAGGGAGTTGGTGAGGATTAAGTGACGTAGCCCCGCCGGTTTGCGCCTGAGGTCAAACTCTAAGGCCAAGATTCCTCCCCATGAATGACCGATAAGGTCAAAGTCCTCTTGGATCTCAAAATGAGTGACCAGATTCGCGAGTTCATCTATGAAGAGGTCGACGGTCCAAAAGGACGTAGGTTTATCGGGAAGGTGCGTGGATCACGAATTGCCCAACTGATCGTAGAATATGACCGGTCGGGACGAAGAAATGTCACTGATGGGGAGTAGGTAGTCGTGTGAGAGACCAGGGCCGCCGTGTAGGACGACCAGTGGGGTCTCAGTGCGAGTACTCATGTCTCCAAAGACACAGTACCAAGTGTCGTAAGTCTCGTTGCCGACGGTGAAAGGAAGACTACCTTCGAGAGCAGGACGCCAGGAGCTCATTGTGGACCACGGGCAGTAAAACTGGAGTACTTCGGTTGAAAGGGGCAACTGGGCAGATGAGACGAGGCAACTATTGATGATCAGCTTGATTTTTTATAGATCTCCTGATAACTCGATATTAGAGCGCCAATTATTTATCAATTCAGAGACACTTTGCTTCGAAGGAGTTCGAAGGCTGGGGCGATTAGTTCTAAAAATACTGTTTGTGATTATCACCCTGATATTGTGATGACAGTGATGAATCGCCGAATATGCCAAACAAACTAGCTCTAGCGATCACATAGTGGGGGTTAAAAACAGGCCCCTCGAATCCTAAAAATGCTCGAAGGACTTCTCACCGGTCTCAAACACGTTGCAATGCCTTCGCTTCCTTCTTCATGGGCTACCAACGAGCCAGGACCTATCCATTGGATGGAGCAAGTAATCAACGCTGGTGTTAATATTGGATCCATGGCCTACGGTCAGTTATCTAGTATTACTTGCAAGCAGTCTTACGGTACTCATTTTGCGACCTGCTCGTCACGTTTCAGGCGCCCATATCGTTATCTTCTCTATGTGTACCTACTACCTCGTTTCTGCAAAAAAGACACCTTGGGCCTATCTAGCGTACATCACTGTCCTCTTGATTCTGGCTTCGACGAATATTGGCTGTAACATCAATTTCAATCAGCTAGGTTGGGAAACTCTGCCCGTGTCATACTCTCTTGAGGCTTACGTCTACGCTGGCAGGTCCCGCGGCGTTCTTTTCAGAGCAAAGGCGTTACCAATCGATGCCGTAGGAAATGCAGCTGCCAACACGATTACTTTGCTTGTCGACTCCCTCATGGTGCGCATGCTGGCTCTTTTGTGCGCTCTATTTTTTGACTATTTTTTGAGTCCCCTCCCTTGCCAGATTCATCGACTTTACGTCGTTTGGGGCGGCAGATGGCATGTGGCTGCCGTGCCTGCGATAATGATGGTTTCTGCAGTGGGTCGGTTTTTGATTTGTTTGTATACCTATTTCGGTATGAACTCACACGGCCTCTTTCACAGTTCTTGGTGTCCTAAGAACAGTAGCCGCCTCCCAGCCTGCTTCAAGTTTATTTGCAGCCGAAGCGAAGAAATATGGTCTTCCATACTGGGCGCTTTCTATGTCACTGAATATGCTGGTCACAACTTTCATTGTTGTACGGCTCTATCAAGTACGGAAGGTGCTACGAGATACGATGGGACAGGCATTGCTGCTATGCTTGTAGAATCCGCGGCTCCATACGGCATGATCAGTTTCATTCTAATTGTTCTCTACGGCATCGGAAATACTGCCAACATTTTGTTCATACCGTTTTACGCACAGCTGCAAGTACGTCCTGACTTTCAAGTACGTTGATATCAGCAGTGGCTTACTGGTCCCTTTAATAGTGCATCACATCTGAACTGATCATTCTACGCGTATTTCGTGGGCGTGCATGGTCGAAGAACACCCTTTCCGGGACCGCTAACACTGGAGGTGTCTCTGCGATCCACTTCCACCACGAAACTCCGCCGAGTTCAGCTCCAACAGAGGACTCGGATATGACGACGAACACAAACCCGCCTGGCATTGAGAAGGATCAGAAGCTCTCAAGCATGTCCGTGGTAGACATCCGTCCATAGTCTCCTTAGTAAATAGATTCTCGTCCGATAGTATTTTCATTCTTATCTATGTGTCCGGGCTGTTTTGCAGTAATAAGTGTCCAATGTTGACATTTTCATTTTACGCCACGTCTCCTGTGCCCCGAATTTTAAAAACCGATATACAAAAGGCAGTCCCGTAGCCCCAATTAGCAGATGTTCATACTCTATGGCAGCATGTGTAATACGTTCACGAAGGGACTCAGAAATCACTCTGGAGTCTGACCATGTCAACCTCTGTAACGCCTGTATCCCCTCGGAATGAAGTCCCTCTTTCTCTCCTCTTCTCCATTTACAAAGTCCCAACTGACGGTGATATTTCCCAGATCTGTGTTCGCTATCGACTGGAATGCAGCAAGAGACAGATCGATATCGTTCGGCCCACACCCCATACACTTGTCTTCGACAGTTGCTATGACGTCAGAAGTTTGGCCCGACTCTTCGTCCGCGTCTGAGCAGCCGTTATGAGTATCAAATCGAGGGCTTGAAAGAAGGACGAAAGGCACTTACAGGTGACTTTGATCTTTTCTCCGCACTTCTCATTATTGCCAAAGGGTCCGTTCGCGCTCAGAGCAACGATTAAATCCTCGTCACGGATCGTCTTGCCATCCTCACTACAGGATCCCGTCCCTGGTTCCCCAGTCTCAGGGTTGGTTGGATTGTAATAGGTGGCTACAAGGAGAGAGTCAAGTTAGCAGTCAGAACAACAGCAAGAGTAACTGAATACTGACCATGCCCATCATAGCGTGCTCCCACAAGCCCGATGGCCAAGTAAACCGAGAGAGCGAAGGAAGCAAAGACGTTTGGAGCATACATCTTGAATTGGCAAAAAGATAGAAAAGGCGGTCGAAAGGTTGAAAGAAGAAACCAGTCTCTGATGTGCCTTGATCGAGGGAGGGAACCGTCCAGCGGATGAAGAATAAGAGACCATATTTCCAGCTCTTTATACTGCTCAAACGTGAGACAGCGGGATCTCTTCGGGGCACTTGGGCTGCGGCGTCATGATCCGCCGTCTAACGGTATCTACTCTATTGTGATCCCCAGATCCTCAAAGATTCCCTGGAAGCACCCTGATCTAATACAATGCCAGCAAGCACAGCGGCACGCAGCTTTATTCCGGGTGGCTATCAATCTCGAATGATGTGTCAACTTCAAATTTGACTAGAAGAGCGCGTCGAAGATGCGTCGGTCATATATAATGGATACTACTATCATTCCGGGGGAGTTTGAAAATTTTTGAATGACTTTTGAATAGCTCTGCCACAAATGCAGATTCTTCCTCCGGAAGTCTTGAGGCATGTTAGGTATCGTTTCAGTTTCCTCTCATATTTTTTCCAGAATAAAATGAGTAGAAGGAACGTCGATTTCAAGCAACTCCCGGGGAGTTTGAAAATTCGTCACGAGCCTGTCACACCTGCTTTCGCGTGGGCATTCTTGTAGAAATGTCACGCTTTTGTCACGCTGAAAAAGACCAAGTGTACATCCTGCGACTCTCAGGGAACGCAGCCCTTAAAGATTTTGTGGATACATTCGGATGTATTTTAATACCTTAACTCTTGAATCTCATGTTGTATGGTCAAGCCAAAAAAAATGTACTGGCGAAACTCTCTTCCAATCACTCAGCCTGCCTTCCCAAAAAAAAATCTCTATCTCTTTCCATCTGCTAAAAAAATCCCAGAAACTCAGGATAGGCATTTGAGATACCCTAGTTCTTAAGTAAAAATTCACAAGGCAATCCGAGCATGGGTTGTAGCAGGACAATTCAATTTTCAAACTCCCCGGGACTTTCAAACTCCCCTGGAATGATAGTAATACCAAGGGGGAAGGATCTTTGACGACCACGAGAGTACCCGTTCACGAGTAAGCATGTTACAATATGGGGTTGACCGTCGGTCTGTTCCAGACTAAAGTGTACCGGGAACACTTGTTGGGAATGTGGCGAGTTTAAATTTGACGTGGCGGTCCCGGTTTCAGGATGTCGGAGTTCGAAGCGGAGTTTACACGTAAGTTGTAACGAGTCACGACGCGTCCACCGTAACATTCAACTTTCACCATGTCACAGTCAGAGGGCATTCAGCAACGCGTAAATTTTGCGCTCTTGGGAAAGTTCGTTGGAGAGCCAGTCAGACTAGCTTGTAAAGTGGTTTCGGTGCGTGAAAGTCCAAAAAAGGTCGGGATCAAGCGTGTAGTAACTCAAAAGTTTTCATCAGTTTTCAGGAGATAATGTTACCGTGCAGACGAGTGATGAAGGGACTGTTACTGTCAAGCAGCCTACTGTGAGCTGTCAGCATGTATGCCTGATATTCTCACCCTGACCCTGCGAATAGGGCTCCCAAATGTTGGCAGGAAAGACTTATGTTGAAGTGGTGGGAACTGTCTTGGACGTTTCTACTGTTAAAGCGGTGCTGTGCATAGATATGGGGAAAGACTTGGGTGAGTCTACCTATCCAACTCACCGCATACACGTCTTACAATTAACGACGATCATATAGATATGGCATTGGTAGACAAAACGATCAAGTTCTTCCACGACCCACGCTTCCACGATAAAATGTTCATTTCGGAACCAATTTAATTCCTCCATTTGCGATTCACGGACGTTTGTATGATATGTACTATCAACTTGAATGTATTGCAACTCTTTTCGACCCATCTCCCTGATCTGCGGAAGCTTTTGCCCTAGGTCTACGTCGCGCGTCACCGGTTCATGTCCGGATGTGGGCCTGCCATTGGCACGTCTTCCAGCAGCTCCAGAGGGCCTTGACTTCGTCCGGGAACGGTCCCTTTGCCTTCTCTTGGACATTCTCCGTCGCGCTATTATGGGAGGTGACTCGGCGTGCAGAACAAGCAAAGATGCCTCGTCCCTAGCTCTTCATTCTTGAGTACGTGCCCACGTTGTCCCCAACACCGATGTCCGCTCGCCCCCTGCTCGCCCCTGTTATCTCTTGTTTTGTTTTGCCATTACCATGGACGCAGGAAACTGACGCTGTTACGCAGCAACGTTGATGCTGATGCTGATGGCCGACCCAGATGGGCCTGCAACTTGGACTTCTGGACGCACACGAAGGGGAAGACCCAGAGCCTCAAAGTCATGTAGAGCTGTAGCTCCTGTTGGATGCCCAAGAGCTACGTTTGTTCTGGACGCAGACGGTGTAGTCATCACTTGCGGTGCCCGGCGTCCGTCACGCAATTCATTCCCAAGCTGCCCATGCTCCCCCCCCCCAAAGTAATGCTCAATAAAGTCCGTCCCTTCCTCTATGCACGTCTGTGCGGCACCCATACGTCCCGATACTGGACAGAGTACCTATAACAGTCCACAACACCTTGCTCCGCATTGAAACAAGCCGTCCGCTGGAGAAAACCCACTGGCATGGACGATAGAGATGAAAGAACACCTTTTGTAGCAGGCTGCACTTTCTGGAGTTGAAGCACGCCATCGCACTCGCACTGAACAGAAGCGCCAAAGATTAAAACGAGGAACGACCGCGGGGCAGGACGCCTATAAAGACATCCCGATGCGCGTCGAGCGGCGACATTTGATAATTCAGAAAAACAAACACGTTCTACATACTCGAAGCATGGCGTGGTGGTACTTAAAGATACGAGGGGACAAGCATGCAAAACATCTTTTTTGTGACACCGTGATAAATCACAGGCGACGACCACGGCGACCGCCCTATAAACGAGCAGTTAATATGATGAACTGGAAGGAACGATAGGCAAGGCGTACCTTGCGCCTGGTAGAATCCGTGGGGACAGGGGTAACATCCTCGATCCTACCGATCTTCATGCCAGCACGAGCGAGAGCACGGAGGGCGCTCTGAGCACCAGGGCCGGGGGTCTTGGTGCCAGTTCCGCCGGTAGCGCGGAGCTTGATGTGGAGGGCGTTTGACGCCGACCTCACGGCAGCGAGTAGCCACATCCTGGGCGGCCAACATAGCGGCGTATGGGGAGGATTCGTCACGATCAGCCTTGACCTTCATTCCACCTGTAAAATATAATTTAGACGGTGCAGTGAGGCGACAGCCGAGGGATCGCACCAGTGACTCGCGAGATAGTCTCCTTTCCAGACAGATCGGTGACATGGACGAAAGTATCGTTGAAAGAGGCGAAGATGTGGGCGACACCGAAAACGTTCTCTCCCTCAGCGACTTGAGGACCGAGAGACACGGTGTTCTCTTCCTTTGGCGCTTTAGTCTTCTTGGGCGGCTGAAGTGAAAACAAATATCAGTACACTGTCTTCTAGGAAGTACAGGAGATAGGATGGGCTATTCGAGACGGGTGTATAGGTATTGACGTCCAGTTCATCTGAAAACGTCATCCACAAGCCAATCCTTTGCATCCAGCTATTTTAGCGGCTAATTCGACGCACGATCTCCACCAGTGTCTCAAGATGCCCTCCTGTATCGCTCTGGGATAGACTTTGAACGTACCATGATGTGCTGGCAGGTGTCTTGAGGGCTGAGGGGACAGGAGAGTTGTTGTGGACAGTTGGACGTACGAAAATCTTTATTTGGTCGATCAAAGGTGATGGACAAACAATGTCGGGCCGAAAATGGAGTCCGACGCCCGATCGGCGATCGCCCAATTCATCTGTCAACCTTCATCCCATCGCGCAGCCTGAGGCCTCTCTCTGGTATTTTTTGGCTATACAACATATGACTACAGAATCTGAAGCATCTTTCTCCCTATGAATCGGACTTTTTAACATTGTAACTCCGACGGAGATGTTGCGGAGATGTAGAATACAATAAACGCGAATACTACTTTAGGATAATTCTTGTTCTTGTACCAACAACCATCATGGGTTTTGTCATCCACCCCTCCAGCACCTGTGACATCTGTGAAGACTCGTTCGACGACAACGAGCAATCGCCTTCTTTCCTCGCATGCGGTCATATCTTCTGCAGGAAGTAAGTCCTCCTTACCCGCACTGTAGGGCTCTAGATCTAGGCGGAATGTGACTGATCTACCAGACAGATGTCTCCTCAAAGTTGCAGAGCAAAAGAGGGAGTGCCCCAATTGCAGAGCCTCGTTTAGCGACAACGATATCAAGAAGATATACCTTACAATTCGCGGACCAGAGGCTAGATCCCCCACAAATCTTCCACCAGAGGTTGAATCTCTGTTCCTGAAGATCATGGAGAAGCTGTGGCTGCAAAGAAACACCGCAGGATATATGATATCTGTCAGAGAGACGAAGGATGCAATTATCATAGGGCCCGTCGTTCGCAGCCTTCTTCTCCTGTGACTTTACTCGGTGATCACTTACGGTCGGATTAGGATGGATCTCAGAACGGGCCAGTTCGGACGCCGCCGATATCTCTTCCTCCACCAAAGAGTACGCCAGGAACATTTTTTTGGCAGGTAGTGGAAGCCACTTGTAAATGCGTGTTGTATGGAACGCTTTGCCTCCTCGTCTTTCTCCTCCTAATTATTATCATCCTTCTCCTCCTGGACGTTCGGTGGGTCGATCGCACTTCACCATTTGTGATCCCAGCTGGACAACCCAGGCCGTAGCACGTACATATACACGTCAATGGTTACTTTATATGCATTTAGTCAAGTGCTTGCTTTGAACTCGTACTAGATACCCGCCATTCGTAATCATATACACGACGTCTGCATATGAAGTAGCCATTGAAAGGTTTTGTTGAAGGGGCTCCCCCCCTTCATAAGGAATTCGAGACGTGGGACTGACCACACCGAGAAGCCTTGTGTATCCATCTCTTCATTATTTGATCGGTTTAATCTTTTTTTCTCAACCCTCTTCAGCAAATCTCCAGCGCTGCTTTCTACGCGCTGTATTAACTGATCAAGTTCTCACTCTGAGGCCCGTGTTTTGGCCAAAATTGTTTAAGCCAACAGATCTCTAGAGGAAGTTGGACGTCGAGCGTCGTCTGTGCGCCGCACGTAAGTATGTCTGATCTTCTGCTCCATTCCCTGCGCTTTAGACGAATATTTTACTTTAAGCGATCCGAAAGGCTCAAAAGCAGTGCCACAATTTCCGTACGGACTTAAAGTCAATGCGCCTCAGAGTTGTTGCAACTCACATGTGTGGCCACAGACTGAGTAGTGTCAGCGAGCCATATATTCGCCATCGATATCAACCCGTCAACGCTTACAATCCAACTACTATGTATAATAGTACTACTAGTCTACGTCGACGCCATTGGTCACTTCCGCCGCCGCGCCGCTGTCATGTGACCCCTGCGTCACGCGCTGTGATTTGTGCAAGCCGGAGTTCTTGCCATTGGTTCAAGTTGTCTAAGAGTCTTCTTCCATCTACTTCTTGCTGAGATACTCTTTGAAGTCGAGGTTCTTCAGTGATCTTATTTTACACTGTCTGGTCTACCAGAGATGCTGGCGCATCCTCCGCGAACCCCGGGCCAAGTACTGAGACTTCCACAAAACAAGGGATGCCTTATCTACGGCTGGCAGTATACATTGAAGCTCCTCTCGCGTGTTTGCTTAGGATACATATTCCTGTAAGGTTCGGTCTCCGGACAGTGGTTTTGGGCCTGTGATTATGTGTCCTATTGCCCTTGAGTTCCTCTCTTAGTCGGACCGAACGTATCCTGTGGCTTCGAATTCACGCTTTACAAACTAAGCCTCGAATTGCGCCGTTATCCTCTCCCAAGAAGCTCACTATCGCGCCTCCCGATTTGGCCGCCTCCCATGTCGTGCGACTACGGACATGCGGACATTGACCATTGACTACATAAGTGGCAATCCTTTTATGGGCCACTCATTGTTGTTCCTAGATGTTCAAAAGCGGTGTGGGCATCTTTTTCCTTACTCCGCCCAGGACCTCACTTGGCCTTCTTCCCCAAATCGCCCTTCAAAGCTCTTGATATCTGCTAGCTGTCATGGCCGACAATACCTTGTTCAATGCTGCCATCTCTAAGCTTACTGCTGAATACTTGATTACCAATCTATTTCCCGACACCGAAGTGGTCACCACTCATCTCATCGATGAAGTTATGAAGATATCCTACGATTCCACGGTCAAACGGTGGTCATATTGGGATCATAACTCTGGCAAATTCTCCTACCCGGTACTCCTCGTTAATTTTCTGGAAGATCTATCGCGGACTATCGGTGGCATTGTTGGCAACGTCCCTCGCCGCAGCTGCTCTATCGCTCCTGCACACATGAAATTATCCGCAGAGCACGACTGCACGTTACCCAGTGAATCTCAGACTATTTTGCTGGCTACTAAGACACCGGCTAGGGATTGGAGGGACGTTATGTGTACTATCGAGGCTGGTCCTGCAACCAGTATTCAATTTGGACGTCTTGCGCTGGGTGCAAAACAGCAGCTACTGCATCAGGCCGCCCGCCGGCATACCATCGGACTCAGGTTCAACGACACACGAGTGCAGATGAACCTATTCGACGGGCAAGGTGTTCTACGTGCGAGAGAGTTCTGCTTGGAACGCAGGCCTCGTCTTTTCCTGTATCTCGTCATTGGCCTTATCTTCTTTCCTCTGAAAAGCCTAGGCTTCAATAGTGCGCCCTACGAAGATCTCTTGGCCGCCAGTGGCATGCCGGTCTACAGGATGCCCGTGCACATGGAGTTTACGAATCAGAAAGCTCAGAGTCCGCTGGAGCTTATTGACGAGGACGACACGGAGATGTTCCAAGACCTCCGCTGGAAGCACTCTCTTAAGTTTTGGCCCGGGACTATCCTTACTCCTTTCGCGTCTCCTTTGGCGACATTCAAGAGCAAATCAGAGCTGCTTGCTGTGTTCATCGACGCCGTAAACAGTGTGTACCTTTTTTTCGTACGATTTCGCGGGGTTCTGACACAGTTATATCTAGTCCATTCTATCTACATAGACCACCTCAGGTCTGACATCACGCCCGAGTCCATTGTAATCGCTCAGGGTCCTCGTTCGATGGGCGCATTTAGGATAGGTCTTCTTGCTGAGCTAAATTCTCATTTATACGATATATATCGAATGACGCCAGTCGCGATCAAAGACCGGGTGAGTGGTATGGGATCGTACAACCTCATCTTTCTTACTGATTTTTTCTCTCTCTAGGCCAATGTCACCCCTTTATTACGTTGCATGGCTGGCCATTTCGTCAAGTCATTCTTCTACGTTTTGCTGTGGATGTGCCTCTGTTATAGCGGACCGGATGGGCAGCGGAAGCTCGATTATAATAAAGGCCTCGTCAAGGCGTTGCAGAATCGCTTCGACCGCAACGGCGACTCTGATGAGCTCGACGGAGTCATGGAAACGGGTAATTTCCAGACTAAGGTACTCGGGAAGATCGATCCCTACTTTCACGATTTCCGGAACTGCCTATCACAGCTTCGCGAGGTGATTTTCATGAATCCCACCTCGGAGCCAGATCACGAAGGATTCGTCAACGTTTTGTTGCATACTTTGAAAGGTATCTCACCCTCTGAATATGAAGATCCAGTGGCCTCTGTAGAGAAGGTACGAGCCTTTACACATCGCAGGTGACATGGTGCTCGTGTGGCGCGGGATGGGTTTCATGCAATTATACTTGTACGACTATACTTATCATCCCTACTTTCCCTTCGAACTTGTGTTTCTTGCCGAGCCTGCCACCCACATGTTAGGTTTTCCAAGGGCCTCGTTAAGAATACATTACACATCACGATAATATAAGAGAGACCAGACATTTCTGGACAGTCCAAATCGACAAACGGATCTGGAAAAACTTTCGGTTCTTTCTTCATCATTCTGCGTACATGCTTTTCCCAAACAAACTATATAGCATTGAAAGATTAACGGCCCGGGAACCTTCCCCAGGGCGATAGCTCACCAGCCCTACATCCGAGCCAACGACGGTTTAAATAATGATAGATAGCAATAGAAAGCAAGCTCACCGTCCCATACTACGAGAATATTCCTCCAACCTGAAGCAGACGTGAGCACGGTCTGCATGGGGTGCACGGAACTTGTCAGGGTCCCTCGTCGCCACTACGCATGTGGAAAACGTCAGCGCACGGAATAGCCACGATCGGACGTTCAGAATACTGACAGGCCGCGATGTACCCAGGTTCCTTTCCCATCTCGCGGGCTATCATGTAGATGACGGGAGAGAAAGAGTCTCCTGGACGTGTCGGCAAGACTAGGTGCGTATAAGGGCTCACGCCTGGCACTGAGTAAGTGCGACGGAATGGCGGAGAGGGTTCTCTGGGCGGCGGCGGGGCAGGTCGAATAGGTCGCATCCCATCAGAAGCAGGAGGGCTCTGTGCTGGCGCCTGAAGTTTATCTGGTTGGGCAGCGCTGGCAGCCTCGTCTGTGGCGGATTTCTGAGGCTTGTTTTGCTGCTTCGGTTTGTCTTTCGACTTAGGAGGCTTGGGAGACCCTTCGCGCTCGCTTTCAGATCCCTCGTCTTTGTGATCGGGCTTTGGCTGCGTTGGTGGGGTCAAGGAATCCATGATTGTAGCAATGTGGGTGCTTGACGGGCGTTTAAGTATGTGGACAACTGCGGGTCTAGATCCGCTGTAAGGTTCTACGAAGCCGGATTGACAGTGGATATCAGGTTCTCTGGATGGAAAAGATCATGGGACAATGAAGACCATATGAAAGATAACCATACTCCCTTGAATCGCGAGAACTGGGACGTGCCTTGGAATCGAATACAAGTGGTGGAGCTGTAATCCTCCGCCGTCCGTATGTGCAAACAATGACGTGTTGACTGGGACAGTGCCCGAAATGTTCTGGCGTTCTTGAGGTTCCCGTCAATCGTTTCGTTCCTTGAACCCAACTGGTCTGAGCATCCGCATGTTGCAAAGAAATGCCTGAGGAGATGTATAACACAGTCGCTATCGTTAAGTTTCATTATGACACCTCGGTGAAAATTTGATTGGGCGTTCTGTTGAAACGGGGACACGTATAGAGCCCCATAGACGCCCGTCCGCTCACTGCTTCTGTCAAACATCTATGAGGCCACCTCTGGCTTTCCCTACTCAACCGAGCACACGCGCGCGGGTAGTTACAGAGGTCGCTAAGCGTTTGGGATATCCACCGGTATTTATCAGGGCCGGTCAGCAATGGTGCTGTTCACGATCAACGGATCTAACATAAGAACCAGTCGTCCTAAGGAAAGAGTAGGTATCTCAAACGGAGTACGATCACATTATACAGTGTCTTGGGATGCTGGAGAACGTAAGGATTTGTCAGTTGTCAGCAGCGTTCAGCGAGGGACAGCTGACGCCGCGCGTCTTCTGGGAGAGTCGGAAGCAAAAGATGAAACAGCTTGGGCACAGGGTTGAGGTGAGATCGTCCTTCTTCCAGAACAGTTGATTCATGTTCGGAAGTGCCGTCGTGACAAGCTGTAGGTGTGAATGAATCACTGGGGAAGCAACTGCTGTCCGTACTTTGTGATATGTGGGATAAGACTAGCATCCAACGGTTAACGTGAAGGAGAGGAAGGGATTGATGGATCTTGAAAGGTTGTACGGGACCAATGAAAACCGAACGCTTCGAAATTGCCGGATGCCCTGGAAGATCTAGCAGGCTGG
The DNA here is from genome assembly GCA_004338095.1 of Gloeostereum incarnatum. Taxonomy (NCBI): domain Eukaryota; kingdom Fungi; phylum Basidiomycota; class Agaricomycetes; order Agaricales; family Cyphellaceae; genus Gloeostereum; species Gloeostereum incarnatum. Next base: position 1,495,633 of record RZIO01000016.1, read on the forward strand.
TGTCAACAGAATATACCGCTGGTGACATGAAGGAATTCAGCCACGCGGCTAATGCAGTTATGCACTGTGGTCTTTAAGGAGCCGGAAGTTACGCCAGTCACCTATATAGTCCTAGCCAGGAATGCAATCGGGGCTTGGGGGGATACAGCCACGGTCTGTCCGCCTTGAAGACCTGCACGTCCGGGAACAAGAGAAGGACAACTGCGATAGTAGACAGCGCACACACGAACATGGGGAGCAGGGGCAAGTGCAACCAGTAAGGGCGCACCGAAAAAATCAATCAATCCTCCTCAAAATCGCCACGGACTCGACATGCGACGTCTGTGGAAACAGATCAAATCCCCTAATACTCACGATCCTATACCTCGCCCTGCCCTCCCTCCCATCATCCTTCACCAGCTCCCCCACATCCCTCGCCTGTGTATGCACATTGCAGCTTACGTACAGCACCACCTGTGGCCCAAACTCCTTCACCTGATTCAAAAAATTCAGATCCGACCCCTTGCGTGGTGGATCCATCACTAGCACCGTATTCCTCCCCGGGAAATCCTTGACGTTGCTGAAGATTCCGCCGGCATCGCCCAGTTGGAAGGAGAGCTTCTTGCTGGGGATGTTGTTGAGCTTCTGGTTCGACTGCGCAGCCTCAATGGATTCCTTGGAGATCTCTATGCCTTTGATCGCCTTGAAATACGGCGAGAGTGTGATAGCGAACAGACCCGAGCCACAGTACGCGTCAATGAGATGCGTAAGACGATCGGGACCAGCTCCGGGCTCAGTCTCCGAATCGGAGAGGTAGGGATCGCTGGTACCAAGAATGCTCTCGCGGACATATTGGGTGAGGACAGGGAGGATAGAGGAGTTATTTTGGAAGAACGCGCTGGCATGGTACTCGAACTTGAAACCGTCCACCTCCTCTCGCACGACGGCTTTCGGATTCGTCACGCATAGGCGATTTTGGAATTGATTATCCAGGGAGTCCCGAAGGAGTAAGGTCACGCCTCTTTTGTAGCTCTTACGGTTCCTTCAGAAAGTTTCAGATAGAACCGAGAAGGAATTACAGACTTCCGCACCTGACGATCTCTGCCCTCGCAGGACCTAGGGCATCTTGGATGACGTCCGTGGCAATGGGACAATCTTCAATATCGAGAACGTTACTCATGCCCTTCTGGTTGAACCCGATCTTCAACCAGTCGGGCTTCATCTCGGGATTACCGTCGTCGCTCGCTCGCTTGGCTTTCCCGATAAAGTTGAAGTGCGGGGTGATTTTAGTACGGTATCCATATTGCAGCGGAGAGCCGGTGGTAGGTAGAATCTCGGGTACAGAATCTTCAGGGATGGCAGAAAAGTGCTGGTACGCCTTCACGATGACATTGCGCTTGATATCCAGTTGTGTAGAGTACGGTAGCATCTAAGGATCCCAATGAACATGGTATGAGGAGCAACACGACGGAGCTCACCTGATACTGGCAGCCAGCGCACTTGGAAAAGTATTTACACTTCACAAGGCTGTCGTCTCTGAGTTCCAGGTTTGGCTTGACGATCTCCACCATGTCCGCTAGAGAGTACAACCGCTCGTTACCGTACACTCTAGCTCTTACTCGCTCTCCGGGTAGTGAGAACGGAACGACAATTGCCCATGGATGAGGTGTGTCCGGGGCAAGACCAATACCGTCACCTGTGCAAGGGTTATCCAGAGTATAGAATGAGTATGATAAGGAGACGCACCCTCTGAGCCCAACGCAACAATGTCCAGCTCAATCTCCGGCTTATCCGCATGATTGTAAGGGAAGTCAAACTCCCGACCCTCTTCAATCGCCTGGTCCACCGTCTCCTTCCCTAACACAGAGATAATATCTCTCCAGCGAACGTCCTCGGAAGAACATTTCTCTGGAAAGTGTTTCTTCTTGTCCTTCAACCACTTTGCCTGCTTCCTCGCCTGGTTCTTCGCGATCTTCTCCTCCTTCTGCTCCTCGGTCAACGGCTGTCTTGGTGGGCGTGGTGAAGGCGCTGACTGTGCTACAGTCGAATCCGAATTTCTGAGACCAAATTGTTTCTGTGCTGGACGGGCTTTTTTCCACGGTTCCTGGTCTTCTATATCAAATTGCTGTTGGGAGGGCTCTTCGACAATTTCAACGGGCATCTCCACCTCTTTCGGGGTTGGCAGTGATCGCGCCTCTATCTTTTTAGGGGAAAACACCCGACCCAAATGCGAACAGAGGTTTTACAAGAAAAGGACTCTGTGATCTTCGAGATGGAGATTCTATCCGTGATCGTTTTACTGGACGACCGTCGATGGATATGGGTGAATGAGATCGTCGAGCATCTGCTGTCATATTTCGATGGAGAATCCGCACGCAGATACCAATATTTCGGTGTCGAGGAACAGAGGAAGACCGTAGCATGGATTGCTGTCCAATCACGAGAAAAGGCTTTCAAAAATGCTGCAACCCTAACCCTAATATCACTAAATTTGGCCTGACCAGAATATTTTCTACCTCAGGACTGTCGACGGGTTGCCTCGAGGAAGAAGAATCTACTGGGAACGATACAGTAAAGCGCTTTAGTACTTGAGTAGAATTCTCCATTAAACCTGGTACCTGAGGAGGCTTACATTCTGAAGCTTTTCGTTAAGGCTGCGTGATGCCGGCTGGGCACATTTACTGAAGAACGCAGTACAGTTCTGAAAAATCTTCTTGGAACCTTGTCGAAAATGTGATAACTGAGACGGTCAGCACGGTAGGATGTCCGACACGTAGGCTCGAGGATGGATGGCGGAACGTAGAAAGACGGTGTACGATCACGTGTCTTTTCTGATCATATGAGCATGAACAAATTGAAAGTCCTCATTCAGATTCTCTAACCTCAACCACCAGTCGCTCAGAACGGAATTCCTGCTCTATTGCACATTCACGAATTCTTCTATCTCTCCATGTTAACTATGAAACTACCAGCATATTTGCAGGATAAAATAATATCCAATATACCCCCCAACCGTGTTCTCGGCCACATTTTCCCAATGCTTGAACCCCTCGGTTCTACGCGTTTGACGATATTTGAACTGGTGAAACATCAGATAGCCAAACTTTTTAACAAAAGGCCTCTAGACGCTAGCCAAGTGCCCGGTTGGAAAACTTGGGACGGCGAGATGAATACGAACAATGTGGCAGACTTTCTAGACAGCCTCTCCGAGTGCCTCCTCGACGCTGGTACCCCTGACGATATCAGACTCTGGGTAACAGATGGTGATGTAGTGCCGCCAGGGTTTTCGCGTACTTTAACCCTCGTCTCGCACTCTCAAAAAAAGAAGAAAAGCTGGTGGCGAGGGGGCCTATGCCACATTGAAGTGGCACACCAGGGTGACCGCGATGTCGCGTTCAAGAGGCTGTTAGCAGGGGCGGATATTATATTTCGCTATCAGCCTCGCCGAAGGTTTCATATTGGCCTGCTGTGGATTCAATCCACTATCGAGATCGTCATATTCGATCCCGCAGGCATCGTGAACAGCTCGGGCTTTGACATTAACCAAAAGCCTGACCTTTTAGCACACCTGATTGCAGGGCTCTTATTCTACCGCTTGGAGCACCTCGGTTTCAGTCCTGTTGTCTACAGGCGCGACAGATTGAACTGGATAAACGTTGCTGGTCTCGAATATCAGATACTCCAGCTCTATAACGGGCGCGTTGGGTTCTTAGGAGGTGGCACGATCTGCTATTACGCTACTAGAGACGGCAAAGAGTATGCCATCAAAGATTTCTGGGGGATTGAAGATAATTACCATCAGCGGATTATGAAGACCATCGAGGGTGTTGAGGGCGTTCCAGATATCCTCGCATCTGAACTCGCAACGTTCACTGAAGCGAACGGGATCCAGCACGAAGACACTACCCTTTGGTTGCGATCATTCTTGGATCCCGAAGATTTCGAGCACCTAACCCAGCGAAGTCACCAGCTAGTCGTCATGACGCCATTTGCAGCCGACGTAACGGCGTTCAAATCGAAGAAGGAATTGCTTTCGGTTTTTATCGATGCAGTGGGAGGTAAGCCCTTGCTCCATGGATCGTCCGGAATCCCGTGTCTAATTTTGTCTTTGAATAGCCCACCAGCGCCTCGTTAAGCGCGGGGTACTCCACCGGGATATCAGCATTAACAACATCCTCATCGTTCCTAGCGAGACCACTTCGGAGAACCCATACCGACGGGGAATGCTCATCGACTTCGACCGATCTCTTTTCATAACCAAAGATACTATGAAATTACCACGCCGTGCAACGGTACGCCCCCTCTCTTTCCGACCAACCCTTCCAATATTCATGACCTCAATCCAGGGAACTCACCCCCACCTAGCCGCATCCTGCTGTGAAGATTTCGACGGATCACTTTACGTACCAAAGATCCGCCATGACCTCGAATCCTTCCTCTACTCCCTCATCTGGCTCTGCATCATTCAAGACGGTCCAAACGGACAAGAATCCCCAAACTGCCAAAATATCCTGGAGAAGCTCGCTTCTTGGATGAACCCAGCCACGAAGAGTGCGACAACAAAACTTCAGGATATGACTTCAAAAGAGCTCTTCGAGACGCGCGTGTTGGAGAGCTTCTCTCCGTATTTTCATGACCTCAAGGACTGCATGCGAAAGCTCAGGAGGTGCTTCTTTTTGGATGAGAGTATGCAGGAGACTGAAGAGGATGCGATCGACCATGAGAAGTTTATTAGGATTCTGAAGGAGACGATAGATGCTCTCCCAGAGGTTGATAGCACCACGCCGCCGCCACCACAGGATGTGCCTGAGAAAGCCCATTCCACGAACACCGCAACAGATAGCAACGCCGTGGTGGTCGAGGTCGAAAGGAAGGGAGTTTTAGAAGAGCGTAAAGAGAACGCTACCCCGTCGAAGAAAAGAGCTCTTTCGGAGGATGTGAAGCAGGAGAATAAGCGTCCAGCGGTGAAACTTCGCATAGATTGTTGAGTACACTAGACACCTATGCTTGATCACATAGTCATTAGAAACGTGGTGTGATTTTAGAAGAACTTGCTGTGAACCCTTCGAAGCAGCACTGTCCATGTGATGAGGAACGCCTCACGTACTAAAGTCCCCCACAGAACGTAATTCTTGCGAGGCGCTGCATCATGAGTCGAAGAAGCACCTGTGAACACCACAAAGGTTCTAGGTGGAACCAAAGGCAGTACTTGAAGAATAGGCGCCGCCGGCGAAGCAGGGAAAGAATGCTACTCACCATCTTCAGTAAGTACTCGAGTTCTATCGGACCCTTTTCCAGTGCTCGGTTCTTCGTTACCTCTGCTTCTTTGCATGGATCAAAACACTGAGTGTTATCATCGAATCAAGGAAAGGAGACGGTGAAAAATCGGGCCCAAGGGTCAGACGAATCTTCTTTGAAAGAGTCAGGCCCGAGGACCGGAATTGAAACGCATCAGGGCGTCAATTCACGGTGTAGCTTTCGGGTGAACGGGTCACTGATCACAGACCGAGACCCTCGGAATCGGTCGAGGACAGTCGCTAAAAGCTCCTTAGCTTCCGGGGTTCACTGCTCAAAGGTATCAAGATTTCACAACGAGCCCTAGAGCATAGTAATAGACTCAGCAAGTTAGGATGCACAGCGCCTGTTTGAGTACATCACGTATCGTCGTAGTTACGGGGGGATCTTCTCCAAGTCTTGAACCTTGCGGTCCCCGTCGGCGACAATGACAGCATGAATTCTTCGATTGTTGAACAAGAACGAATGTGCCTTATCCAATAGAGGATCTTATCGACGCAACATATCGATAACGTGGTGCTATAGTCATCCCTTGTCATCCCCCGCGAGGGAAGGAACAAAGCATTATAGGCTATTACGCCACCTCAGGTAAGCGGACCGAGGTTCCACCAAGGCACTAGTGCGCCACAGACAGATTACCACAGTTAAGCATTCCAAGAAAGCGTGAAGCGCTCCCTGCCCAGAGAATAACAGCCGATGTACATAAAGGGCCTTCTGCGTCGGAAGCGCATAATCCCGAGCGAGCTCGTCCTAGTATCCTACGAGGAAGAATGAAGCTTTAAGCACTCTATCAATCAAATTTCTTTGGAAAGAGTCTCTTGAATTTGCTAGAAAAGACGACCGAAGGAGAGTCGAATCAGAGAGATGTGATATATCGATGAAGTGGAGATGCTCCAGATAGTACGGATGCAATACGGGGCGGAGTACCCATGTACAGTGAGACTAGAATGAAGAGTTGACAAGCCGGGGCCCAGACAAGTTAGTTCTGCATACTTCACAGTGCCTGCAGCCTGTCTTGCCAAAACTATCAGGGTCAAGATAGCATACACAATTGGAGACAATCATTGATATCAATAACAGAGTACTTACCAGATGCGTCATTGGGGGTGTCCTAGTTCGCTGCGCCGCGGCTTAACGAAAGAGTCCTGCAGCACCCGTGGGAGGCGTTCTCTAGTACATATATAGAATGGGCCGTAGATGGCGGAATTACGTCCCCCGTATACTTTTGGAGATGTTTAATCCCGGTTCATCCTATGTATACGAGCATTGACCCAAAGCACTCTACGCGTATCAACTATCTGCGAACGCAGGACCATAGAGGGGCGAAGGCGAGACATAGAGCCCTTCAGATACTGGAGTAGTACTCAGATAGCTCAACAAACCAGATGGTTCAGCTCACCGTTTCTCAGGCCTGACAGCCTGCAGGATGTTCCTGTGGTGTCCTTCGCAAGCTCCCGATGTCAAAGGGAGTATAAAATTGCGACAATCACTCCGACAAGCGGAGCGCACCAGACGGATCCGGATCGGTAAAACCACGCAGAACAAACGAGAACGGAAAAGTGGGTAAGTAATGGTGATGTGGCGTTCCAAGTAGACTGGACCTAGACTGAAACGTACGTTCGCGTAACAGAGGGCGAGACGCAAAAGAGTCTCTGAAGAAAGCATATGGTAATATATGGCAGGAAGCAGAATCGAGTAACCAGACACATCCGGATGGATGCAACCGTTCGACAAGGCCAGGCAGCTTAGTTCTCGGTCTTGGTCGCATCTGCGCCCTTGCATGAAGCTCGCGGATTGGAGAAACCGTGGGTGCAAAATGGAAGCAGAAGACAATCAGGGATGCTTATTCTAACAAACGAAGCGCGCCAGACGGGTTCGTAGCGCCACACCCAGAACGAAAACGGAAGTGGGTAATCGTAATGTGGCGTCTCTGGTCGATTAAACTGAAACGTTTGCTGGCCTAGATGGCTTCGGTCAGGAGGGTGGGGGATACGACGAGATAAGGCAGGAAGCAGGATTGCGGATGGATTCAACGGCTCGACAAGCCTAGGCAGTTTTGTCGGTCTTCGTTACATCTGGATGTGCCTGCGGCTAGACTCGAAGCTCGCAGATTGGAGAAACCGTGAGTACCAAAGAAAGGAGAAACGATTGAAGACGATCATTCGAGCCCACGGAACATACTAGACCGGTCAGTATGAGTCCGTGACGCCTCCGCCACAGTTCGCAGACGTGTCGGTCGGACAGATGATGACTGGACGCGTTTCCGAGAATGGAGCGTCTCACGGGGTGCAATCATGTCAAGACAAAAACATACGTTATACTCGTCAAGTATTGGGATTTCGTTCCAAGGTATGCGTGTATTAGTTTCACCATGATTTGGGTGACGGCAGTGTCAAGCAGTGCACTCATGGATTGCAGTGCCAGAGAACGTGATGCTTCCTGACAGGAAGACAAGAAAGGCATATGTGGGTCCCATAACAAAGAACATGGTGTTGTTGCTGGGGTGATAAATTTTGATGCGGGCACCTACTTTTTAATTGTCGAAGAATGTCAACGGCGGAAAACGGTGACTGAAGTGGAAGAGTAGAAATTTCTGAAGAGATCATTTGAAGATAATGCTGGCAGGACCAGAGAAGACCAGAGAGATGGCTCTTGGACCCGAGGACTTCTAGGGGTCTGATAGTTCTTCGAAGGTGCGAATGGTTGCTATCAAAGTTGTTTGACAATCTGACGTGTGATGGAGATTGCGTCATTCAGAGATCGGCGTTGTGCCGGGCTGGGGTTGACAAATGGGGGATCTAACCCCGCTCGTGAGTTGTCCCTCAAAAGGGATGCCTTCCTCAATGGCCGCCATGTCTTTTCAGCACCGAGTTCCGTCCTCACTGCTATCTCGCCCCTCCTCTGCAAAAACACACCAAGCTTTCCGCGCTCTCTCCCCTTTCCCCACGCGCACACCTCCCTCCCTCCCTCCCAAGTCAATCTGCCGCATTCACCCTCTCCCGTCTTATCTCGCTCTTTCTTGCCCGACCCGGGTGTGCCCTCCCTTCTGGCGTTCTTCTTCTGTGATCACCCACATCCGCCGCTCCTTACCTTCTCCTTTTTTTTCTGACCTTCTACCGACTGCTATTCTAATGAATCTCCATTTCCCAATAGTTCCGCTCGGAAGCTAGAAGCGACAACGACTACGTCAATGACCTCCGAGGAGCATTAGTAGACGAGGGAAATGGCGCTATGTAACTTACCAGGTACGTCCAAACTGTCCTCGTTCTTTTCGCCGCTAACATCCCTGTCAGATGTATTAGATATCCTTTTACCCAATATCACGACTGGAATTGCGTCCGTAGTCCAGCCAATCTCGAAAGACGGCCGTGAGCTGCAACACGTCATGATCAGGCGGACAACGACACACCTTCGTCGACACCGGTATGGAGAGATTACCCCAAAACGATGGATATGCGTGGGTGGAGAGCTCGTACCGACTTCGTCAATGTAGGAGCCAAAGTTAGATGGGGCATGCGTGAAGAGGCTAGACTCGTACTGACCTCGAAAGTATGTATGCTGTAGCCGTTCAAGAGAACGTAGCTAATCAAACCAAATTAGTGTCAGGCCTAGGAGCAAAGAACGAGCACGGCGTTCTTACCGAAGGATAGACTCGCAGAGGTAAAGCTGTACGGTGCAAGGATCAAGACGTACGCGCAAAGGTAACGGTGATGAGAGGACTAACCTTGTTTCTGCACAGCGATAGAAGGATTAGCAAGATCATTAGAGGTAGTATCTGAGAAGGACAAGCGGCAACTTACCTGAATGTAGGACGCGTAAGAGACTGAGTGAAGCGTACTTACTTACCGAGGACCGAGAGTTCTGTGGATAGGTTTGTTAGAAACAGAAACCATTCAGCGGGAAGGAGTGAAATGTGACAAAACTGACTGGTCTGTCTACCTTTCTCCTGCAGGGCGCGTGTCTGTGGGATGTCTAGGAGCGTCGTCAAAATTTGACCACAACTATGTAGGTCAGTACTTCTATTTACAACAAAGAATATGTCTATCTAACTACTCCATAATAGTACATGTATCACCCTTTCCCCAATCTCTCGTCCCTTTGGCCTCTGAACCCTGCACGGAAGGGTTTAGTACGTCCGGTCAGCCGAGTAAATAATGACAATGAACCATCTGCGGGAGGGCTTCCTACATAGCAGCAAGCTTCATTTGTGTTGCCAAGAGTGCATTGGTGACGTTCTAGCACTCTCCTTCGTAAGCAGACTCCGGGTGAGTAGACGAGGAAGACTTAAACGCACCAACCATGGGCGCCGGTGCCCGACGCGTATCCATACTTGTCGTCGTACGGAGAGTCTGGCCTATAGCGGGAGATATCTCCTATCTCGAGAGGAAGGTAAAGTCCAGGGAATGCGGCGGAGTGTCGGAGAGGCTAACGGAGGGTTATGGATCGGTCAGCGACGATGCCGTATCAGTTTTGAGTCCCAAGCACGTACCGTCAATGGAGCGGAATGGGAATGGGCCAGGGTTGTTGTGACGTGGCTTGGGGGTTATGCTACTGCTATTGGAAGATCGGGTAAGCCATGGAAGATGAATGGAAGATCATAAAGCGCGCACAATCAGCCGCTCCAAATATCCCCTATTCTCCTCCCAGTATTCCTCTGCCCTTGTGGGAGATATGGCTTGATGGGAGAATGTTGGTGTCAACTACTCTGTAGCATATGGAGAGAAGTATCAGACGGGAGACGAAAAGAAAGTACACAAGTGCATACCTCTTGTGTTGTATTGTATTGTATTGAAGTCTGCAGAAAGCATTCCATTATAGTTGAATGTGCGGCGGTCAATGGAGACGACGAGGGAAATAATATGTCGCACATCATTGAGGTGTATCTTGCTAAAACGCACGTCATGAGTTGACAACGGCAAAACCATTTGGCCGTCAAATCAAGGCCGTAGTTCCAGAGGTGATATCAAGACCTCTGGAACTACGCGTGCTTGATGTGACGGTCAGTACTAATAACCACGTACCGTCCAACAAGACTTGAAGGTCGCGGCATAAGCGCCGAACTAGAAGAAAACAGAAAACAGAATCAGATAATAATAGAGACTCGATAAAAATGCGTACGCACCAGGAAGAGATTGAACACACTTAAAATAGAGCCCTCCCCAACACTTCAGTACATCACAGAAACGACAGGTATTTTGAAGGAGGCTAGTGGTCACTGTCGACGAACGTCCGAAATCTACAGTAAGGAAACGTCATTAGAGATTGAATAACTCAAACTTCCAAAAATGTAGGTACTCACCGTCCAAGGAATGAACCCAATCACGCTATATCCTCCCAAATCCTTCAGTACTTCACAAACGCGAGCATAGCCTTCACAGAGGGGGGGGGGGACAATTTAAAGGGCACGAGGACTCTATGTATTCAAAGATAAGTAGACGTAGACTGAAGCATTCAGCTTCACTCACCGATATCATAGTCAAAGTGCCAGCACAAGTTCGTCAGTCGTGGCCGTGATTTTAATCGCGTATGCCACTAAAACGTGACCTATCTCCGAGATCAATCGCGACGCGTCTTGGATGCGTCGAGACGAATGCACATGTCATTCAGGCGGTTGAACTCTGGGATTTCTCTGAGGAAGAAGAGATATTAGTGATGACTAATCAAGAAGTGCTGCGCATAAATGAGAGATACCCATAAGTATCGCCAGGACGGGAGGGGATGCCTCGGAAGATAATGCTCGGGAAGGCGGGGAGAGAGAAAGGAAAGTAGTGGGATGAACACCAGAATCGTCGTCGTCGTCGACAGCGAGAAGTAGAGAGATGGTAGTGGGAAGAGGAAGTAGTAGGGGAGACCAAGGGGGAAAGAGAGAAGTGGGTGAGGATGCTGAATGAAGGAAAAGACATGAGCGTCTTTATACTTCCAAATCGTCGACGTGTCCGCAAAAGCTTCAAGCGAGTACATAATCCACATATCACATGCCACACCTAAGCGAGGTCGCCGTTGATCGAGACCCCTGAAAACGGGAACGAATTGGAGACTGGAAGCAATGGAAGATGTCTTTAGGCTGGTGGCGCACTATTCTCAAGAATCTTCAAGTCCGAGAGTTCCACCGGGTATATGGCATGACGAATATATCGTACATGATATACGTGTGGTACTCGAGAAGCGGCCAAGTGGATATCCAATCTTGCGAATGTAAACGGTGTCCGCAGGAAGCGCCACAAGGAGGAGATCGAATAGACAAAATTGAAGCATCCAGCGGTATGATTAGAAAAAGTCTGTCGGAAATCGTCCTTGAGACTAAATTCAGCATGGGAAGCGGTGAATCACGCTTGGCTTGAATCCGAGCAGGGGAGTAGAAAGTACTCGAGGAGCACAAGGACGCTTGAGGGAGGGTTTCAGCGGCAAGGTGAGCGAACCGATCTGGTGGGTCCGGGCGCAAGCGCGGGATGTGCTTGGCGCTAACGAAACACTTCAGACAGACGGAGATTAACGCAATTCTCTTCGGAAGATAGGTGTAAGCTTACTGTCAATTCCCGATGGTCGGATTTTGGCTGATTTTGGTCAGTAGATACTTCAATCCAATGATGCCAAGGGGCCGGAGTACAGTAATCCGGCAATGTAGTTGCGTTCTTGAAGGGATCTGAGAAGCGATCGCGCATTCATTCGTCCGATGCAATGTTACAGTCCATCGACCTCGCTGAACACCTGCAAGGTTTTGCATCGGGGACAGACAATCATCTGGATTCGGGGGACATAGATCATACCAGTAATAGTTAGCTGATTATGTATTTGTCGTATGTATTCCTTTTCTGATGTATCGACGTCCCATGGGCACTGCAGTAGTAAAAGAGGAGAGGAGATGACCAACTTAGCAAGCGGCGTGACTGGTCCATCTGACGCCAGTTCCATGCCATTGGGGCATCAATCTCGACTATCAGAGTCCCTGAAGATCTTTGAGGATCTGTGGGGTCGAACTAGATGGCCAAGGCTGGCCGGCAGATGATGTCAGAGTTTCCGCGGGACAGAACAGGTCCAATGGGATTTGAGTCATTTTCACGCGATTTTGTCCAGAAATTCGACCGAAAATCCTGATCTTGTTTTATTTTCTGTAGTTACGAGGATACCGGAGAGCTCAAAAGAATACTCGAGTTGTATATTGACGCGTCCGCGATGATGGGTGTGTCCAAGTTTAACACGTGGCACGTGTTTTTCGCCACACAGCTTTGACACAGCTTGATCTCGAACCACCACCACCCGGGACGGACCGCGGATGGGCACGTCTCCACCTATACGGGCGCGTGACGCCCGTATCCTCGAGAAAAGAAAAGAGTTCTATATAGCACAGGTTTCCTTTGTTGTGCAATTGCCCTCCTCTTCAAACGAGTTTGCGCCCCAGTGCCCGTCCTTTGTAACCTACGTCTCTCTCCCGGACTCTCTTTCCTTCCATTCTGCCCCATCAGAAGCCTGCTTTCTGTCTGATACTTCTTTTGGAACACATCAAATTCCCTCGGAGGGCTGCTTCCTAGATACTTGGTTTGTGGTAGAGGATCTCTGTGAATTTGCTCTCTTTTGAAGTATACTTTAGGATTACTGGTCTAAACTGTTGCTGAACTGAACTTCTTTTTTTTGGCAACTTTTAGTGTCTCCTAGCCTAATTCCTTGTACACGTACAGTTAGAAGGGTCGTATTCTTGATTATCGTAATGAGTGCTGTGATAATATTGTGAGTGATCCAGTGAGGTAATTCCGGAAGGATTATCCGCTGTCCTAATCATTGGGGACATCGAGTATTCCTTCCGAGGTCACTTCACTGCCATTTTGCAGCTGGTGTAAGTGTGCAAATGGTACTTGACTTGATTTTTTTTTCTAGCAGACTGAATCAATGCTCTCTTAATGTTCTTCTGTTGACTATATAGAGTAATCTGTTAATCTGCTGCCTGGAGGTAAGTGAAAGTTATGTGTCATGTATTGCATTGCTGGCATGCTTGGCAGACGGGTACTATGCTTCTAGTGTCATTTACGTGGACTCACGGATATAGCTATACAATGCTGAGTTTGAATGCTGGTGACAGCAAAATGGTATAAATACCTGTTGTCTTCCTCCTGAGCCTGCGATGTTCCCCCAACTCCCTCCCATCATTATGGTCCTACAGAAGAAGTCTGACACTCACCTATCTCATCTCTTTTGATGCTCTTTTACTTCAGCATCCACATTGTCACCATGGGTCAGAGCCATTTGTACTGTCCACTGATCGTAGGAGGTGATGGCCAGATTTAGAAGGTGTGACGACAAAGCTAAATAACGCGGGCTTCCACCATCTCGCCTTCTGCAACACCAGTTCTTCGTCCCCTCGACTCGCGACTTCATCATTACGACCTCAAATTACTCACGAATGCTTTCATAGCCCGCTATTGTGCTTAATTGTCTACAATGTTCGTGTTTTCCCTCCATTAGCCCGGGCGCGGAATGCTAACGCTTTGGCATCTTACCAGACACCTCTTCTGTGTTTGTGGATGCAAACTTCGCTGAGGCTCTAGTCTCTGTGGCGAGCGGGTCGCACTACTCTCAACGCCGTTTGGCGTGGCCATCGGGGGACACTCGCGGGGGCCAGTTGGACGTGTACTTCGCCGTAGGCGAAATGTCTCAAGGTACGCCTCTTTCTTTTCCTTCTTTTATTCAAGCTCTGATAATCACATTAAACTTTTCCTCAGATGTCTGGACGTCGTAGCCAGCACGCGACAATCAGCTCGCTTTTGTACACCACGTCGGTCTCTTCCACTTCCTCCTTTATCATCTTTCTAACTCATCAGGCCTATAGATCTGTATTGTCGTCCGGAAAACGGGGTCGTGGAAACATAGCTGTGATTTGGATGCGTTCTCGTTGACGTCGCTGTAAGGGTGAGTAAAGACTCGCCCTATAGCTGGGATGTTTCTGATACTTGTTCTTCCAGCTTATGCTCGTCCTGCGGGCCACGGCATCACCAGCAATTCCATTGTGGCAGGGGTGCTTGGTATGGGGTGCGTTGATTAATGGACGCTTGACGACTTCGCCGCTAGGCGAAGACGGCTTCACCTTTCGTTGTATTCAACTCCCCTCCAACAATCCCACCCGCCGACCAAGATGATGTAACGCCTGTCAGTTTTTCCTCTCTTTCAGCCACCATCATCATTCTAACGTATCAGACTTATAGCTATGTATCTTCGTCCGGGAAATGGGTCGTCGCATGGTCCCCGGATGTCGACGTCGCCGTTAGGTGACGTCCTTTCTCAGGTGAGTGGTGACTGGTCCTATCACTCGACATGTTTTGATCCATGAACCCCCCCAGCTGACATGCGGGCTAGTCAGTTATGCTCTTCCTCATCTCTTCCTCGCGCCTGGGACACCTTGCACGCGTGACGACTTCGCCGCAGGCGAAGCACGTTGATGTTGCCTCGCCCGCTGTTGCGTTTGGCTCCGCCATGTCTTGGACTTCGGGAGCGGCTTCCGACAAAGAAAATGCTTACGCCATGTTAGTCTTCTAAATTTCTACCATCATGCTACTGACATATCGGACTTGTAGCTATAGGGTTTCATCCGGAAAACGGGGTGATGGATGCGAGTGTGTGATCTCAGTTGGGTGTGGTGACCGTCGCGTTATGACGAAGGATTCCTCAAACACGGTGGGTGCTATGCGGTGATGAAGGTATGTTTATATCGGCCGTTCTTTTTCCATTTTGGCTGATGTCCCCCTTTAGATGACAATGTATATATGTATCTTCGTCCGGAAAAACGTGACGGACGTGTCAAGGGGATCGATGGATTGCTATGCAGGTGAGCCGAATGCGTTGCTAACATTTGTGTAGTGTACTGACACGAATATCTTTAGTCTGGGATGATCGTACATGGCTGTTTATGTCAGTGCTATCCCCTCCCTTCGTGCATTCGCCGTCGCAACCACAGACCCAGATAACGATATATGTATGGAAGTTCGTCCGGGAAACGGGGTCGGGGTGCGGACTCGTCGTCTCTGCCCTCATACCTTTTGAAGGTCGCTGCTTCCACCTCGTTCTCTCGAATGGCATATCCTTAATGCGGCTTGTTCGTGAGATTCTTTCATATTTTTTCGTCAACATTTCCCTGAGCGGATAGATCACAAGGACGTGTGGAGCGCAGTCGGAAAATGCTGCACGACAGTGCTGTCGTTGGGTGATGACATCTGGCTGGAGGATGGTCACGCGCGTATGTCGTAGACATGACTTTTCTGTGAGTTTATTTGTTCTTCCGTTATTGTTCTTCCTGACGAATCCCTTGTCAAGACCACAGATGACTGTCTATCTCAGGACTGTTCCCCTCCTCCATACGATCATCCCGCCCGCCGCCTCTGATGCGCAATATATGTATGGAAATCCATCCGGGAAACGGGATCGGGGGGTCCGGAGCTGGTCAATTTTTATGTGTGCATCCTCTTCTTAATCCTGGATATTTCTCTGACACGCCTTTGATTTGTGAGTCTTCCTTCATCTAATCTTCCTTACCTCCTTCGCTGACGTTTCTGTGTTGTGCAGTCATCACGCCAGTCCTGCAACGTCCGCTCATGGGCTCCGACTTTGGACGACGGCAACGACGCACCTGCGCTCGCTCACTGACGGATCGCTTGCCGCGTCAAGAACCCCCAGCACTTGAGATACGTGCTTGAATGCTGGGATAGTGAAGGGGTGGATGTCTGGTAAGTTATTCTTTCCCAACAGCTTGTGCCGCTAACTGACCGTCTCCCTGAAGGATTTAGGTCGTCCATGTTGACGTGGCGTTGAGGCATTAAGGCATCCATGTCGTACTGAGGCCCTGGTGTCACTGCACGTTGACAACGAGCCAGGAAGATACCATTATGATATGGTAAGTAGCCACGTTCTCCCTTGATGTTCTGGAAGGGTTTACAAGGACCGGCCGCTTCAAGTTGTGAGTCATTTTTTCCGCCTCTCTCGTTTACTTCTTTCCCTGACTCTCTATCGCTCAGCGTATCTTTGGCAGCAACCACGATTGTCACGCTAGGGGAATGCATATACTATGGACCACGCTGATACCGATAAGATCAGCACTACACATCGTCGCGCTGGGAGGCAGGCGATGTCTCCACATTGTGTAGATATGAATCTGGTAAGTTGATCTCTCCCAACAGCTCACCCCGCTGTCTGACCCGTCTTCCGATCAGGACTTTAAGGCTGTATAAGGCTGTACAAAGTCCAGGCGGGCCGTGGCGTTGAGGCGTCGGCTAACCCGTTGCGTCAGCGAGCTGAGAGACTGCCCAAATTGCAAGTAGGTACATTTTTCGTTTTGTCATGGAAGGATTTACAAGGGTCCTACTCAGGCCATGCTGTGGCGTGAGGTTTCATCAGACAGGTGAACCCGATGCGGCGCGGGACGATTTCGACGCGGAACTCGTTTCGACGTGGCGTAGATTTAGACGCTAAACTACGACTCTGTGTAGTATACGTGTGGTACCCGCACCCAATTCATTGAAGCGTGCCCATTCGGCACGCGAGGTTACGACTCTGCTTGGTCTGAAATAGTGGCTACTTGTGATGATTAGTGCAATTTTCGGTCAAAGCGTCGCTCAAAAAGGAAAATCAAGTGTGGCGTCGCCCTTTTTCACGCTCAAAAACAGCAGGTGCGCCACTCTTTTTCTCCTCTTACGCTGTCAGATCTCTCTTTCGCTTCGTTTGCGCACTTTCCCCTCGTCTCTGAGTTTCAACTATGCCACGGCAAACATTTTATTGATTCTCTGCCGAATGGTACGCCCCCTCCTTCCAATATTAATGACCTTAACCCAGGGAACTCACCCCCACCTACCCGCATCTTGCTGTGAAGATTTCCGCCACGACCTCTACTCCTCATCTGGCTCTGCATCATTCAAGACGGTCCAACGGACAAGAATCCCCAAACTGCCAAAATATCCTGGAGAAGCTCGCTTCTTGGATGAACCCAGCCACGAAGAGTGCGACAACGAAACTTGAGGATATGACTTCAAAAGAGCTCTTCGAGACGCGCGTGTTGGAGAGCTTCTCTCCGTATTTTCATGACCTCAAGGACTGCATGCGAAAGCTCAGGAGGTGCTTCTTTTTGGATGAGAGTATGCGGGAGACGAGGAGGATGCGATCGACCATGAGAAGTTTATTAGGATTCTGAAGGAGACGATAGATGCTCTCCCAGAGGTTGGATAGCACCGCGCCGCCGCCACCACAGGATGTGCCTGAGAAAGCCCATTCCACGAACACCGCAACAGATAGCAACGCCGTGGTGGTCGAGGTCGAAAGGAAGGGAGTTTTAGAAGAGCGTAAAGAGAACGCTACCCCGTCGAAGAAAAGAGCTCTTTCGGAGGATGTGAAGCAGGAGAATAAGCGTCCAGCGGTGAAAACTTCGCATAGATTGTTGAGTACACTAGACACCTATGCTTGATCACATAGTCATTAGAAACGTGGTGTGATTTTAGAAGAACTTGCTGTGAACCCTTCGAAGCAGCACTGTCCATTGATGAGGAACGCCTCACGTACTGAAGTCCCCCCACAGAACGTAATTCTTGCGAGGCCTGCATCATGAGTCGAAGAAGCACCTGTGAACACCACAAAGGTTCTAGGTGGAACCAAAGGCAGTACTTGAAGAATAGGCGCCGCCGGCGAAGCAGGAAAAGAATGCTACTCACCATCTTCAGTAAGTACTCGAGTTCTATCGGACCCTTTTCCAGTGCTCGGTTCTTCATTACCTCTGCTTCTTTGCATGGATCAAAAACACTGAGTGTTATCATCGAATCAAGGAAAGGAGACGGTTGAAAAATCGGGCCAAGGGTCAGACGAATCTTCTTTGAAGAGTCAGGCCCGAGGACCGGAATTGAAACGCATCAGGGCGTCAATTCACGGTGTAGCTTTCGGGTGAACGGGTTTACTGATCACAGACCGGAGACCCTCGGAATCGGTCGAGGACAGTCGCTAAAAGCTCCTTAGTATACTTATGGAGCTTCCGGGGTTGCACTGTTCAAAGGTATCAGATTTCACAACGAGCCCTAGAGCATAGTAATAGACTCAGCAATTAGGACGCACAGCGCCTGGTTGAGTACATCACGTATCGTCGTAGTTACGGGGGGATCTTCTCCAAGTCTTGAACCTTGCGGTCCCCGTCGGCGACAATGACAGCATGAATTCTTCGATTGTTGAACAAGAACGAATGTGCCTTATCCAATAGAGGACTTATCGACGCAACATATCGATAACGTGGTGCTATAGTCATCCCTTGTCATCCCCCGCGAGGGAAGGAACAAAGCATTATAGGCTATTACGCCACCTCAGATAAGCGGACCGAGGTTCCACCAAGGCACTAGTGCGCCACAGACAGATTACCACAGTTAAGCATTCCAAGAAAGCGTGAAGCGCTCCCTGCCCAGAGAATAACAGCCGATATACATAAAGGGCCTTCTGCGTCGGAAGCGCATAATCCCGAGCGAGCTCGTCCTAGTATCCTACGAGGAAGAATGAAGCTTTAAGCACTCTATCAATCAAATTTCTTCTTCGGAAAGAGTCTCTTGAATTTGCTACAAAAGACGACTGAAGGAAGAGTCGAATCAGAGAGATGTGATATATCGAGAAGTGGAGATGCTCCAGATAGTACGGATGCAAATACGGGGCGGAGTACCCATGTACAAGTGAGACTAGAATGAAGAGTCGACAAGCCGGGGGCCCAGACAAGTTAGCTCTGCATACTTCACAGTGCCTGCAGCTGTCTTGCCAAAACTATCAGGGTCAAGATAGCATACACAATTGGAGACAATCATGATATCAATAACGAGTACTTACCAGATGCGTCATTGGGGGTGTCCTAGTTCGCTGCGCCGCGGCTTAACGAAAGAGTTGCAGCACCCGTGGAGGGCGTTCTCTAGTGCATATATAAATGGGCCGTAGATGGCGGAATTACGTCCCCCGTATACTTTTGGAGATGTTTAATCCCGGTTCATCCTATGTATACGAGCATTGACCCAAAGCACTCTACGCGTATCAAACTATCTGCGAACGCAGGACCGTAGAGGGGCCGAAGGCGAGACATAGAGCCCTTCAGATACTGGAGTAGTACTCAGATCACTCAACAAACCAGATGGTTTTAGCTCACCGTTTCTCAGGCCTGACAGCCTGCAGTATGTTCCTGTGGTGTCCTTCACAAGCTCCCGCTGTCAAAGGGAGTATAAAATTGCGACAATCACTCCGACAAGCGGAGCGCACCAGACGGATCCGGATCGGTAAAACCACGCAGAAACAAACGAGAACGGAAAAAGTGGGTAAGGAATGGGGTGATGTGGCGTTCCAAGGAGACAAGACCCAGACTGAAACGTAACCGTTTCGCGTAGCATACGGTAATATATGGCAGGAAGCAGAATTGAATAACCAGATCCGGATGGATGCAACCCGTTCGACAAGGCCAGGCAGCTTAGTTCTCGTCTTGGTCGCAATCTGCGCCCTGGCACGAAGCTCGCGGATTGGAGAAAAACCGTGGGTGCAAAATGGAAGCAGAAGACAATCAGGGATGCTTATTTCTAACAAACGAAGCACGCCAGATCGGGTTCGTAGCGCCACACCCAGAACGAAAACGGAAGTGGGTAATCGTAATGTGGCGTCTCTGGTCGATTAAACTGAAAAGTTTGCTGTGGCCTAGATGGCTTCGGTCAGGAGGGTGGGGGATACGACGAGATAAGGCAGGAAGGAAGCAGAATTGCGGATGGATTCAACGGCTCGACAAGCCTAGGCAGTTTTGTCGGTCTTCGTAATCTGGATGTGCCTGCGGCTAGACTCGAAAGCTCGCAGATTGGAGAACCGTGAGTACCAAAGAAAGGAGAAACAATTGAAAGACGATGATTCGAGCCCAAGGAAACATACTAGACCGGGGTTGGGGAGTATGAGTCCGCGACGCCTCCACCACAGTTCACAGGCGTGTCGGTCGGACAGATGATGACTGGACGCGTTCCGAGAATGGAGCGTCTCACGGGGTGCAATCATGTCAAGACAAAAACATTACGTTATACTCGTCAAGTATGGGATTTCGTTCCAAGGTATGCGTGTATTAGTTTCACCATGATTTAGGGTGATGGCAGTGTCAAGCAGTTGCACTCATGGATTGCAGTGGCCAGAGAACGTGATGCTTCCGACAGGAAGACAAGAAGGCATATGTGGGTCCCATAACAAAGAACATGGTATGTTGTGTGGGGTGAGAAATTTTGATGCGGGCGCCTACTTTTTAATTGTCGAAGAATGTCAACGGCGGGAAAATGGTGATTGAGGGGAAGTGGGAGCGAGTCGAAATTTCTTGTGGAGATATTTGGAGATAATGGTGGCCAGGACCAGAGAAGACAGAGAGATGGCTCTGGCCCGAGGACTTTAGGGGTCTGATAGTTCTTCGAAGGGCGAATGGTTGCTATCAAAGTTGTTTGACGATTCTGAGAGTGTGATGGAGATTGCGTCATTCCGAGATCGGCGTTGTGCCGGGCTGGGGGTTGACAAAATGGGGATCAACCCCGCTCGTGAGTGGTCCCTCAAACAAAAGGGATGCGTCTTTTCAGCACCGTTCGTCCTCGCTGCTATCTCGCCCCTCCTCTGCAAAAAAAAAACACACCAAGATTTCCGCCGCTAACCTACCGTCTCATATCGATCCCCCTTGCCCGACCCCGGGTGTGCCCTCCCTTCTGGCGTTCTTCTTCTGTGATCACCCAAATCCGCCGTCCTTACCTTCTCCTTTTTTCTGACCTTATACCGACTTTGCATTCTAATGATATCCATGCCCAATAGTTCCGCCTCGGAAGCAGAAGCGACCAAACGGACTTACTCATGACTCGAGGAACATTAGTAGACGAGGAAATGGCGCTATGTAACTTACCAGGTACGTCCGTCGAACTGTCCGCGTTCTTTTCGCCGCTAACATCCCTGTCAGATGTATAGATATCCTTTTACCATATCACGGACTGGAATGTCGTCCGTAGTCCAGCCAATACTTCGAAAGACGGCCGATGAGCGCAACACGTCAGATCGGCGGACAAAGAACACACTTCCGTCGACACCGGTATGGAGAGATTACCCCAAAACGATTGGATATTGCGCTGGGTGGAGGAGCTGTCAATGTAGGAGCCAAAGTTAGGACAAGGCATACGTGAGGAGGGCTGATCGTATTGACCTCGGAAAGTATGTACGCATAGACGTTCAACCAGAGAAGTTAGCTAATCAAACGAATTAGTGTCAGGCCTAGGAGCCAAAGAACGAGCACGGCGTTCTTACCGAAGGATAGACTCGCAGAGGTAAGCTGTAGGATGCTGCAGGATCAAGAAGTACGCGCAGGTACCTTCCATGTACATTAATCAAGAGTAACGGGTCTAATTAATGAGAGGACTAACCTTGTTTCTGCACATGGTTTAGAAGGAAATTAGCAAGATCATTAGATGGTAGTATCCGAAGAAGGCAAGCGGCCAAACTTGCCTGACTGTAGGACGCGTAGTACGTAAGAGAGAGGAAGCGTATACTTACCGAGGCGAGCGTTCTGTGGATTAGGTTTGTTAGAACAGAAAGAAACAGAAAACAATTCAGCGGGAAAGGAGGGGAAATGTGACAAACCTGAGGTCTGTCTCTTCTCCTTGCAGGGGCGCGGTATGTGGGATGTCTAGGAGCGTCCGTCAAAATTTGACCACAACTATGTAGGTTCGTACTTCTATTTACTAACATAGAATTGTCTACTCTAATACTCAGTTAATAGTACATGTATCACCCTTTCCCCGATCTCTCGTCACTTTGACTATGAAACCCTGGAACGGAAGGGTTTTAGTACGTCCGGTCGCCGAGTAAATAATGCCAATGACCATCTGCGGGCGGGCTTCTACATAGCAGCAAAGCTTTTTGTCGTTGCCAAGGGTTGAATTGATGGACTTTTTTCTAGCATATCCTCGTAAGCAGACTCAGGGGAGTAGACGAGGAAGACTTACTTAACGGCACCAACCATGGGCCGCCGGTGCCCGAAGCGTATCCTATTGTCGGCGTCGGAGAGTCTGGCCTATAGCGGGAGAATCTGCCATCTCAGAGGAAGGTAACGTCCAGAAGGAGGCGAGTGTCGGAGGAGGGAAGGCTAACGGGGGTTATGGATCGGTCAGCGACGATGCCTATCAGTTTGGTCCCCAAGCACCGTACCGTCAATGGAGCGGAATGGGAATGGGCCAGGGTTGGTGTGAAGTGGCTTGGGGGGGGTTATGATTGCTATTGGAAATCGGGGAAGCAAGGGAAGATGAATGGAAGATCATAAAGCGCGGGCACAATAAGCCCGCTCCAACAATATCCCCGATTCCTACCAGTATTCCTTGCCGTGTGGAAGATATGGCTGATGGGAGAATGTTGGTGTCAATACTCTGTGCGTGTGGAGAGAAGTGTAAGAGGGAGGACGAAAAGAAAGTACACAAGTGATACCTCTGTGTTGTATTGTTTGTATTGAAGTCTGAGGGAAAGCATCAATTATAGTTGAATGTGCGGCGGTCAATGGAGACGACGAGGGGAATAAATATGTCGCGATAATTGGGGATTTGTAAAACGCCATGTATTGAGTTGACAACGGCAACAACCATTTGGCCGTCAAATCAATCGTAGTTAAAGGTGCGATCAAGACCTCTGGAACTACGCGGCCTGATGTGACGGTCAGTACTAAGACCACGTACCGTCCAAACAAGACTTGAAGTCGCGGGCATAAGCGCCCGAATAGCAGAAAACAGAAAACAGAATCCGATATAATAGAGACTGATTTAAAAAGGCGTAGCACCAGGAAGAGCTTTGAAACACACTTAAAATAGAGCCCTTCCCAAAACTTCAGTAATCACCAGAAATCGACAGGTATTTTGAAGGAGGCTTGGTCACTGTTCGACGAACGTCGCGAAATATACAGTAAGGACAAACGTCATTAGAGATTGAAATTTTTTTAAACTCAAATTCCCACTCACCGTCCAAGGAATGAACCAAATCCACGCACTCTCCACAAATTCCTTCAGTACTTGCACAAACGCGCGGCAAGCCTTTCACAGAGGGGGGGGGGGGGGGGAGGGGACATTTAAAGGGCACGAGGACTCTAGTATCAAAGATAAGTAGAAGTAGACTGAAGCATTCAGCTTATCACCGATATCATAGTCAACGTGCCAGCACCCCAAGTTCGTCCGGGTCGTGGCCGAGGATTGAATGCGCGTATGCCACAAAACGTGACCTATCTCTCGAGATCAATCGCGACGCGTCTTGGACGCGTCGCGACGAATGCCCATGTCATTCAGGGGGTGAGTCTGGGATTTTCTCTGAGAAGAAGAGATAATTAGTGATGACTAATCAAGAAGTGCTGCCGCTAAATGAGGAGATACCCATAAGTTATCACCCGGACGGGAGGGGACGCCGCGGAAGATAATGCTCGGGAAGGGGGGAGAGGAGAGAAAGGAAAAGTAGTGGGAGTTGAACCCGGCGTCGTCGTTCGTCGTCGACAAGCGGAGAAGTAGAGATGGGAGTGGGGGAGGATGGAAAGTAGTAGGGGAGGAGACCGAGGGGGAAAGAGAGAAGTGGGTGAGGATGGTGATGAATGAAGGAAACGACCGCTGAGCGTCGTTATATCCAAAATCGTGCGACGTGTCCGCGAAAAACTCTTCGCGAGTACCTCATCCACATATCACATGCCACACCTAAGCGAGGGGGGTCGCCGCCGTCGTTGATTCTTGAGACATCCCTGAAAACCGGGAACGAATGGGAGAGACTGGAAGCAATGGAAGTTGTCTTTAGGCTGGTGGCCCCCGCGCTATTCTCAAGATCTCAAGTCCGAGCAGTTCCACCGGGTCAGAGGGCCATGACGAATAGATCGGAAAGATATCGTTGTGGTTTATTCAGAGAAAGCGGCCAAGTGGATAGCAAATCTTGCGAATGTAAACGTGGTCCGCAGGTGGGAAGGAAGCGCCCAAGGAGGAGTTCGAAAAAGAATAGACAGAATTGAAGCCTCAAGCGGTATACTGATGATTAGAAAATAGGTCGGTCGGGAAATCGTCTTTGAGACTAAATGCAGCATGGGAAGCGGTGATTGAACCACGCTTGGTTGCATCGGAGCAGGGGGGAAGTAGAAAGTATCTCGAGGAGCACAAGGACGCTTGATGGAGGGTTCAGCGGCAAGGTGAGCGAACCGATTGGTGGGTTCGGGCGCACAAGCGCGGGATTTGTTGGCGTAACGAAAAACTTCAGGACAGACGGCGATTTACGCAATTCTCTTCGGGAAGTAGGTTGTTAGTTTACTGTCAATTCGATGGTCGGATTCTGTGTTGAATTTTGGTCAGAGAACTCATCCAAGATGCCAAGGGCCGGGTACAGTAATCCGGCAAGGTAGTTGGGTCGGAGGGATCTGAGAAGGCGATCGGACGTTCTTCGTCGATTGCATTGTCTGCTCCGTCGACCTCGTGAAAACATGATGGTTATGCGAGGGGACAGACAAATCTATCGGCTTGGGGGATAACAGATCATACCAGTCTATTAGCGGGTGAGGGATTTGTGTAGTGATTACTTTCTGATGTAGTCGATCGTCCCCCGGGTCTTGATAGGTAGGGTAAAAGAGGGAGGGAGGCGAGGAGGGAGCAATAGCAGCGGGCCGTGAAGGTCCATTGACGCAGTTCCCAGCCAGGGGGCATAAACATTCTCCGACTTTCAGGTCCCTGAGACTGTTGAGGATTGTGCGGGGGTGGTCGAAACAGATGGGGTCCCTAGGTGGCCGGAGATGTGCTGAGTTTATCGGGACAGAAAGGTCCAAGGAATTTGAGTAATTCACGTATGTGTTCGGAGATCGACCCGAAAACTGGTCTGTTTA
>RZIO01000015.1:1591-34892 GCA_004338095.1 Gloeostereum incarnatum
ACCTACCCTCCGGGTAGCAATTTCACAGTGATTTTCTTACCCTGACCATACCCTTGCCCCCCCCCCACCCGGTAAACAGCTACTAATGAGATACAGCAGGGCGAAATATCTATCACGGATTGTTACATATACATCTCCTCGTCTATGTCGTTCCACGGCCAGTGAGCCTCAATCTCCTCCCGTTCCTCCGCCGACTTGGCCCCGCCAACGCCTCCTCCTTCGACTCTTTGAAGAAAGCCACAGCATCCTCGTAGTCCTCAGCCGGTACCCAGCCCTCCTCCCCGACGCCACCCATAGACTGTAAAAACTCGAAACCCCTGGTCGCTTCGCTCAGTCCTTTATCCAGCACCGCCATCTGACCTATGTCCTTGGCGTCGAACTCAAGTGGGCACAGCACGCCTCCATTCGTAAGCTCCTCCCAATTATTCGTGGCTTGAATGAGCGCAGCCTTCAGGTCGAAGGTCTCGCCCTCCCACGGGCCGCCAGCATGTAGGAAGAGTCGACCACGGAGCGCGTAAAGGGGGTCCGTAAAGGCGTCGTGGTGGAGCGGGTTGTACTCCATCGTGCCGACGACATAGTGATAGTGAACGAGGCGACAACGGTAGCGATACTCTTCGCAGTCTCGCTGAGCTTCACCCATCTCGTCGAGGTTCTCCGGTCGAGAGGGCGGCGTCATGGACCATGACGCGGCATCTGCGTGGTTCTGGAGGCGTTGGGGAATCCCGGCGAGGAGAAACATGGGCAGAATAGAGGTGTGTTGCCAGTCGAACAGGCTGACGATTTTGCAGCCGGATCCGGGCGACCACGATACGAAGATGTTGTTTGGCTGGAGGTCTGGATGGCGGATGTAGAAACGACTGAGGGCGGGGGTCCCTAGGAACAAGCGACGACGTAATGCCGAGGTACCGCTCTAAATTCACGATGTGGTCCGACGGTGACTGCTGCTGGTACTTATAGCTGGGCCTCCTTTCACGCCGCAGCGGTAGGAGCGGTTGTCCGAAGCGCTTCAGGTAGGCGATCTCCTTCAGCGCTGCTGCCGCGAGAGCTACTTCAGCACCATGATCTATAGACGCCAGTTAGTTTGCGAGCCTAATAATGAACAGGAGGAGAGCGGCATACATGGTCCTCGATTTATGTCGAGCCCTGCCCTTCTCCCATACCACAACGCCAGCTTCGTGTCCGGGCCGACGCAGAAACGCTTGTCCTCCAGAGGCACCCCTAGCCCCGAGGCGACCTTCTCGAGGTCATTGGTGAAGTACAGGCTTCCACCAGCGGGGAACGGCTCAGACATCATGCGTGATTCGAGCTGAGTGAGCTGGCGGACGACGGAGATGACTTCTTCGTCCCCGAGGCGGGGCCAGACCTCGCTGAGCTTTGGGCCCTGAACGCGCTCCATAAGAATATACGGGGTTCCCGCGACGTTTTCCGAGTCGGCCGAATACCCATATATCTTAGGGACGGGGATCCCGCGGGACCTCTGGTACTCGATAGTAGCCACCTCGCTGGCAACGACGTAGTAACTAGGGACAGTCATGGGGTAGGGAACCCGAGCGACCAGCTCCTGACCGTCGCGCAGAGCGATGACGAAGGTGCGATTGAAACCGCCCTCAGCGAGCTTGGAAATGCTGACGACATCCTGAAGACTTTGATTCACAGACCTGGCTGCAAGGTCACACAGCCCATCGACGTCGAAAACGACCTTCCGCTCCTTGTGGCGAAGAGCGTCATTGTAGCTGAACGATGGAGAAGATAGGTCAGGCATCTATGCACTATAACAATGTTTATGAGGCTTACACCCAACGCCCTGAAGTGTAGTCGTAGAGGTCGTTTTGAGACTCGGCCATGGAGGACGATGCGCGACGTCGCTGTGAACGTGTTGTGGTGATGGAGTTCCGGAAGGGAGAGAAGAGCGGTCGCGGAGTGACGGGAGATTTGAGCTTGTTAAAGACGACGGAACTCGCCCTTCCAAGGCGCAGCATACCAAATTAGGCTGAGGTGAAGTTGCGGTGGGGGGAAAGGAAGGCAAGCCTCACACAGCCTTTTTTTATTAGCGGGTCGGGCCGCCGAGATCCTTAGCCTCAAGTTACGTTGACGGCATTGGGCGACAAACGAGGAAGCCAGAGCCCAAGATCAGGTTCAAATTTGTTCCTTCACGCCACAAGCCAGGTTGTCAGCCACGGTGACAGCACTTAGAGGTTACATTCAAACAACGACACAGAGAGAAGCGAGATACAAGTACATATTCGACGTAATCAACAAACGGAATTTGCGCCAGCGGTGCGTACATGGAGAAGACGACGACTAAGCACCCTGAACTCCCTCATGGGCCTTCTTAAGAGCGGCCTTGACGTCGTCCTTGTCACCGCCCTTGGGGATGAGCACCTCCGCCATGACGTCGTGCGTGCCGCGAGCCGCACTCGAGCGCCAGTTCTTGATGGTGGTAGGGATCTTGTCGGCGTTCGCCTGCATCTGGAACTTATGATAGACGGTGCCTTCGATATCCTGCTCCCCGTTAGTCGTAGTGTACACCATATTGCTCCTGCTCGTTTCCGACGCGTTAGCGCCGGCGCTCTCTGGGGCTCCTGAACGAAGATGGGGGATTTGCGCGACGCTGGTAATGAGCTAGCCGCTCCCGAACGCTTCGCGCGAGTGCAATACCCCTCCTGGTGAAGCAGCGTGACGGGTTTGAGCCGTCGTCGACGCCGTTCCTTCGTCGTGCAGGGAGCCGGAG
This sequence comes from Gloeostereum incarnatum, assembly GCA_004338095.1. NCBI lineage: Eukaryota > Fungi > Basidiomycota > Agaricomycetes > Agaricales > Cyphellaceae > Gloeostereum > Gloeostereum incarnatum. The sequence continues at coordinate 4,323 of RZIO01000015.1, forward strand.
GGGACGGGGGTTTTAAAAAAGAAATAAAAAAGAATTACGCACCTTTTATTTGCGGTTTCGGTACCAAGACCTTCCCGAACCCTTTTTTACCCCTCTCCTTCCTTCCCTAGCCAGTCTGTCCCCTTCAGAATGGGCTTTCAGAGGGGGGATAGGACCCGCACATGTTTCCGAGGTATCCCGGTCATCTGATCGCGGTTTTGCTGCCTGAGGCCCTTAGGTTCCGGGGAAACAATTAACCCTAAGTAATAAGAAAAGCTCAGATAGTTTTTGAAGCAGCAGAGGAGGGCGAGAGGGGCGACGAGCGCGTAATCGATCGGATCCGGGATCGATCTGACTCGAACACGTCACGTGATCTGATCACATGCCGGAACGCGTCTATCTCCATACCCTTCTTGGGACGCGTTCATTGCCTGGGAACGTGTCGGATAGTAATACATTACTTTCATAAATATTATGTAGTTAGATAAATATGAGTGCAGTCTAGACGTGGTACGTAACTGACGTTGACGGCGCCTCGTTACTCTCCGCTTGCGGCGTTCGTTTTGAGAATTCTTCCTCGGATTTTGCTGTACTGGGAACTTGATGGGCCGTAATTGACAATAAAAATAGTGCACTGACAACGGTAAGGGCTGCATGAAGCGCGTCGAATCCTGTAGAAAGATATGGCTAACATGGGGATAACAACCTGTACTAAAGTGATTGTACGGTCATTTCTCATGCTATGTGGCAATATTAGAGGTCAAAATTACCGCAAAATCTGTGCGCAAAATCTGAGGAATGATGTGTGCGATCGCCTTAATCGTTCGCGAGATAATACCTGCGAGATATTGCCACATGATAGGTGGCAACTATTTTGTCAGTTCTGGACCTACTAGGGAGGTTGGGGGGTCAAATTGACCGCAATTTTACGCTGAATTCAGCGCTGCTATACGCGCACGCAGCGCTGAGGCCGTTCAAACGATATTGGCAGCATTGGTGTTGCCACATGGTACTATGTGGTCACAGTGTCGGTGATTCTTTACCTACCGGGAAGTTTGGGGCTCAAAATGATGGGAAAAATGTGACGATTAAAATGGTAGTGGATGCGCAGAGAACGTCTGGTGAATTCAGCGCAGTGAATTCAGTTGTGGTCTGTCCCGGGATTGTTCCGGTGAAAATTTCAAGTCAAGCGTCGCATTAATTGTGAGAAATGGTTGCGGCCTGAACAAGTTCAGGTCTTCAGAGAAAGGACAAAAGAAAGGCTACGCAGCCAAGTGATGTGATTGTACAAATGTTGCGTGTGATAAGAGACAATTACTGTACTGTAGGCAAATAGTTTAATGACGACGGATGACTAGTAGAGGGGAGATAAATATGTGTGATTCTTGTGTATGCTGTCAATACCAAGTGTGATCGTGAAGTAGAAGAAGAGAGAATAGAATCCGTGAGATAATAGGCAAGAGAATGAAAAAGTCATGGACGGCTACAACGACGTGGGATCTAACACGTCTGGCTTGAACCTCAACCTCGCGAGGAGCACGCTGACCTTTGGATCTCCGGCGTTGGATATCTTGCTGGACGTGACGGTGGAATCGTGGATGGGTTCGTGATACACAGGCCCTATGCCGGTGTACTCGGCTGACAAGTCAGTGTCGGTCGTGAAGCGACCCCAGGGCTGGCCTTTATTCTGGGAGGAGAACACGTTGAAATGAGCCTGAAACGCACAATGTCAGCAGGAAAACAGAAGAAGATACATGAATACGCACTTGTCCATCCGGGTGATTATGGCTGACGAACAACCCATAGTCCGCAGCATTCAACGTTCCGACCACTACGAAAGTCAGCCTGTGAGGAGGAGGAATAGGAACGTGGACGTACCCAAGAACAGATCCTCCTTGGAAATGTGATGCTCGGACCCGTACATCTGAAGGATGACGTCTACGTTGGTCTTGAACCACGTCTTCGCAGCGTCCAGGTTATCCATGTAGTGGTAGTCCGTCGTCTCTGTGTACATGTACGCAGCTTTGTGCCCGGCTTTCAGCGGGAAGGAGTGTCTCCGAGAGACGTTTTTTCTGTGTTACAACATGATCAGCCACCGTGACACAAGGGAGAGTGTTCGGCACGTACTGTAAACTTCCGTGCGGGCTTCTGGTCTTGAACGTCAAGAAACCAGCAATCATGTCGATACCCCGCTGGGTAGCGCTCCTCCTCTCCTGCCGGTACTCCGCAACATCCACTTTGCCATATCCCGAGATCGACGGGAACGAGCGTACCATGCGGTCTGCGGCTTTGGAGGGTTCGATAGAATTGAAGAGGGTGATGAACTGTCCCTTCGGCTTCGACAAGTACCCGACCGCACCGACTTGGACAAGAGTTGGTGTCCAGAGGGGAAGCGTCACTAAGAGAGTCAACAACGATGAGCAACAAGCGTCGTCAATAGCAGCAAGTAACGAAGCTCACATGAAGGATGATACTCATGGCTCAATAGCATCCTGTACCTTCTCTCATCTCTGGATCCCGGAATCCTCTCATCCACCGCTGGAGGCGAGTCGTACCCTGGATACTCAAAAGCACCGGCATATTCCTCCTCGCTTTGAGTCGTCGGGGTCGAAGTAAAGAGTGACGACGCTTTGCTACTGGGAGGTCCTGAAGGGTGAAAGAAGATCGGCTCAGGCATCTGTATCCCCGTCGTCGGAACTGTCTCTTCAGGGTAAGACAAGATAGATGTCATAGGCGGAGAATGCGACGTGTCCCTAGCGGTTCGGAATGATCCAGCGTCAGAGCCTGGCGACGTCGCCCTAGGGTGGAAATCTTCTTCAACAGGGGCAAGAGCTGGATGATATCCGCCGTGAGTATATTGAACACGTTCGAAGGGCACGAGACTCACATGCAGGAACCGATCCAGTAAAGGCCGGCAGCCAGATCGGCCTCAAGTCGGGGCTGGGTCTCGACGGGGTATCGTCCAAATCCTCCGCCTGGGGAATCCGCGGCGATGGAACATCCACCGACTTTTCCCCAGTAGTCCTCCTCAACTTCTTGAGCTCCACGAGAACCTTCGAGAACGGTGGCCTGACTGAGGGGTCGTGGTCCCAACAATCCCTCAAAAGTTTTTCCAGTGCAGGTGTCGTGAAACGGGTAGGCGGGAACGATGGACGAGCGTTTTCCCCTAGAGTATAGTTTCAGTTACACAGGCCGATGAGCACGTGAGAGATGGAATGACATACTCAAGACGAAATGTCTAACGTTGTCATCATCGAGGAGCATCCAAGGCATCCGACCCATGCTGAGGATCTCAATGCACAAGATCGAGAACGAGTAGACGTCCATCTCCGTCGTGAGCTGGCTCATCCCGCGCATGAGCTCAGGAGCTTGCCATCTCAGCGTTCCGTCTACAAGCAAACATGAGTATGAACGACACACACTCAACGGACTGCCACACTCACGAGGTGGTTGCGTTCCACTAATCCTATACGCCTCGCTCCTCATCTCACTCTGCCCAAAGTCCGAAATAACGCAATGAATCCTCTCGGTAACCAAAACGTTCGAAGCCTACCAACAACACGGGATTAGAATTAGCACCCTTTGAAATGCTGAAGGCGAAGAAATGCACCTTAAGATCCCCATGCAACACGCCCTTCCCATGCAGATAATCCATCCCACTCGCGACCTCGTACATGAATCTCAACAGGTCCCACTCCTTCGCGATTTCCGACCCCACGCTCCCGCTCCTCACCCGCTGAACACCTCCAGCTTCCGGAGCAGCAGCCCCATGCCAGCTCCCACGTTGACCAGGTCCACTGCCAGCCTGCCAGCTCCCTCTCGACCCAGTCCCGTTCCAGCTTTCCCGAGTACCTGAAGTGCTGGCATTGGAATTTGCGAGCCCGACAAGACTCCCCATCCCACCACCACCCCAGCTCGGCAGACTCCCCGTCCTGAAACGTGAATCAGACGAAACGAGCGCATGAACTTCCGGTCCCAACACCCGAAGAAACTCGTTCAACGACCCGTTCTTCGCATACGCCGACACGAAGAACCATGGTGGATCACCTACGCAAATCGACGATCGTCAGACACTAAAACGGGAGAGAGAGAAAGAACACTCACTGCTCCCGCTGCTAGCACCGAAAAGCTCCAAGACATGTGGATGCCTCAACGTCTCCCAAATCTCCACCTCCCGAATGAAGAGATCCCTCGGCGTGTACTCGTTCAGAACCTTAATCGCCACTGTCCGTCCTTTCCACTTTCCTCGGTACACATACGAGAAAAACCCAACGCCGATCTTCGCCTCCCGTTCAACTTCATAGCTGAGAAACAGCAACCGCCGGACATCAACCACCGAACGCGAATGGAAGAGAAGCAGAGAAAAAAGCCCACCTAGTGATAGTCCAAGCAGGAAGGTTCATCGTCCCCTCCGCCCCACGACTCAACCTCCTCAACGCGTCGATCCCATTCTCCAAAAACTCCCGATCCAGAGTATCCTTCGTGACCGGACTCCTCCTCTTCTCCCCACTGCTCCCGCTCCCCGACCCCGAAGTCTGCGAATTCACAGTCCGAGACCGCTGCAAAGGCTGCGATGCCGACGGCACCGCTTTCGACGCGGATTTTGAAGAAGACTGAACGGACAATCTCCTAACCATCTTGACAAGTCCGCCGGTCGACGGCGCTTTTCTCTTCCTCGCAGCAGACTCCTCTTCCTGGACGGGCACTACGGGAGCATCCGCAGCGGCAACAGCCACCTCCTCCACATCCTCCTCAACGCATTTCTCCAACGCCCTCTGCAACGTCTTGATCGCCTCCGGCATATCCGTCCTCTTCACGCCCAGAACCTCCAACATCTCCACATCACTCCCCGTCAGAAGCGCGTTCTTCATCAACGCTCGAAGATCGGCCATATCCTTCAAGATATCCTCCGTGTTTTGCTGATCGCGCAAAGAGTCCAGAGTGGAGAGGATGTTCGCGTTCGCGGAGACAGAACCAGGCATAACAGTCGCGGTAGACGACATGGGGACAACAGTGGTAGAACGCTGATGGACCTGAAGTGCAGGGGCGGCAGGACCGAAAGGAACAGGAAGAGAAGGGATGATGGTGCTCGCAGAATCCGACAGACTCTGATGCGAGCTCGAGGCCGGAAGCCCAAGAATGTCACCTCTAGCCGTCAGCTGAAGTGCATTCCCGTTCTCTCGCGATGCGTCGCTGGATGACCGGGAGCGGATGATGGAGTCGAGTATCATCTTCGTGTCCCGTTGCCGGCGTTCTTCGGCTTCCTGGACGATCCTCAAGATTCGGACCTGAATTGAAAGCTGCGGAGGGTGTCAGATGGAAAGAAAGAAGAGTAACGGACATGGTAGCGTACGCTGAATTGTCCCAATGCTCCGCTAAGCGCACCATCACACCCCTGAATCTGCCTCAAGATCTCATCCCGTTTCAAGTATCGTTGCAGCCAAGGACGGTCGGACTGTTGTTTAAGAAGCGCAAGTACATTATTGAAGGCCCTAAAGAGAAAGAAACGCGTCAGCATAAGTGGCAATAGAAGGTGTTATGGCGGTAGACGCAGACGAACGGCGGCGATGTAGGCAGTCCAAAGGATTAGCCAGCGCACTCATCCTCGTCTATGACACAGAGACCTGGACAGAGAGTGAAGCTAATGCTCGGAAGCGCTTTACACAGGACGGCACAAACTACCATCTTGCCGGACCGTAATACGTGGAGGCACGAAGGACGGGATAAAAAGAACGGAACACGTACTCATTAAGCTTCTTGATTGGGCGAGCGAGCTCTTCTTCGACCAGATCTCCCGCCTCTTTTATCTCCTCGCGAACTGAAAGTAGAATATCCGCGCATCGTCCGGTCAGCCGAAGGCATTGTTGACGATTCATCTAGAGTTATTCATCGTTGTGAGTAGGTTAAAAAGAGGGCAGTACAACAATTCAACTCACATCCACCAGCTCAAGGCAGTCCCAGATTTGCAACAGCGTTCTTGCTGCGGGCTGTAGACCAGGAATGGGCACAAAGTCCAGGTAATCGACGGACATGGAAAGAAGTTCATGGGCAACGTCAGCGGTTGTACCGAGTACGGAAAGTGCAGCTTGTTGAACATGCTAAACAGCCAACCAAGTCAGTGGACCGAAGTCATTCAGTAACAGCTAGTGTGCTTACTTTTCTTGTAGTCAGCCAACTTTCCTTCTGATCCTCCGGAATGCTCTGCTTCCGCTTCGGCGGATCTCTCCAAGGCAGATGCCACGACTCTTCAGCGCTGTCTCTGCTCTTCGCCCGTGGCTGTCCAGGCGATCTTGAGCGAGAGCGAGATCGGAAGGAGGAGACAAATAGATCGTCGCTAGAAACCGGCGTGGACGTCACCCGACTCAGCGGCGAAGAGCTCGCCGACGTCGTCGTTGGTGATGTCGGCAGCTCGCGGATAGTAGATGTAGAATGGCCGCGTGGGCGAGTTATGCTCGCCATCGTCGGCGAGGAAGGATTGAGCGGGGAAGAAACGCGTACTGTGGACGCCGATTCGGATGACGTCGGTCCGGGCATCGCGAAAAAATGCAGAAAGAATTATCGCCGTTAAGAATGGCCTGCAAAGACAACGAGAAATGGTTTGAAAAGAAGGTATCACAATCTAAGGAACGCCAGAAGGAAGAAAGAGAGGTGGTGGTTATATAGAACCCTGGACGCCGTGGGAACTCTTTGATCGCCCTTCCATTTGCACCGCGTCTTCCATCCGAGTCAATAATGATCAACAACTTTGATCTTTCCACTTGCGCCACGTAGCCTAAATACTTACGGTTTGACTCTTCAAACCCCTGCTGTTGGATTTAAACCTCGTTATGCAGACGGGCGGAACATCTCTACCGGAGATTCTGAGTCATTAGCTTTAGGCTTTCTGGCTGTGCCACCGGTGTTCATTCGGCTTGCAGACATGCTGTAGCAAGCATTAGTTCTGTAACTTCCCGAATTGGAAACTTTCCTTCCGAGGCATTCAACATGGCTTTCCCGGCCAACGCGTGCTTCACTTGTGTCTTCCCGACTTCGGATGTCTCTGCCCGATCGCGTCTTTTCTAAATTTGCATCCGCGGAATACAAAATACCTGCTATCCATGATCTTTCGCGTTCCTCATGATTTGACCATCTTCTCTCCCTTCCCTTCTCTCTGTGTATAATTAAATGGAAGAAAGATCGCCGAGGAGCTGTCGAACCGCAGATCACTATCCCTTTCTAAGCGCAAGATAGTCTCTCCGGAACATGGATCGCCTCACCAGCGGCAATATTCGAGGCGCTTCTCCTAGTCGGACTGTTAACTTCCCCAGACAGCTCCTACACCTCCTACTCTCACCGGCTTTCACTACCACTGGAGCATCCTGCGCTGTCCCGTCAACCGCATTTTTCTCATTGACTTGCCTTCCTTCCATGTGGGATAATACCATGTTGGACAGCATTATGTCCTACTGGATTGGCTCGATCCTATTCCGGCGTAGACTATGTTCACAACGTCGCCTTCCTGTATCCCCGCGGGTTGATCTAAATGTTGGTTTCATCTCCGACCACTGTCATTCGTTCCTCGTCCGAATCACGGAATCCACGTGCTAAGATGTCTCACCGCTCTATCTGTCAATCTTCCACTACGTTGCGCAGCTCTTCCATGTACCGCGTTTCGCTTCTGACTGCTAGACTCCCGCTACGGGCTGTAGACACAGAAGTGTTAACCAGTGAATCGGACAGTAATAAGGTCACAACTTTGAACCACTTGATTACCGAAATTATCACTCTGCAGCTCTTCCTACTTAGCAGGAGTTTCACCCCAATCTTCTTCTGCGGCCCTACCTAACTTTGAGAATTCAATCCATCGCAATACCCTGGAACATCTCTGGGACACGACAATCACTGTAGCTTCTCATGCATAATTCAATCCCGTTCGACCCTACGGAAGCGCTCCGGGTTCTTCTCATCCATGAGGCTCAGAATGTCTCAGGACGGGTTCCACCACTCAATTCATACCTCAAGCTACGCAGCAGCAACGAGGATGCAAACAACTGTTTTCTTACGATATTCTTATCAATAATCACGCTTTCCTTCGGCTTAACTCCACGTATCGCTCTACCACCCTGTCCCCGTCAATTTCGTCCACCTTATGCCTAACCAAATACCCTCGTACATCCTAACTTCTCTTACCATTTATGGTTCGTCTCGTCTACTCCTCGGGTATCTCTCCGCCCTGATACATACGTGTCTCTTCCCCCTAGATATCTCATTCTCCATCCACACCACACCACACTGTCTTTCTCAGACCTTTGAACGCGAGACGGAAATAATTCAGCTTCGTCCCGAGCTCGCGCCACACATTTCACTTCCTTGTATCACCAGCTCGGGCATCTCGGGAAACAACATTTTCAACCTAAAGAATCTTCTAACGCGATGAACCCTAGGAAGGAAAAGATAGACAAACTCGAATGACGTGGACACCCACTGGGAGCGATTTACAGTCTCAGGCATACAACGTCGATACCTCCTCCAGCGAAAAAGCTCCATGAGTTCGCGTTCTAGTGGTCACCGACGCTGCAAAAATGAATGGATTCTATGAGTGACGACAAGGGAAGAAGAAATGAGAACGGCTGATTGAATGAAAACTCTATCGTACCATTGGACACAGCATGGATGATACTTTTTCCGTAATAGATGAACGAAAGTACGACTTACAAATGCATCTTCGTACCCCCCAATGCCTAAGCATGTCCACGCGGACCCACATACTAGAACCTCAACGTCGTCGTCACCTTCCGAGCGCACGGAACGCCCCATTCTCGCCACATGCCGGAGACAGGCGAGAACCAATGGAAAATGGACATGGTATTGCATGTTACGGGCCACGCACGCCAAGCAATCGTCGTTAAAATCCTTAGCCATAGTCAAGTAAAAAAAGTTTGAAAGCAGCTAAAGACTCACACGACTTTCGATCTTACTCATATGTGGAAAGAGGGCGTGACAGTAGTGTTCCGAGGCTCAGGTCAGTCAGCACAGCTTGTCTGTTGAAGAGAAATAGTAGTAATCGAAGGGCTGAGTACATGTGTTCCCAGTCATGTTCCCAGAAGTTAGTGCGGCGGTGAATGTTAAATTTGAAACGGTCAAAGCCCAGCTAACTTCTCAGAAGGCGAATCGTGAGAGATAAACGTCTTGCAGAAGGTGTGTGTACGAGTTCACCGACGATTGCGAAAAGTACGAAGATGCCATAGCCCGTGAAGTTCACGAACTTCAAGCAACTTGGAACAATCGATAAAGACTCGAGTAGATGGACGGAGAACAAAGAAGTATGTCTGTACGGCTCAAAAGAGATCCCTGCCGTAGAAGCAAAGCTCGCCTAGATTCAATTCCGAGACGTTGCGGTTCGTGTATGGCAGTTTGTGTACGAACGTGATCCCGGTTAGTTCCGGTCCGGCGGCATTACGTGGCTGGGTCATGTGCCTTTTTTTCCCACATTTCCGAAATCCCATCTAGACGATCCGCCATTTTCACAAAGCTCAATGAACCGACGCTTCCAGACTTCAAGCAGCTCTGAAAGCAGCCCTGAGAATGCTGAATGCTAAGGAATAATACTCTCGCGAGTAGCTACCAATCTTGCTCGCACGGAATGTTCTTCCCTCCGACATAACGGCACTTTTCACCTTTCTGATCCCACTGGCATATTTACATACACCCTCCCTGGTGAAACCTCTTTCTCTTTTGTAGAGGTTCATTCATACGACAAGAAACAAGCCTTTCTGATTGGGTTATAACTTATCAGTTTCCGGACTATATGCTAACACTTCTTTGTGCCTTACTCCTCGGGACGATCGTGCGCTTGTATCTCAGTTACGCCGGCCTATTCCCCGCGACGCGGTGATCGTCGTCGCCAGGGCCCAGGCACGTCGTTAATTGTGGGATACCGCAATTCGGTGGCGCAGCTGCGGGCGTGGGATTCACGCGATTCTTTTCAATACGCATGGTATCAGGTAGATGTGGTACCAGGGCGACCATACTTACACACCTTTCTGTTCTTCTTAACCTCCGAGTATTCGCATCGACCTGAACGGCCTTTTAGTTTTCGCATGCGCTCTCGGCAGCGAAGTCCGGGACAGCGAGTACTTGATTCATCCTCCTCCGCCGACTTGCTCCTCACATGGCAAGGTGAATTCTTGGGTGAGTACCTCTGACCTCACATCTGACGCGTTGTTCTACTCTTGATGCAGGCAATCACAGATGCCTTTGCTGTGCCAAACAGAAAAAAACACCATGTCTAGGTTAATTCAGAATTCCGCTTAAGCCTCACGGGTAATCGGTGTTTGGAAGGGTGTTTGGAAGCCCTTCACTCGCCACTATCGCTTGCATCTGCCATTCAAACAATGCCTAGAGTGTTCCCCGTCTTGTTTCACGTTCCTCTGACCATCCTTCGTCCCACATGCTCACCTTCGAAAGCCATTTGGTATGAGTTACGCATCAGCGACTACCATGTTCTACCAATGGTTTACCACACTGCGACACAGCGCTCGAGACGGAACACAAACCGAACGTTCTCGAATTACGCCGTCGGCTGTCGGCGAGTCCAACGCTTACAGCTATCAATCACTGGCTCGCCTATCTCATTTCCCACCGTTTCTGGGGGCTGTTCTCGAGAACCACCTTGGTGGACCTTCGGTGGGCGTTCCAAACACAAAGAGGGTGCATACAAACGCCTTGAATGAGTTGCCCGATCAAAAGAAGCGTCGTTATCGTGTGATCTTCCTTCCCAACCTTGAACGTCTGAACAGTTCCTGATATCACGGCCGCGATCGCGATACCTTCACGTTACCTGGAATGGCTTTCGTGTGGCGAGGAAATGCTTCAAGGCTTCTCTGGATTCAGTCGTTCTTCCTCCATCGCGAGGCGTCAAATCGAATCATAGCCACTTTACGCGGAATGCCGGTAAAGCCCAGTCCACCTTGTGGAAGTGATGAGCACCTCATGCTTGGGGTGTGTCCCTCTGTCGCGGATGCTTGGCGCAAGTTTCAAAACGATCAGACGCGGCGTATGTAAGTAATTGGCAGCCGCGGTCATCATTTACTCTCCTTCGCTAAACCTGTTTTTGACGTGTTCCTGTGTTACTTAATATTATGATATCGTTACCGAGATCTAGGTATGTCTGCCACGCTAGCGATGCCACTTTCTTTTCTAGATTCTAGCCGAAGCTTCCCCGCGGATAAACGAGACGAACTCCGACGCTCTTTCCCCACCATTTGTACGCATTCGAGCCAAGACGCTTCTTTCGGAACTCGATTGTGGCATTCAGGCACGAGATGAGTCAGCCATCTGACAGCGTTCTCGACCGAGTTTTTTGACCTTTCTGATCTTCCGGAGTCCTCGCTATTATTGACTTGTTTTCCGTGAGACTGTATGTTTGCATGCATTCAGGACCGGGGAGAAACTTCGGTCGACCGAGATTTCTCCTGATCACAAGTATCTCGAGTCCCTCCAAGTGTCCGTGTGTACCTCACGACCTTGGAACAAATCACCTCCTGTTTAAACGCCGAGAATCATATGTATCTCATGCTTGTTCCGAAGATGGAAATGCCGCATGATCGATCTAGGGCACAAGAAGGTCCGCCTCCGGATATTGACCCACAAAAGCCCAAGTGTCATGATCGAGCATTAATCTAGGCGGGGACGGGCCGCCTTCTAATCTTTTTCCATCCCGTAAAAGCACTGCCCCTTAGAGCGGCCTCCCAGCGTCTCCGGGAACAAAAGGCTCCTCCTTGGAAGGTACCAATACTGTGGGTTCGTCCCCATCATTTACACTATTTAAACATGATGACTTATCGGGGATGCTTCGTCTATTCCTAGCCCTCCGTCAAGTCTCCGAAGACGTCCTTTGGTGGGAGGCGTTCTTTTGTGGGAGGTATGTCACACAAATCAGCGGATTCTTCCATCGTCCATCCTATAAATCACAGATGTCTATCCACAGTGCTTCGCTCAATCCTTATCCGTCCAATTTTATCTCACCGAGCCGTCATGATGCCAATGCGTTTAAACTACAACGGATCCACCCTCAACACCCTCGTCAGCAATAGAGCGGTGACTCATCCATCTCTTCGTAACTGTCGTCCTCATGGATTTCGTCTGTATCTAATAACTTAAGCATTCTCGCAGATATCCGTGATGCTCACGATGCTCATGTCGTCCTCGAGGCCGTCCGGCTCAACATCCTGCCGTTAATAAGGCGTCGCCTAGTGGCGAGTGAACGCGAGCAGCTTACATCTGGCAACGTATTCGTTTGGGAGGAGGCGGAAGATGATGGGGGGTTGTTGAGATGGACGGATGGTCGTCGATGGTGAGCACCCGTTATCTCACAGCATCTCGCTGGTTTGACGGTAAACCGTAGGTCTCAAAGTCGAATGCGTGGCGATTATCTCTTCTATGAGGAGAAGGTGGAAACAACTCAAGAGGAGAAAGATGCAAAGGCTGCGAGACGGTGCGTATTGAATTCTAGGTCGAACCTTCGGTCACTCATGCTAACCTTTGTATTTGCAGAGCCCGACGTGCGTCTGATCCCACCGCCGTCGTTCCCCCACCCACGCGACGAAAGGATCGTCCCGCAAAGCCTGATGGACTCACAAAGCAGACATATTCTGCTGTCGTCCATCTCCCAGGGACCAAGGAGATTCGGAAATGGCATGTCGTCGCGTATTTCTCTGTAAGTAGATTTCCAGCTCGTCCAAAACAACGTTGGGTCTGACGGGGAGAAATTATCAGGGGAATGATTACACCCGTTTACCCGTGATAGAGCATTTTGACTATCTGCGAAATATCAGGGTTCCGGACGGGGTGTTCATGAGCAGTAAATCGGTAGCTGCGCGCATGGACCGACTCTCGTACTACTCGGATGAAACAGAAACCCCGGAGTATGAAACTCCTACTGGACCATCGCCGTTCTACAGTCCTCCTGTTCCCTCTTCCTCAGGAGGACAGATGCATGCTCCCATTCCTTATCCTCCTCCGTTGTCCCCGCCGATCCTGGTTGGCGATCGGACCCAGCGAATTGCGTTGCCGCCGCTAGCGACGCTTGGTCACTCACAGTACCCGTTGCCCGCTCAACGCCGTCCTCCAGATACTTCCTCTCCATTTACGCCCATTTCTTCTGAAGATCGTCGTGTCCTAGATCGATTTCGCATCGCGCTTTGATTTTCGTTTCTTGCATTCTTGGTCGCTCTGCAGTATTTATGTGTAGTCTAAGTATTCGTCGCTTTGTTTTGGACTTATTTCTTGTTCTGTCTGTATCGTAATCGCTCTGCTCTACATATGTATTCATCATGCCATCTCCGTAGCAACACATCGTCTTTATCACGTTTGTGACGTTCACTGTTCAGCGACGGCGCAAGAGCTCCCCGAAGCACACTACAAGATAGGTCGGTGGAACGTGAGACTCCGTGATCCCGGATGGTTTTACTTGTTTGAGTTAGAGCGCATTAGAATATCACCATCAGGATAACGAAGAGAGATCTAGGGAGATGTCCGATACATAGATCACGACGGCTGGACATCGCGCGGATTTCGGGAGGAGATTAATCGCCTTGGCAGGCTTATTTAGAAGTAGACCAGCAGGGTTGGGAGATCACTCCAAAGGCTTTTTGAGCAACGGAGTTTACACGGACTTGTCATATCTACCGGAAGAGAAGCTCATTGTAGAGAAACTGAAGATAATGGCAAAACGAAATCTATCACTGACCGGTCGGCTCAAGAGCGTAGGAAACGCTGATCTTGGAAAGACGTATCGAGGTCAATTTCTTCGATTGATGCTCGAAATCCTAGGGCCTATCTATCGATATCCCGCTCGTACGCTGAGACGGATCCTATCCATTAAACGTCACTCAGAGACCACTGTCGATCGGAATCCAACGCTCTACAAAGAGAGGATCCTCCAAGATCTCGCGAGCGAAACAGTCTATCTTGAAGCAGACCAAGTACAGTTCTGGAAGATTTCGCAGGGTGGCAACCAAGACAGACGACACAGACCGCAAGTTCAAGTTGAATACTCAACTTGAAGAGCCGTCGTGCACGTGAGTAAAGGGTGGTGATCCGAATCGGAGTTACTGTGACGGTGACGTAATGTCTGTTACTCTTCAACTCAATTTCCATCTTTCGCAAATCTTTCGTCCCTCATGAGAGAAATATTGTACATACAGGCCGGAAATGTCTCAAATCATGTCGGTACACATTTTTGGAACACTCAAGAAACTTACCTTGCTGGATCTGATCGGAAAGAGCCGGAGCTTCCTCCAATATCGCACGACGTGTCGTTCCGGCAGGTTGAAACTGAGAAGGTCAGAACTAATTCACTACGCTGTGTATATATCTGGATCAAAAAAATGGACCGATCCGTTCCTATAGGGAAGCTTCACCAATTGTCCAAGAGTTCTTGTCTTTGACCAGAAAAGTAAGCGCCTATGAATCTGACGAACTTCAAAGCTCCAGCATTCAATACGCAGGAAACTTCGGATCTCTGAGAAGAGACGCCCTCTTGAATTCTTATGGATACTCAGATGAAGACGTAGAGAAACCTTCCCGATTATGGTATGTGGTTTCTCTGTCTGAACGGGCTAAATCATTTCACCCTGCTTACGGAGAGCTTTGAAGGAACGGTGGTATTGTAGAGTATCGCCAGCCCCAGTACCCTCGCAGCAGCTATCAAGCCCATCTTTCCAATACCGACGATGCGATTGTAGACGTCGTGGATGACGATATCAAGTATTGGTCAGATTTCAACAATGTGTATTACACACCCCGTAGCCTGCAGACGCTCCCCGACAATACTGAATGGGAAAACCTCGATGGGAACTGGACAGCGGGCCAAAGTCTATTTTCTCGATACGACAAGGTAGCTTCGTCAATATATATGTCCTGTGGTCGACCTAATTAGCTGTCCAGGATGTGTCTCTGATGGAAGGTCACGTTCGCCTATTTCTAGAAGACTGCGATTCGATCCAGGTGCGCCCAGACTGAGCATCGTCGTCCAATTATCTACATCCGATGGGCAGGGAATTCAAGTTATCAACGACACGAAGAACTTCGGGTCTTTCACCCAGGCTCTGTTGACGGCCTTGCGAGACGAATCTCCGAAGCTTCCGTCAATCGTGTTCCCATTTCTGTCAAGCGCCCTACCAAGAAACACTGCGCCAGAAGATGTGAGAGTCTCTCTGCCAGTAACTCCCAGCTTCTGATAGGTCAAATGACCACGTAGGCACACGGAGCAGCGCAAGTACTTGCGGACGCCCGTTACCTTCGAGATCTCGATCTACTCAGCTCCCTCTGTGCGCCTATCCAGCAACCGGTTAATTGGGCGGATTCTGATTCTGCGTGGGGCCCGGGGATCTCGGCGAAGGTAACTTGCAGTCACACAAAGCTCACGCCCGACTTATGATCCCCTTCTCAGAAAGGCAATGTGTACCATATGTCGGCGGTAGTATCATCTCACGTCGAAAACATCACTTTGCCACTACGGTACGTTGTGTCTCACATACGTCGTTCTCATATCGACCACATCCAGGCTACAGCATGCCTTCCAAGATGTCCAGAGCTTTGCAGCGCAATTGAACAGGGAAAGTCCTGCTCCGTATGGGGAATTGTCCGGGATCTTCCCTTTCAGTAGTGAGAAATTGGACTCTCCCCTGTTCAATTTCGCCAGCGGAGCATCAGGGGAAAGAGACAAGGTCAGTTCTCTTCTCCGCTTAGCTTCTAGAATGAAGTCTATATCGCAGTCGGGCTTCTACAGGAGGAAACATATGCTCGACGCGATGTGACAAGAGGACTTACTGCACCCATGTTAAAAGCGTACGAAGAGTGGCGTTCTCAACATTCTCTGTCAGATCAAGTCTCGACTGTGTACGTTGACCAGTTTGATCTGCAGAGAGTTTCTCACATGCCCGTGTCCGCCGTAGTACCCACGCTTCAGCTTACCCTGTTCCCGCTTCTTTCCCATCTTTCTTCCAACCCCCTTTTACTACGGCGTCGGCGCAGAAACCAACGTCCATCCCGGTATTATCGACTCTGGAAAGTACTAGTGCATTGTCAGAGGTTTTCACTCAATACGCAAACTTCGCTCAAGGGTATCTCCGGATTGGGCGGCAGGTTCAGACAGACATATCTGCGGAGGACGAACGGGACGACATGAAAGAGCTTATTAATGATTTACGGAACATTGGCGACGCGTATAGTCGGTCCTGGGCAAGCGGAAGCGAAGATAGCTACGGGGAGGATGAGGAAGTGTAGTGTTTGGTTCAAGGAGCCCAGTGATTTCATGTGCGAGTACAAGAACCTGCCCAGTCGACGATTGATAAGGATGATGACCGAGCACGTGTGTCGCGTCAAAAATCCAAGTTTCTTAGGCAGTGACACCCCCTCGAGGCGCTTTTGATTTGAATTCTTGGACTAGGCTTGTCTACCGGCGTAAATGGAACAGCCCGGCTGCAACTTGCCGGCCTGACCTCAATTGTTCCCTCTCTCGGGGAGTTTGAAGCACTTGAGTCCAAGGGTTGTATGACTGAAGAGATTCAAGCGCTCCAATAGAACGATACCACACTTAGCTCTCGCGTTCAAGATCTCCATTTGTTCTCGTCAAGAGGATCGTATTAAACTTTTAAGCTTCCGCTTTGCATATACTTATACTTATTTGTGCGCATTTGCGCCGATTTATGCGTCGGCTAAGGCTTGGCTTCGGTGTGGCGCAGTACTACATGAGGCGAACACACCTGTTCTATGGTCTACCTTACATAAGGATAGTATGTTCTCGACATGACCGTATTCCACAGAGATCCCGTGAGAATATATTGAATATTAGACTCGCAATTCCTCTCTAACACCACTCTTCGGGGAGTAAGTAGTAGTAAGCATAAGCCTGAGTACTCTCTGTCCGAAGTCGCCTTTGACCCATATCTGAGATGGTTTTCTTGAAGCAGTAAGGCGTATCCATCTAAAGTTAACAGGTGCGAATAGGAATAAGGAAAAACATACCGTAACGAGGTAAGCCGCCTAGGCCCTAAACACAGTTAGTTCAAAAGAGTTCTTCTCGGCTCCTTGATAGCCGTCTGCCTATCATATCCACCGGCGGAAATGAGCGGTCTCCCAGTCCAGATCTCATGAACGAAGCCGTTCAATTCTTCTTCGCAGACCTCGAGGCCATCGATCGTGACGCTCCTAGGAGGCTCGCTCACTGACAAATACGCTAACATAGGATAACCATCTCAGAGCTCGGCAGCAAGATATGTGAACGTAGGTATGGGACTCTGTGCGGACATTTGGATGATTGAAGGAGAGACAAAGGATGAAACGTTGGTCATTGTGAAACAACGTACCTTGGAAATTGAGCCATGGACTGAACTTTATTGTGTTCCCATTGGACTTCACGACAGCGTCTACGGTAGACAGAGCAAACCTATGTAGCCCTGTTTTCGAGCCTTCGTCAGGCTTATTGGTCGGTGAGGATATTACAGGCGTCCGTGCTGATCTCAGCGATCAGCAGCCGCTGTTACCGAGAATTGCTACGTGGTCAAATCCGCATTCGACATAGTCACAGAGTAGATTCAAGTTCCCGCGTACCCTTCGACGGTCAATGAGTAGAAAAGCGAACCCTTGGCGTATGAGGCCGATCACGGAAGGAGCGACCAAGTCCCGACTGGAGCTGAATCCTGATCGCTGTTATCCACCCGGGCGGTTGAGAGAATCTACAGCCGAAGAAAGACAATGACATGCTGCACAGATAGAACCAGAGAGAGTGGCAAGTATCATACGGACGGGCTTGAACGCACTCGGCTTCATTCACCTTCTTCCTTCCAGAATCCAAACAGCAATAGATGTATTCGTTTGACCCGATACGAGCCGTGCTGCCCTCCCCTGGGGACATGCCTACAGATCAAAATGAGGTAAGACAGCGCCAACGTCATGGGTATGAATAAAGGAAGAAATACTCAGGAATACTGCGCCTTTACATAACTTCAGTAGCTTGAAGACGAAAGTTCCTGAAATCCTGGAACATTTGTAGAACACTGTTTGAAGTACTTACGTGATTATAGATGAGGCCTATTGTGAGGCTTTCCGGCAAGAAACCGGCATGTAGGTCCAGTTGGTACTTATGAGTTATCCCAAAGTTATCCAAAGACAACAGGAGGAGTTTCGGTAACGGTTCTGGAATCTGCTTATGGAAGTCCGCAGTTGCGATCTCTTGTGGGATGCCATAGCCAGCATAGCCAGCGGAATTGCTGACGTAATGGTCTCGACCTCCTCCGATTGGCCGATTGGCTTCGAAGCCTTTGACTGTTGTTCGAAGCTCAAGACGACCTCGAAACACGCTCTCTTAACGTTCACTATGAAAAAAGGAAGAGCTAGTATAGCTTCAGCTGGAGAAATTGGGGCCTTTGCACCAAGAATTCCTTCAAAATGATTAATACAATGGGTCAGTGCCTATCAATCGACCACGTTCCCAGGATCCTAGTATTATCAAGGGTTGTTTGTTCCTTCCACGGACAAGTAGACATGTGTTTGGATGTGCATTCTTGCTGTAAACTTCTTTTCTTTCCTCCAACTACAATCCTTGGCCCCAGATATGTACCCGACAAATCAACAACCTAGTCTACGTCATAACGGAAGAGCCGTTGACCGTCCATGGATTTACGGAGGGAAGCTGAACTCTCCGCCATCTGTGGCGTCGCGATCTCCTGTAGAATATTGCCAGCGTTCGGGGCGTCCGCCAACGTACGGAAGGCTATCTGCATGTTGCCCACCCACGATGAGTGGCGTTCCACTATACTGTTATCCACACACCTCTACAATTCCCCACCATACAAACATCGCTCCATTTCCCAAATTTCCGCCACGTCCGCCACACGAGATGCAATACTCTGGATTGCAGGCCCCGGACCCCCCGCTACGACATCGCAGATACACCATCGATGGTACATTGAGCTTGACTCCTGCGTTGATGACTTCGATCCCGTCAAAGCCACAGGAAACGATTCCTAAGCCAAGCAGATATTCTTCAGCATCTCTCCTTGAAGCGGAACGCGCCCTTGCTCAGCGCTTCGAGAACTCTTCTCCGCGCATCAAATACGCTTTCTGTGGAGGTTGGCAAATGACACTTCTCGGTTCGAGTCGGAAGACGAAGGTGAGAGTGTCAATACTTTATTCTACCAAATGTACTCAGAAAGATGCTGTGGGAACGGTAGTATCTGGACTGCTTAGTGGAAGGGGGTTTGAAAAACATACGGAATGCTCTCCTAGGCTCTCCATTTATCTGGGAGAGCGACGGGTCTACTGCAGGCGGAGCCAAGAGAGTGACCTATTGCGCAAGCTCAGACGGCACCGTGTCTGTTGACATTCTTGAGGCGGGCGAGTTCGGTCCGAGGATTCTGAACTCCAGCACCGTGATCAGAGATCCTGTGACGCAAATGAATTTTTTGACGGTCTCTGAGTTGCTGAGGATGAAGATAAAGTCCTTCGACATGCGAGGTGACTATAAAGATCGCAAATATATCGTGTGGATTTTCAAGAATAAAACCGCCGACATCGTGGCGGAAAGGACCATCGAATCTGAGTACTGGGGATCTTGCTACGAGGATGGGGGTATTCGAGAGGCATTCGAGCACTGGGCATGGCTGCGAAACTCTTACAGCCATCGAACGTAGCGACAGCGAATATTATTCTTGTAACCCTGGACCATGAATATTGAATGTCCTCGTGGAAGTTTCCGTCTCTTAGGAGATTATGATGAAGAAGAAAGCATCACGTATTCCGAAGTTTTAACCGTGTAACTGGAAGAAATTTCGGATCTTGACGCCGACTGTCTAGTTTACCATAAATGGAGGATAGATAAGCGAATGGGCACTTTTCCACAAGCCTCGTGTAAAAGGCCACAGACGCTTCTTTCTTTCTACACCGACCACGAACCTGATGGCCTCGTCTCAAAAATCCTTCAACTATTCTCTTCCAGCTCGTTTACAGTCAGTAGACTACCCAAATGTCAGAGCATCTTCCGCTCTGTCATCTTCTTCCAACTGCTCCTTGGTTATGCTAGCGACTAGTAGCGTTCAGAGTGGCATTCCGGTAGAAAACGCGGAAGTGCCTGTAAAGGAAGGTTCTACCCAAGGATCTAAACCACTAGGGGTAGCACTCCCGGAACCCTCTTCTTCACATGGGCCCCTCTGGCAGCGGCCTTCCTTGCCGAAAGTGACAGGACAACTTCACGACAGCGCACCCAATGTGCACGGCAACGCCACAGTCGCCCCTAGGAAGTCTCGAACAACTATGAAACCTTCTCGGGACGCTCTTCATCAAGCTGCGAAGGCACTTGGCAGTGCTTTTGCAAGCAACGAGATTATTTATGCTTTCTGCGGAGCATGGGAGATGGATGTTCTCCGGAAGCCAAAGAGAGTTGCTACGGTCCGTGACTTCTTGCTGTCCATCATGACTTATCTAAAGATTACATTTTAAATAGGCAGTCGAATGTTTAATCGACGCAGACCTTGACGTCTGTGCGAGAGTTCTTGACCGGACCAAATTCACGATCGTCGCAGTGGATGCGTCTGCTCAAACTGCTCACATCACGTACTGCTCATCGATACACCTGCACTTGTCTCGAGCGGGTGAAGATCTTAGCCTCGATATGAGCACTGTGCAGATACACACCGACGGACTCTGTTACTTAGGTATCAGTGAACTTCTTGTCTTGAAGCTTCAGCACTTTCACGACGGGCCTCATTACTCGACAGAGAGAGAGGATATCGAGTGGCTGTTCAGATCGTACGGAAGAGACATAGACTGTAAAAAAATTCACAGAGGTGATTTTTTAACGAATGCCAGACGTAATCCACGAATCAATGCCGCATATGAAGACTGGAAGCAAAGAGGTTGATATATGTGGGATACGCTGCCGGAAGGGAAGTGACGGATTTACAGTATATTTTACACGAATTAATTGAGACTGAAGGGAATACCAATTTCGCTTGCAACATCCTGAGAACATGGCTAACTGAAATTTTCTTGGAGGATCGTACTGGTGCCAAAATATCGCGAACGAATAGGCGCAACTCGGGGATCGCAAGACACCAGGAGTATTACTATTGAGAGTCAAGAAATCTCAGAGAGATATGGAATGGAAAACGAAATAAGAATGATCGTGTGTAATGACTGCCGGGAATAGATAATTGCTAGATAGTCTGATATAACGCCCCAGGCCCTGTGAAAAGCCACAATCCAAAGAGATTATTATACCTCCGTTACAGCACTAGCACTGGTAGAATTGCTTTCCGGGGTCGAGGGGGAAACCCCGGCGCTCTCTGTATCCGTCTCAGTCTCCCCACCCGTAGCCGTTGAGGATGCCGCCTCACTTGTGGCGCTATCGGTAGCACTCTCGCTAGCGGGTTCCGTGGTGTTTCCGTTCGGGTTTGAGGTGAATGGCGCAAAATCATCCGATACGGGTAGAGTCACGGAGGCACCCAGACTGGATGAGATGGTGACGAACGCTGGAGCGGGCCTGATCGACACAATGGACTGGAAGCGCTGTCCGCCGATAGAAGTCATGGCGGTGCGGACAATGTCCGGATTAGTAGCCTATGCGAATCAAACCGCTTAGAAGAATCCCGGGACAACAGTGAGATGACTCACCGACATGAAGAGCTGAGAAACTGCGCTGTTCGTGGAAGCAGTCACAGTAAGTCTCCCAGAACCTCCTCCGCTCCTCCATGAGACCTCCTCGACAGTGATCTATCATTTTACTTTGTGAATAAGTCACGTCGAGATAAAGTCTAGATGCACTAACAGCGTCAGCAATAGCAGGGTTTACGTTGACCACGACTTCGTCTTTGCTCGACCCGGCGTTGTTGGAGACCTCCAGAGTGAAACTAAGCGCGGTCAGAGACGTGACAGTGGGAGCCCTGAAAGTGGCGTTGATTCCTTCCCCGGTATTCAGGCCGACATCAACGCCGCCAGTTTGAGACCATGAGAATTCAAGCTCTGAAACTAGGATGTACAGCCCATGAGTTCATCAAAGACGCAAACAATCACCAGGCAGAGGGTACTCACGTTCAAGATTTGTGTTCTTGATTCTTCCGGTCAAAGTGACTGTTGCCCCACTTACAACAGTGAAATCACCACCAGCGTCGGCTACAGGGACCCGTGGATCGACGTCAGGGCACTGGATAGCAGCAGGCTGGATGACACCTAATAGTACGAAGGTGTGAGGAACCGTATCGCAGACTGTAGTGAGACGACGGACCAGGCCAGGGACTAAGCTGTCCAACGATCGGACCAGTCTCCGTCTGAGGGACTCCTGGGATACCCCCAAGCCAAGGCCCACTTCTAGCGGCCAGGTGTGGCAACAGGTCAAACTCGTGGGGAAGTTGGTTATCGCCGAAGAAGATCAGTTCCGGGAAGATGTATCCGTCAGGAGGATAAGGCGAAACAAATCGTCCAGCAACGATACCGTTTGGAGTGTCAACAGTGCCCGTAACGATCCTTGCACCGACTTCGCGTGCATAAGGGGGAAGCCTGATTTACCCGACATCAGAAACATTGTGATGTCGAACAGAGTATCTACAGACCTAGTAGACTCCGACCGGAATCGCCATTGACCTTTCCTTTCCGCAGCCCTCGGAACCGCAGAGCCCCAAACACGGTCAGATTGTTCTCCGGTGCACGGATCCACATCGATGGTGAAGACTTCAATTGTCGCGGTTTGATCCGTCGTATATCCTTCAACCTATAAACGAAAAAAATGTCGGCATGGTCAACCGAAATAGTTGTATTCATATACTTACTCGAGTTTCAGCGATCTCTCCGCGCTGGTCTAGAAGATCCAAGTTATGATAATAACAACAGGACACAATGCAAGCACTCACTTCCGTTGACACCCGCCTGAAGCGCTTCAATACGAATGTACGCGGGGCTATAAACCTATCAGACTTGACGTTCAGGAGGCTGAGAAAGGACAGATCTTACATCGTTCCTGGAGTAGTGTAAATGCCCAAGTTGGCGTCGATCGTGTACGCCGCAATGATACGCTCTTCGCTGTTTGGGTCTTTGACGAGAGTGCCGCTGTAGATAATATGATCGCCTAGAACAGGTCAATATTCTCCGTGTCTAAGCGTAAATCAGGAACCGCGCTTACCGACACGCAAGGGGACGAAGAGATTCGGGTCAGGTTGTCCTTCAGGGACGGGAGAACGGCCGAACGTGCTTCACAATCGCAGTATATCAGCACACATGTATAGAATAGATGGAAAGAAAACTCACAATCCGGAGGCGGGCCTGCCGTTGCCGTCGGTCGGCCGGTTCTTCCTTGGGCAGAGCGGGTCGTCCTCGACGTCAGGGTCTACCCGGGGAAGACATACAGGGAACCCAGTGCTTGCGGCGATACTCGGGTTGTCTATGCCGATTCATTATCTATCAAAAAGGCCCAAGCAGGGTTAGCCGACGACGGCTCACCTGTATCGGCAGTCCAGATAGGCCAATCACCGTGCACGATTCCAAATCGACCAACTAAAGAATTGCAACTAATGAGTATCAAAATTCCTTAGAAAAAAACGAAGGACTAACCAGGATCGTTGATGACAACACGGACACCCGTATTCGGATTACTGAAATCCCCTCCAATACGCATCTCACCCTTCTCGTAATCGATGGCCGAGATGAATCCCTGGTTCAAGTTGGCGACTTCTTGAAAGATATAGACGATGCCAGCTACATATTGGCCTTGAATATAGTTCGCGAAGATCTATATCGTCATATTTCTAAGGAAAGTAATGCTAGATGGAACGTGGAATGCGTACCGAAGCCTCCCAGTTGACCTCAGGCCACAAAGGCAAATCAAGATTCCCGGATGCATCGAAAAGTTCTCTCCAGGCGACCGCGGTGAGCGAGGGTGTATTGACGAGGAGGTTCTTCGGGATGATGACCTCGAGGTTGTTGATTGTCAAGGTTCCTCCCGAAAGAACGTCGGAGATGTCGTTGACGGTTGCTCTAAAGATAGGAGATATATTAGCTGAATGGATTGTAAAATGAAGAGAGCGGTGACAAACGCCTGGATGTATCCTGCCGCAGCATACGGTGAAGGATCATAGGGAGGTCCTTGACTTTTTACGAAGGTAGGAAGGAGCGAAGTGGCTAAAGCCACTGCAGTGGCAAGCAAGTTGCCGGGTCGCATTGTAGTGCGGATAAAGTACAAAGGAAAGAATGGAGGTCGGGCAGAAGGGAGAAGTCCTGAGACTCGGTGATCATTGAAGGTGAACCATGAGCCGGCCTTTATACTAGCGATTCACCACCCAACGTTTACACGAAAGCTCCTTGGTAAGCAACGAACATTCCAATTCGACGTATACACGTAGGAAATGGTGAGACCAATCACAGCTGAAGGGGCATATCTTGGGAAATTGTTGATCGTTGCGTAGACATAGAGGAGTACGGAAACATCAGAGAGAGATTTCTGGCACGGTCTGATGATTCTCCGTCGGCCAATAAAGTTCCTGAAGCTATACGGGGTTTTTCCTGAGTTTCCAGAGTAGTCTGGGTCCCGAGGATTATGTAGCCAGCTATACACTGTGGAGGGATGATATAAGGGCGTCCAAAATGGAAGACTATAAAGTTCTCGAGTGCCGAATGAGCGATCCTACGCGTCCCTCATTGGAGAAGAGGTCAGCGACGCGGTGCTGCGCGGTAGTCCTTATTACGCATCATATCCCAGCTGACCCGTCAACCGGAGAAGAAGCATAAATCAAGGTTGAAAATTCCCATAATTGTCATGACAAGATCCTGGAAAAAGTACATGTTTCTGAAAGTTCTTTCTCACCCCGACGTGGCTCCGTGTGCGCCTCGCGGCAGTTTCATTCGGGGTGAGAATTGAGCTAAAATTAGCATCACAGGTGGTCTGGGAGCTTGGAGAAGGGAAAAAGGTGACCTTCAAGGTATAGAAAGCATCATAAGGAGCAAAAGTGCCATACGCATTTCCCCGTGGGATAACGTGTACATAATCAAGGGACCCGCCAAGCAGTGCCTCACGTGCAGTTGTAAGACCATGAAAACGGTAGGCGGAGTCCGTTGAACTTAAAATTAAGGTAAAGGAAAAATATTGTGGGGTTCTTTCAGTCATATGTACCACTAAACGCGCTACGAAAAGTGACGTTTCCTTGATGGATATAAGATATGCCGTCTCATTGTTGAATGCGCCAGATCTTTACCCACGTCAGAACGATGAGAGCCAATAGGGTGAGATTAGTTACTTACCATGAACACCCTCCTTCCCGGATGGCCTATCAGCGGAAACAGAGTACTCGGAGGTTTGCGAACAGGAGTGTCTGCAACGCACTCAGTCGATCGTAGGAGTGCAGATTTGGAGGAGATACGAACCTGGAGCGATCGTCTTTTCTGGTAAACTCACGCCTCCTGAATGGCTTTCCCCCGGACCCTCCTTTCCTTTCGGTACATCAAACTCTCCGCCGCACTCCCGTAATCATCATCATTCGCCCCTAGTGCCAACCCGCAGACACGGGGACGAAGGCTATGAAGACCTTGCAAGACAGCTTCATCGGTGCCAGCAGAGTAATGAGAAGAACGTCGAGTACCATCCACCATCAACGGCGGCGGCTGCAGCCACCTAATGGCATTGGACGATGCTGAAAAACACAAAAAACGAAGGCTCTAGGACCTTCAAGTTCCGATCACATCTTCACGACAACACTCCAAAACGAGGGGCGTGCGGGCCTAGAAGAAGGAAGTGGTCCGATAGCGAACTGCCTGCATCCGCGACGTACGTGAGAGTACCGGAACACCGATGCGAGCGAGATGAAAGAGGAGTGACAGGTCGGACATCATGAACGTATCCGCCTATGTAGTAGCAGCAATGGACGACAGGTGTCAAAATGTGCGCACGGGGTGAAAGGAAAGGAAGGCCAAGGAGGCTTGTCCGTGGGGTATTTCCGATGATTGAACGCGCCCTGGAAGTTTGTTCGTGCTCTGATACTGTGGGGGTTGCAGTCTAATAAGCTCGTCGTTAGGCTTCCGTCGCCATAACGTCACGGTAAGGAACTGACCAGCTAGCTCCTACTCATCTTCATGGCGAAAGTACATAAAGTTGATGAGCTTCACGGTCCCACATAATGATTCTTGAACATCACCCTACGGATCCTCCATGGATCGGGGGTAATGGAAGAATCATCAGCGCGTTGTCTTCCATGGACAGCACCCGTCATCCTCCTCATCAGTTTAGAGATAGGAAAGAAGCGCAGATGGTCTATCGCACCGTCAGTCAGACTAATGCATGAATAACAACAAGTACGGAGCTACGTGCACCACCTCTTCCATTCGACGCATCCAAAGCAGATGTTCTCAGGTTCACCGTCCTCAATCACAGATATTGGTGCCGATCCCCATGCACCTGCCAAGGGAAGCTTCATCAGTACAGCCATTCGCATAGACTGTAAGCAACCTACAATGGGCATGATACCCATCTCAAACGCAGCGGAACAGTCATCGCCGCCGAAAGTTTCCTCCCATCACCAGGGGACCCAGCATCTGTCCCGGTGACGCCATTTACATCGTCCCCGAGGCCGAGGGCCTCCAAGAGAACGAACGCGGGAAGGGTAGCAGGGGTTCTCCCCCCGAAGAACGGATTAAATGGAATCTGGGACCTAGATTGGAAGAGGTACGCGCATACGAGATCCGGTGATGAAAGCTGACACTAATCTCTATAGGGAGCCAACGACCGTGAAGCTAAGGTGGACGATAAGTTATCGCATCGTGTCCTTGGCTCTTGTCGTCGACTAGAGAGGCCACGGCGACGAGGGATGCACCAGGGCTACAGAGAGGGGATCCTTACTGTAGCCAGCTCCGCCTGTAGATCGCCATACGGTCCGACGAGATACGCGGATGAAGAAAGGGCAGCGAAAGGTTGGGGAGCACCCGACTCTTCTCCTTTCAGGATCTGTGGCGCCAGGTCAGGGAACGCCAATACAAGGCGGGAATGAGACTGCTAACCGGAAATACTGCCTATCTCACATGAACGCCTGAACCAGAAAGCACAGCTCCTCCCTGCTGACGCGGAGAATCCAGAAGAGAAGAAGTCCGCCAACGTGGCGAGCGTGATTTGAAGGCAAGGACATTTGGTGAGATAATACCTTTCAGAGAATATCAGGTCGGAGAGCGGAAACACAAGGCGCGGTGGGCTGCTCACTTGAGGAGCCAAGATATCTGACGAGGGCGAAAGTCAAGCAGCGCCTGTCCTGCCTGTTGAAGGCAGAGAAGGAGGATGGACATACACGCGTCGCGAGCGTTAGCCGAAAGTAAGAACGTGGAACGGAGCAGCTACCATCAATACCATCTCCACGCGGTACCTCTTTTGCTCCGCTATATCCGCAGACATTGCTTTACCGCGACGACTGTAAGAAGTACATCCGTTAGCTAGCGTTCGCAGCAAGAAACAAAGCAGAGAAGTGGCCAGAAGCATTCGCTGGCGAGAAATGGCCGTTATCGTTCCCAGACAAAGGATTTGCGCGATTTTCCAGCTCGGGTCCATGGTCTGTTGCGGTACCACGGATAGAACCGACTTTTGGCCAAGAACGCCGTCGACTAAAAAATACACTCACCAGGTTTTCCACGATATGTCCAATAACAGCAGGAAATTATTTCAAGAAAATGTGCGGAGAACAATCCAGACTCTCCACTCAATCAACTCCCCAGGCAGTCACATATGCCGGGAACTTCCAAAGAAAAGTAGGAGGAAGTCTGGGAGCCTTGGAACTCCCGGCGTCGGCAAGAGTAACCACGAGCGAAAGGCAATATAATGTAGTAAGCATATTGGGGCGGGGGTGATGTATATCCAAAAAACACGCGCCGCGAAAGAAAAGAAAGAATGCAAACAAGTTTCAAGAGCAACCGGGAGGGTTGAAGCAAGGTTGAAGCCAAACTGTTCAAAATCGGGGGGTATTCCATGGCTCATCGAAATATTAGACATCTAACGTCTTCACACTCGGCAAAATTGGGAAGGAATGTCCACCACAGCACCATAGAGCTCGATGAGATTTGAAAAAGAAAACCGACATCGATTATCACATCAACCCCATCAATGAGTCAGCCACCCACTCCCGCCTCATTGTTTCCAACCGGATGAGATAGGCCGATGGAGGGGAACAGCAACAATTTTACAGGGCGAAAATAATGCACCGATAGAATAATATTGTTGTTTGTTGAGTCTGGAGGAACACTCAAAATTTCGACTCGATGCGGCGTTGTGGCGGCCAACCACACCAGTGCTGTCCTCGGTAGACCAAGCCGAAAATGTCCCTGACCTCTTGAATTGATCTTTCAAATCGTGACCGAGGCCGCTTCGGCGTTCGTTAGACTTCTACGGTCATGCGAATGTGTGCAATCTACCTAGCTGTTATATAAGCGAATGCATTGTTGACAACTTCTCTCTGTTTGGCTCCGCCACCTAAAATTTGGTTTCCTTCCTGTACACCATAATGCGCGCGTCGCTCAGAGATCCACGAGTGCCAATAGATTTAACCCGTTGCTTTGTGAATCCCAGAGATCCAATGTAAGCTCGCGATTCATGATTTCAATTTCATCCCTTCAGTCTTGACATTCATGTCTCAATGTAGGGGAACCATACTCCAATATTCGCTCAACTACGAAGAGCAACACCTCATCCCGGTGTGATTTTGTCCTGGACGGCTTTTAGAAACGTTCTCGTAGTACGCGACCTTTATTATCTGCTCCTTCAGTTAATAACTCAGACGTCCAGTTTGGGAAACGTCGAACCTTTTGCGATGAAAATCAAATTGATCGATGCGCAGGGTACATTCTCCTACGCAACAGTAAGTCCAAGACACGACGAATACCGTTCTCCTATTCACCCCCGAGGCTAGGGAGGTGTCCTCCAGAAACGCATCGTCATTGCCCGAATCATTCAATCATGGAATGGGAGCTGGCGGGTGCTCATCGTACGTGAATCAGACACGATCTCTCATCAACTTCCGTCATGATTTTTCGTTGATTCAGCGCGGGCGGCCGGACGGTGTTGATATTAGCGTGGATGTGAGCGAGACAGGTGATGTATTTGTTCACATCGCGTAGAACATGTCAGTGCCTCTTCTCCTCCGCTGTACATTCCCCTCTTTCTAACAACTGGCTAACAGGTATCCGGAATCGCCAACGTGTACCATATTGCTCTTCTTGTGGTCATCGTCGCAGTCTTGTTCATCGGGTTTCTTGGTGACTGCGGTCGGTGTTTGAGCTCTCTCATATCGTAATGGTGCGCTTTGCCTTGCTCACCCTTGAAGCCTCTCCTCAATGCCTCCCGGCTGTTGATCAGGCTTCGTGCACATACCCTCTCCTCCGCCCCGCGCCACTCTTGCGCTAGCTGCCTCTTCCGGTCCAGTCCACTCGTTCAAGTATACCCACAACCTCGAAACTCTACCGCTGGCTTCGCTCGGAGAAGGGATCTCCATCGTTCGAACCCCGTCTCCCATCACGGCAAGGTTCATCATCCTCGTCGTGCAATCCTTGAAGCCATTATCACCACTACGGGCATCCATCCGCCCCCCGCAATCCGCAGCCCCTCTACATACATACCCGTTAGTCTGGTTTTCGTCCTATCATCTCCCACAGAAGGAACTAATAGCTGGTCCATAGGCCGTGTCATGCGCTCTCTATACGTCTGCCTGCCTCCTGGATGGAGAAGTAGCAAGGTCCCAGGATTGTTCGCTGTCCGTACTCATGTCCTTTCCTTTCCTTCGACTCCAACTAACAGTGACGTGTGTTTCCCCAGATCTTGTTATCCCTGTCATATATCATTCACACATTATAAAACAAAGTGCTGTATATACTATTATCGTGGCATTGGTTTCCCAGCCAACTGACTAGAACAATATTCTTCCAGCTGCAAAGCCTGTGTGTAACCCTTCCACGTACCATCCTAGGAATCGACTGACGAACCGCGGTCGGCCTGAGGTAACGAGAATGCATGACTCACACCAAAGTTCCGTTCCGTTTTGGACCTGTTTCCTTTCCAACATCACCAGCGTAAATAGGTTGGCGTTTCGCAATGAAAAAGGTTCTCCGTACTAAAGGATCATCGACCTTGAAAGCTTGAGGCCGAGGCCGAGGCCCCACTCCTGCGCCACACAGTAACTAGTAACTGTGGCAAACAGATGTGAATGACGTCATCATGATCGCAAGTGACATCGCCAATTACATGTACTTACTTACCCGACGCTGCTCTGTTCGAGACTACTCTACATACCACAATCGCAATCGTTGCAACCTCCATGTTATATACACTGTTTTAATCTTTGCCGCCTCTTTATTTATTTGATCTCATACCTGCATCCAGAAGTTATTTATTCTTTCTGTACGGTACGGTCCTCTCTCTCTCTCCTCTCTCTCGTCTTCGCATCCTAACGGACCCCCCCCTCCCCACAGCGTCACAAATTTCAATTCGTTGGGGCCGAGGAAAGCTGGCGAACGAACGACGGATAGACAGGCAGGCACACCATCACGGATTCTCAAAAGAAGGAGTCGGTCGTTTATTTGATATTACACCGCGGAGCCTGG
>RZIO01000015.1:39421-51115 GCA_004338095.1 Gloeostereum incarnatum
TCTCGATTCGCCAGTAATGCACCATGTCCTCAGTCTACACCGCGAGGTCTCCAGTTGAAATATATATATATATATATTCTCGATGCGTCCTGCATGCAATCTCTACTTCCTGACTCTGAATGAGAAGCATGGCGTACATCGAGTATTCTATCATTTGTCGATGCTTCACCACCACCACCACCACCACGTCTACATAGGGGGGGGGTCTGGGTCTGGGTCTGGTTCTGGTTTCATAATATCGGTTTCTCTCACTTGAACCATTTTTTTTCATCATTTGTTATCTTGAAACCCCCCCCTCATGCACAACCCATCCATGTCTTCCCGCCAAAATACCATCCGCCGAAATTTTGATTCCTTCGCCCGTATCGTCTGAAGATCAGGACAGGACAGGACAGGACAAGGGAGACGGGAGGCCGTTTTGGACGGAGCTGAATATCGTTTATATCAGAATTACATATAATACTAATGTTGAGCTTGCTGAGGTGAGTCCTCATTCTCTTCTGGTGGTTTTTGACTGACAGTCGCTGTGTAGTACTCGTTCATCAACGTCGAGGCGATAATGTCTTGATCAAAGATCCGGACGGGGTGGGGGATCAGGAGCACAGGGATCAGAAGAAAAAGGTACGCCCCCCCCCCGGCGTGCCCCTCCTTCTCTTCTTGGCTTAAACTATCGTAGGCTTCCTTCCCATCTTGCGGGCGGGCGGACATTACACATTACTCCCCTCCTTTCCTTTCCCCCAGTACGTGCGTCGTTCGAAAATGATATATGATATACCTACCTACCTACCTCCCATTCCGCGCCACTTTCTTTCCTTAGTTTACTTTACTTTACTTACCCTTCTTCTTCTTCATGGATGGACATCTTACTTCGTTGTGTGCGCATGGTCTGTATGCGGTATCTGCAACACGTTCCTTTCATGAACGAACGAACGAACGAACGAACAGACGGACGGACGGTTTGCCTTTGTCTCGGAATTCCCCACTCGATCCAAGTTGAAAAAAGTATAAACACTTAAATTGTCAATCATAATTCATACCCCCCCCCTCCTCCTCCTCCTCAGTCCCTCCCCTTCCTTGGTTGGTTGGCTGGTCGGTGATGAGGGAGTGATGTCAGTGGCATCGGGTAAGTAGATAGTTTCCACCAACGGGAGAGAGAGGTATCAAATTGTCCTTCGTCATCGTCCAGGCGGGTGTATGTATGCATGTAACCACTATCAAAAATCGTGTAAGGAACGGAAGAGTGTACCACTACAAGAAATTCGCCATCCGAGGCGATGGTGGACCAAGGACCAAGGACCAAGTGGGGAGGACCTCCCTCCAACCTCTCCGAAGTTGGCCAAGAAAACAAATTTATTTACTCATGAAAGGAAGTAAGGAAGGAAGGAAGGTGGACGAATAGACCAGGGACCAGGGATAAAACTCAGAGGCAGTAACAAACCAACGAAAAGAAACCACTACGTGTGGCCGATTCGCGATATAGATCGGTGAGGGGATCATATAGCCCTCGTGAGTCTGTCCCTCAGCTCGTTTGCACTGCGCCACGGAACATGAACCTCAGCAGAAATCCTCAATGCATCCCATATGTTTCCACGCGAAGAAGAATCCAATTCAACACCAGAATCACGAGGCGCCACAAACAGGAACCAGACATCCAATGAAAACTGAGATATAAAGCATCAAAGAGTGCAGCAGAAGCACGGAGCATTCCAGTCGGTGAACGTAATGGAGCGACGGCGGGGCGGGGAACAACCGACGGTCGGAAGGGTTGCAGAGAAACCGTAATGGTGGTCTGCGCTCACATCAGTTGCGCCACACACAATCGGAGAAGGGAGGAAAGAACAGTACAAGTTTAGGTGCAGATACAAGGTCCTACATTATATATCCATTGTCGAATTCGAAGGAGTCGGAGGCGAAAGCTCTTAGCCTCGCCTCAATCTGGGGGTCAAACAGGATTTGCAACTGCAGCAATGTAGGTACCCCTACGTCTTTCCCGCCATCTCTGAACCTCGATTCGATCATCTCTACACAGGCCAAAGAGCTGCATGCCGTCTCGCCCCGGAATACAAATTCGCTCATTCGGGGCGCAAGGCATTTTTCCTTTTCCCCTGAGCGCACCGTGAGGCGGGAAAGGACTTCATCAGTTACACAATTTTCCACGTCGATGTCGAGATGGACAAGAGATGGGGTTTCATCAAGTATGGTGAGCAGGGCAGTGTCGCTCATTGCACCGTGTTTGCAAACATGAGCGTTTCTAACTGGCAACCGGATCGGCGAAGGAGGGAAACGAGAGCGGCGACAGTGTCCTCGAATACATATTCGATGGTGAGATCTTCAGAGAAGGGAAGGAGAATGAGTTCATGAACTGCGTCGTTACGGAGCTGTCGTTTCCGATAAGAGTAAGTGACTGAAAGGATTCGTGAAGGAACGGAATGTGAGAATCGTCTTGAATGACACTCTTATGGCCACTCGTGTAACAAGTCTCGAGGTTAATGGCACGCTTGAGAACGTCAATGCCTCCGGGATGTCCTTCACCTTCCGCTCCCACAGCGTATACTTTGATTTGGTCCCACGGGAATCGGAATTTCTCGCAGATCCCTGCAACATTTCGAAAGATACTTCCTCTAAGAGAGGGCACCGCTCGAATGGATCGCGGGTGGGAAAATCAGCTCGTTGTCTGCGCAGCGCCACGTGCAAGTTTTGCAGGGTCCCAAGATCGTCTCGGATAGAAGATAAGTCGTCTAGATTATCGTCGAAAGTGAGGATTAGGGATCTCCATCTGAACGAAGTTGGCAAGAGCACATTCAGCAAGGCCCTGTTGACCGAACTAGGGTAGTATTTACTCGTAGAGGGACGCTTATGAAGCCACACTGATAGTGGACAGGAGCCGGAATATCGGATGTGGGTGGAAAGAAGAAGGAAATCAAGAGGATTCGAACCGCGGTTTATGTCTAGATTGATCACCGACCACATCCTGCGGAACCGTAAGCCGATTGAACACCAGTACCGTGAGACCCGAGCGAGAACCCAGGGGGGTAAACGAGCGTCTAAAGAGCCTTGAAACGAGGCAACATCAGCAGCAAGGCCGCCAGGTATGCAGTACTTGAAGATCTCGCAGAGATCTTCTGCTGAAAGACGACGAATGGGTTGGTTGGGTGATGGATTTGAAGTCGTCAACCTCCGTGAGAAGATTACGACGCTGTTCATTGAGGCTATTGAGGGGTTTTTCGTGTGTCCTCTATAGCTACATCTAAATCATCCATCGTCGCCAAGTGGCTTGAGACTGTGTCGAGCATCTCAGCGGCCTCTGATTCCAAGGGTGGCGCATTTGTGCTGAGAAGTTCTTGAACGCGAGAATTTCGGGGAGAAGGTCGTAATACCGTGATTTCTGTCTGATAGATACCGCAGTGGGGGCATGTTGTGGTCGACATATACCAAATGGCAATGGGAGGACGGCAGGAGAACCATTCGGTCGTTAGAGAGGTAAATTGAAGCGGATCAAGTATAAAGGAAACATTTGTTAATGCACGAGGATATATCTGAATGAACTGGGGAAGACGGACTCGGAGGGATTGCGCGTGGTGGTTACAGGCGCGACGCGCAGAAGCTGTGTTGTGGTATGTTTGTATTTACCCAGGCCTTGTCGCATGTGACAGTCGCGTCGTGCAGCACTGCCACCGGTAAACGACCTTCGTAACCTTCAAGTTGCTACTTCTTTCAATTTGCATCTTGGAATGATTAGACATGGATACCTCTGGCTCTTCCGAGATTATATTTTTATTTAACAGCAGGGGTGTAGCAAAAGCCGCAGACTTTTTTTGGCAGTGCCCTTGCAATGCTATTTTTCTTAAAAGCTTCTGTGAAATTCGTTTGCGCTGACGCGTGCATCTCCCTAAGCGCTGAAATACTCGGGACGCTGAGCCGGAGCGATAGAAATGCCAGGGTGAATGTTTCGCGATGGATTTACTCGCTCAAGCCCCCTTCCCCGGACCTTATGTCGCTATCCGCTGTCGTCATCTGATATCGGCGCCCTAAGCCGATGTTATGGGCCTACGCTGGTGCAGATTCAATGTACTGCAGCGTTGCGAATGTATTTTGATACTCGATGTTCATCCGAACCTCCTGCGTCTCTCGGAAGATATCACCACCACCATCGTGCGCTTCCACGATCAATCCGGGCCTGTGTTTGTGCTAGACTTCACGTTTCCCTGCGGAAGAAATGCTCACTAATCGTCGGATCCTGCGAGGATTCTTAATCTCTGTACCCAATTCTGTGGAGGCAGAGCGGTCGGACGCTGAGTGGGTCTCTTTACCAATCGACAGCTTTCGTATGATCCTTCCAGAAATATTCTCGCTCAGAGCTTTAATCGCTAAGGGCATTACTTATACCCTCTCTACGCTGTTCAGGCTTAACAAGTAACGCCACACACAAGTCCTGCGGCGCCCTGCGTCTCTTCAGCACTTTGCCACAACCAATATTCGGGTAGAGGCTATTCTGAAATCAAATCCATCCGACGTTTACGCTTGAAAGTCAGAATTCATGTCGCACCACGATAAGATGGAACATCCACTATCCAACCTCAACCTCAGGGATAACGCCTGATAATTTGCGAATGAACGACGGACTTGGGACAGGATGAATCATTGAAGCGATTCAAAAATGTCTCAAAAAAGACACTTTACTATTCAACAACCACAACAGACAACAGCTCTGGTACTACAACGAACAGAACGGAAAGAGAGGACTTTCGTACATCGGTACGATCAGCATTGACGCTCTACTTGAAACCGAAAATGAGAGTGAGGAGGGTGAATGAGAGACCGTTCAACAGGACGGAGACGGTGAGGAGTCTGAGGGTATCGCAAGAATCAGAGAACAGTAGACGATCTCGAGGAATGAAAGAATGCGTACAACCCGGAAAGAAGCTTGATCACACCACCGAGGAGGATCTCAACGGCAAGCACGATCTTTCCTAGAGCTCCATCGATGAGCTTGACGTGGTCGGGGAGCTGAGGGAAGTGGTTGGGAGGCTTCGAATCCTTGACGGTTTTGACGGTGAAACTGATATCCTGTTCACGAAGAAGTAAAGCCTTTAATCAGAAAAGCGCACGAAGAGCGACACCGGGAAGATGACAAACCTTGACAATAGTAGCAAGCTCGGCGGCGACTGCATCGTTGGATTGTCTTTTGTCGACAATGACATCACGCGTGGCGACACGGTTGAGAGTGTCCAGCGAGACGACGGCCTGATCCAAAGAGCTGATGATCGACTTGAGACGAGGGATGACGTTCGCGTCGGTTCCACTGCCGGCGGCGGCGATGGAAGCTACAAGACGCGTAAACAACCGGGGACTATGAAGCACACTGAGAACGACTTACAGAGCTGGGAAAGAGGGCTCCTGATGTTTCCTCGGAGGGTTCCTAAGACATTCTGGACAGCGGCCGCATCAGCGCGCTTCTCGACAGAACCAGGGATGGCGAACGCCAACCCGAAGGTCAAGAAGAACAGGACGAAAGAGACGATGCGAGAGGAGAACATGCTGAGATATTTCCGATTATTGCTGATTATTGTACTGCGGCTGGGGGAGCTGAAGACAATGGAGAACAAGTGAAGAGAACTTGAGGGTCTTTTATACCGCCTCCGTTTACCAAAGATTCGAATTGGGCAACCATTCACGAGAAAAACACGACCACGCTAAACTCCAACACTGCGGATCCCGCGTCACAGAGACCTTATGGCGCGACTGAAGTTCAGAAGGCTTGGCCAACGCCCCGGTGCCCCATTCTGAGCGCTGTAAGCAATCAGTAATGATTCGAAGCCGCAGATGAGAGCCTGACCGTTCATCTCACAAAAAGCGTGGAGGACGGTCGAGCTCTAGAGCGTGTGGAGCAATGCATCTATATCTTATGAATGAACTTAGATGCATCAAATCAATTGAACGTCAAGACATGCGCAACCAGGACTTGACCAGTGCTCAGATTGCTGTCGCCTGCTCGGCCGAAAGTCGACCACAGAGTTCAGGAACAACCTGGGGGTGATCGGAGAGAAGACATATGAAGATTGAATTTGAATGATTTTGTGGTATCGTCTAATCGTCGTCTTACCGGACTCTGTAGATCTGTCAGGAGCAACTTGAAAACTTTCGAAACCTGGCATTGGACAAAGACCTTTTGACGTAATCCGATCATTTGATGATTCGAATTTGGGCAATGTCACACATGTCACACCCATCATTCTTGGTTAACCAGCATCCAACAACTAAACTATACCGGTCAACTCATCATTCTCTGCGTGATTCAAGGGGGCTGTAAGAACTAATCCGGTGAAGATAAATCCATTTTACTGTGGATCTGGGGCCTTCTTGACCCTTACATAAAACACTTCATTTTGCATCTTCCACCCCTTAGGCGTTCCAGCCTAAGACCTGAATCGCCTGACCGAACGAAAAGTATCTAGTTGAGGCCCATTGAACCCAAGCACAATGGTGGGTCAGGCTGACCTTGAGCCCGGCCCAGCACACCACTATGATTTTTGCGCCTCAGAAAGAAGCATCGACGCATCGCGCCATCATTCCTCCATAAAATTTGAGCTGGTAGTCATCTCTATTCGAAAACTCATCAGTCAACCTTTCCCATCGGGAACTCCGGCTTCGAGGTAACCCTAGGGTAACCAAAAATGAACAGCCAGTGCTGGCGTCCATAACTAAGTGTTACAAACGTCCTCTGGCATACCACGCCGTGGCTCTGTTTTTGTGTTTATTCTCCTTCTGCGTATTCACTTTCGCTCTGGATGCCCCAAGGAACTCTCTGTCCTGGACAAATCTCATTGAGTGTCATTTGATGGAAGAGGTATCGCTCCTTCCATATTCTTGCGATGCATACTTTCTTGAACACATTTCCCGCTGTCGCAAGAGCTTCGCTGTTTCAATATGCCACGATTCCTGTAACTTGCCCCGATAGACCTTAGGCAAGGCAAAGAAACTCTACAATTGAAGGGATAATCGACATACAAATCCGGTCACACAGAACATCTAGCGAACTCATCTTCAACAGAGAGACCGGAGTAGATGACGTGAGGTACTGATCGTGGCGGTGCCGGCGGTGATGCCTTAATTTGGATCGTGGGATCCACTTTCCTAAACTCTCCTCTTACTGTCATCTGCTAAACTTTACTCCGACGTCTTTACACTACATAGCTGCGACCGCCCGCTGTCTGTCCAGACCTATCGTTCAGCGTCCAAAATCCAATGTTCAAGTACTATCCATTCTCGAGGCCTCAATATTCCATAGTGAACAGATGTGGATAGAATGCAGGAATGGTTGGAGCATGGGGCCCGTGAAGTCTGCCATCAGTGCGTCTTTCTTTTTCTTTCCTATTTCCACTCTGACATAACTCGACCTTCTCTTCGCAGCCGTGGTACTGAGCCCTCTCAGGTAACGACCTGGAGAGCTGTCCCGATTCGCGTAGGTCAGCCTCTTGAGATGGACGCTCAAGCATCGGATTCGACCACTAGCACTCAAACCCTCCATCGACGAGGTCGTGCTTGAGCTGTATCTCGACTGGAAACACACATACCACACTTCCCCCTGGCCTCACACCTAGGGCGATACCCTGGCTACCACAAACAGCGCGTTAGTCTTCTTCCTCCTCCCAAACCCACGAAGGCAGCTAGAACTACCGTTCTCTGCTGATAGTCTGGGGAAGTGCATCGCCTATGCTAGCGAAAGTCTTGTCGTTCCGCGACCTACGCAATACTTTTCATCGGAAAGCACTCACACTTAGCTGGTCGTTCTTCCTAATCGCACATCATCCAATCACCTCACCCTCTCATGTGGAATTGTTCTCCTCCTGGTGTCATCTTGCTTCTGATGGCGCGAATCCCGTCGTTCTTATTTGTCGGGATAATGACATGCTTCGGCACTGGGGTCTGGGGTCCAGCCCTCCCGGTACGTGATGAAACCCTTTTACCAGTCCGGCTTCGCTTGCTAACGCCTCCCAGGATTCAAACGAATAGTCTCATCCTATCTCCTATTGTCCTTACAGGCTGCGTCATTTGATCTTCATCCGGTGTCCCTCCTGTGGAGAGCTTGCAGTGAGAGGAAGCCACGCTGACGTTGGCGCTTGGGAAGTTGAGCCTGGTTGAAGAGTTACAGCTTGTTCTTATCCAGGTGAAGATCCTTGGGTACGTCATTATGCGAGAATTTTGGGATTCATGCTGACAATAGTGTGGGTAGCACCAACATGAGCTATCGCTTACATCGGCGGAGACATTCACGTTGACGACCTTCATTGGGATTGTCGTACTCTCCGCATGGCTCTTAATGACACATGGCTAGCGGGATTGTGAATGCATTCCGACCGGATGCTATCAGGACACCGTCCGTGCTTCGGCTCAAACAAACAAAACACGCGAAGACTTCGCTCAGAGTACGACGCCGGCTTGTTCCCCTCAAAGCCATGTAATCCAACGCTGGCGAGGCTCCGTGTACACCTCTCATACGACCGCACGTCAGCTTACACCAGCCGTTGGATATCTGGTGCACCGGAAAATCCTGCTCGATCGCTGACCGAGTGAAGACACTCAGCCCCTTCCATTTGTTCTTCGTGCTCGCTATCCTTGACGAGGAAGGTGTGTGAGCGTGGTACACACGGATTCATAACACCTCGTTGGCCGAGGCGCTCGGATCTCGAGGTACGTGACGAATGCTTTTTACCATTCCTACATCGCATGCTAACTCTTCCCGGGATATGAGCAAACAGCCCTCCTATCAGGGTCCAGGCCACGTCGTCTGATCTCCATCCAGCACTCGTGCTCAGAGATTGGAGACGGCGGAAGTTCTGCTGACGTGGTACTCTTGCGAAAGGACCGGGGCTGCTGAACCTGGTTGTAGATTGCTTGATTCCTCCGGTATGTCTCCGGGGAATGTCTTTGGGATTTGTACTAATGAAGATTTGGGTGGATGTAGCGCCAGCATGATCGGCTCGCCCAGATACTCACGTTAGGGGTGCGTGACGTCCTAATCAAGCACGTTATGGTCGAAGACACACCAGAAGCTCTCTAGCGAGATCGTCAAGGCATCCAAGCCTGAGGGTGGTAGATGTACTCTGTGCTTCGGCTCAAACACGGAGGGCTTTGCTCAGCGTACAACGTCAGCTCTTCCCCCTCTCAAAACAACCCAGACACGCTCGTGCTGTGGCGTGTGCACCTCTCATGCTGTCTTCCACTCTCTGACTGCGACAAACATGTTCAAGAGCTGTGGACGTTCTATTGAACCACTGGCACAGCGATGACACTCAGCGTCTCTTGCCGCTGCTCCGAGACGATTATTTGATCACTGGAGGAAGGCGCCGGAGGATGCTACTTGTCGGATTTTCCGTCCCACATGGCGGTGGTCGAGTCGTATCCGCAGGCTTATAGGGGAACGTCCGAGCTGCGTGTGTTGAGGACAGCCGTGGCTTGATATCAATGGCGAGGGGCTCATGCTTATACAGTACGTGGTTCCTTGGCTGACGTACTACTTGGACTTGACATTGATGATGGCGTTGCTGTACAGCTTGTGTTGTGTAAGACGAGCTACAATGTACATCCAAACGCTCCCGGATATCATGCCATGCGTCATCGATCTCCACGCAATCGCGTCCGGAAGGATGAGATACGGAGGTCAGAACGCGAACCTCGAGGACGACGCCACTGCACCTCGGCACATACCTGTAAATCCCCCTCGTCTTGAGAGTTTTGGTTTGTATCTCTTACGCACCTTCTCCCGACAGCGAGGCCCGATGTGCTTGAAACTCATGCCGAACGATGATATAGCCCCGACACTCGCCCAGGGGATACACCGGTCGCTTGGGGAGGAAGTGTAATGCAGAGATTGAGTGCGATACGGACAGGAAGGATCTCAATGCTGGGGTCATGTAGCGCTGTTCACCCCAACCTTGCGCGGGAACTGTATGCACTGACGCCGGTGGAGTAAGGAAGGTTGGCGCGATGGCGGAACCGAGACGCTGACGAAGTGACCTAGATCGGCTCAGTCTTCACGCCTCATTTCCTTACATTCTACATAACTCCTCTAATCGTTATGAGAACAAATTATCAAAGTATATGGAATTCAATCTTGTTTTCAAAGAGATAAAAGCTAAGTTTCCTGTGAGCTGAAGCTACATGAGTGTGCGAACGGTTAGCATAAGTGGTAGATAAGGAAGAGAAGATGGATGAGCTTCATGAACGCCGAACATGACTCATCGGCGTTTCCCCAAAGTTTGCGACATTCGACAAGTTCTTCTCAGCACGTTGAGATAGATGACGTGCGTCGTTCTTCTTCACTGACGACGGATCTAATCGCAGATATGATGAATACTCTTCAGACACTTCTCAAGACAAACATACTTACCTATTCTCCCTGTCCGGATTGTGGTCTTCTGAGTCTGTAGAGTATCCAAGCCGGCGGCGAAGGGTGTTTCTTTGCTCCTCGGTGAGAATCGGCCAGCGTAAGATTGTCTCCCTGACGGCATTCCAACCATCCCGGTTCCAAGACGGCTCATCTTCTGGTCTCTCATCCCAGAAATTGGAGAGCCTCTTTTCGACATCTACCTGCAGATTATCTATCTCTTCATCCAGACGCAAAAAGAAGTCTACGCCTTCTGGTATGTCAAGAACCAGCCGATCAGTTTGCTCGCTGGGTCCCCCCCAGTGAACATGATGCGCGCATTCAAACATTAGCTGTAGACGAATGGGGTCAGTCGGAACATGGCGAAAATAATCCAGTAAGGGAGTGACGAGTCGTCGAGATGCTTCTTCTCGGATGTCTGGGAAAGGACACTGCCATAAATGAAACAATGCTGTGATGATTGTGAAGTCGGCGAAATGATTTTGAAGAGAGACGGCATCCTCGGTTGATACAAAATGATCAAGGGAAAGCACGACTTGCATCAGCAAATCTGGTGAAGGCAACAATATGAGTTCAGGACTCGAACGGAGACAAAGAAAAGAGTGCCGGTCCAACCTCTTTGCGAAAGGATCAATGGGATAGTGTCCTTAATCTTTGCCAACGCATACGCCTTCATAGTCCGTAAATCTTCTACACGGATAAACCCTTGTGATCGGACCCAGCTCATGTTGGGAATCTGCTTCCCGCTCCGTTCGTCGTTGAGTACCCGTAGCAAGAGTTCCATATGAAAAGTGGGTGCTATCACATCGGCGAGAAGTATCTCATAGAAGACGAACGGAGATACAGATGCTTCGTAAAAGGTATCCTTGGCAAAGACATCCTGGACTGCATCATCACGAGAGAATGTTCTCAAGCACCCCAATATATTTAGGCGCATCGTGATGCTGTTCCCAATATTCTGAGATATCCACAGGATCGCGTTACGAGCATACGGGTCGAAATCTAGAAAATCCGTAAGCATGGCAGTGTCATATGCGACCCAGTCTTTATGACCGATCTTGACCAGTGATGATCTCGGCGAAGAGTTAAATAACTCAGAAAAAGACGTCAGTTTACGCTTAACTGCCCACCGAAATATCTTCCACCGGAAGTTGACCCAGAAACGCAAGGACTTCCATGCCGAGATGGGAACAATCCTTGATACCAGGGTAAGGAACGGCAAGAAGACAGAACGATGGAAAATCGATGCCTGAGGCGACCGATATGGGCAGGGGCATGCAAACCTGCTCCCGGATAGAACTGGATCC
>RZIO01000015.1:51188-75280 GCA_004338095.1 Gloeostereum incarnatum
CGGAGCAAGTAGCTGCTACGATGGAGTTCTTGCCCCACAGAAGCTCAAGCATCCCTGCAAAGAACAACATGACGGCGAGCTGCAGAATAATAGGTAAAGAGGAAATGATTCCGGGAACGTGCCAGTTGAGCAATCCTTGAAATCGCATCTGCCGCACCCGTACAGCGTCTTGCGCAGACAAAGCAAAGTCGCGCTGGTACTCGCGAATCCATTGTTTGGACAGGATCCCGATGAGAGCGGCGGAAAGGCTGAGGCTGATGCTGAGAAACCAGAACGTGTTGACGTGCACAGCGTTGACGGAAGCAGTGAACGAATTATCAGAGGCCGGATCGGGCGCTGGGGACGATGAAAAATTTCCGAGCTGGCGTGAGAGACGGTAGAGCAGCTGATGAGTGACATCGTCCGGGTCCCTATCGAGCCACTGGTATGACTCGATGATGAACGCAGTGACCACAGCGGAAAACAGACCAGTCTGTGAAACAGCATGTTAAGGGGACCGAAAAGAAAGAAAGTTGAATATGAACACCACTAACAAAGGTCAATAAATTCGAGATATCATCGCTCCAGCCATCACACATTTCCTTGTCGTATTTCTCTAAGGCTACGCGACAATTCTCCCATGGGTCAGTTGGCAGATCGGGTGCATAGCTGAATGGGTCCTCTTTGGACCACAATTTGTGCTACATATACAATTAGATGAGGGCCAGATAGTCGGAACAATATAAATCAAAAGTGAATGCCCACTTCGTTTCCCGGCTCGACATGAATCTGAGTGATAGGCGTGAGTTCTTGTTTTCTATGGGCGCTCAATGCTTACCGTTGGATTCTGGAGAGTGTCCATGCTACGTCGGAAGGAGAAGATTAAACTTGGACGCAAGTTGGAACTTCGAAGGCTGTTCGAAGGCAGTGAAGGCGGACTCGGCGTACTCCGGTACGGTCCCAGAATAATCTTAACGAAGCCTAGGCGTGGCGGTGCTAGCGGTGATTCCCCGATTCACATCAAACTTAGGCTTTGCTCCAGAACAGATACCATTGACTTTCCTCAGAGACTCTTTCTCCCCGTT
Organism: Gloeostereum incarnatum; assembly: GCA_004338095.1. Lineage (NCBI taxonomy): Eukaryota > Fungi > Basidiomycota > Agaricomycetes > Agaricales > Cyphellaceae > Gloeostereum > Gloeostereum incarnatum. The sequence continues at coordinate 52,253 of RZIO01000015.1, forward strand.
CTATGTTTGTTAATTGAGGTGGAATCAATGTACCTATGACTAGATGTTTTAAGTTATCCCGGTCGGTTTGACATTCCAGGCCGTCGGTCTACCTCTGAACCTGGCCATATGACAGCTTAATTACCCTTGAATTACCGGTAAAATTTACCGATGGAAGGGTTGTTCATCCATCTAATCGCCGATAGCTAACTCGTCCAGAGGAAAGGCGGGAAAGATTGGCGAGGTTGTACACTATTGGTGTGTTTGTCTCACTTTCAGGTTCTACTCCTGCTGACTGACCTTTTCCTAAGTAGCGGCGTATCTGAGATTTCTTCAGCCATGTGCCGCGGGACCAAGACCGAACTGCGTGGCTCATTTTTGCCACTCTTGCGTAAACTGACGCTCAACCAAACGCATCACGGGCCCAGCTACAATAGTGCTATGCCTCTAGAGTTTCCAAACCCTAGTAAACCTTCTATCAAACTATCTAATGGAAAGTATTCCGAGAATTTTCAGTGTCTCAGCCCAACGCAAGGGAAGATGCCTGCCTTTTCCTCTAGCTGCGTGTGTATATCCTTTAATTTGCTAGATAGGTGACTATCTCAATGCAGTCGGACGGATGTACACTTTCCACAGACGGTCTGGGAGTACGGCTCACTGTTGATAGATTTATCGGTCGGCTCAGCATAGCTTCTCTGTAGCGTTCTGTGGCACGCTTGTAGGTATATTGTATGCATCTTCTGCTTTAAATCAAACTGTAGCCTTCCGTCCTAGATTAGATAAGATAGCTCGCGTGGCCATTTCTTTATATTGATCACGTAAACGGTAACTGCGCCCCCGCGTTTTCTCCTTTCTCCAACTTGCATCAGTCATCCCAAGAGAATCTTATCCGCGCCCGAACCGTGTCGCCCTCTCATCTACGCGCACAAGATGTCCCCAAAATATTTGTCCTATGGAGAAATTGCGGAGATCGCGAAGAAAATGCGCGTCGCTGATCCCACACAAGACAACGGCGCGTTCAGCTCCCTGAGCCGGATGGATACCCTTATCTGGCTTCGTTTGCTTGACTTTAAAGGGCTCAATCCATAATCTCCCGAGAGTGGTGAAGAGATGCTCCAGAAACTCAGACAGGCTTGTACATTCAACGCCACTGACAACAATCCGATCTACCTACTGAGTGACTTTTCAGGATTGACTATATCTTCCCTCGAGCTACGCTAGCTGGTTCCGCAAAAAACTCAATACTGCGAACTTTTCTTCGTGGCCTGACTGGCAGAAAGAACACAAGGAGCTCAACAACTTGAGAGCCGGGACGTTTCAGTTTGATGGATTCAAAGACGCTAGGCGTCTTGATTCGTAAGATTTTGCCAGCCATTCATTAATTCATGTCTGTTCACCGCTATACATGCGCCCAGCTACGTGTTTCGCCATTTCAACGCCTCTGCGTTCTCTCAGGCTGATTTGCAGAGAAGAACCAACATCAGGCCTCCGAAGGACATGTCTGGCGCGTGGGTTGGTGCCAAATCCATCATGAGCAACGCGGCATTGGACGTCACTCACTCTGGTACTCTCTTCCTTCATCTCTCTCTGGATTCCGTTCTCACGACGTGACTGATCCTCAGACGGGAAGAAATTTCCTTTCGTGACATATTTCACAAAGGGCGGCGAGAGTATGCTGATAATGAAGATCCTTGATGTGAAGGAATGTCCTTGGCCTGAGCCTGGTAAGAAGGCGAGTACTGTCCGAGACTGTCTTCCATTTCTTCTCTCGCTCAGACAATGTCTAGCTTATGGAGCTCATTCGGAAGTGCCAAGAAACGAAGTTTGGTCATCCGGCTTCTGGTTAGACATTTTTCCTTCGTTCCCTGGCGCTGACTAGACAGACACTCCTCGCAGGGCCCTTGGTTGTCCCGAGGTAAGCCTTCTTCAGTACGGCTACTACCGGCTATCATACTCGTATGTCTTGTCATCAGGGAGGGTCTCAATTCACGCTCCATCTTGAGAAAACCCTAGCAAAGACAATGCCCAAGACGTCCGCCAAAGCCGTCCGCGAGAAGCTCCAGTGGCATTTGCAAACTGGGGAGGAGATGCCGGAGAACCATATCGGCATGCTCGCTCGCCTTTTGTCCTTCAATGCCGACCTCGTAGACTCGGATTACGCCGCTGACCTGTAGTCCCATTGGAACGATATCTCAAGCGATGTGGCCAAGGAGACGAAGATCAGCTTTATGTTGCCATGTTTGAGGTTGAGATTCAGGTTCGTTCCTCCGTGGTAATCACCTGTTGGGAGAGTCACTGAACGATAATCTCAGGGCTCTTGAAGAGATCGAAACTGGAATCACGATCAAGCCAGTCACGTCTTGCGCTGCCTGCGGCAAATCGGTGGAGACGAAGACTATGTGCGGAGCGTAAGCCGCTATCACGACCCATCGTTTTTCTCTGGCTGATCTTCTACGATTCAAAAAGATGCAAATCAATTGTGGGTCTGAGATCCTCATCTTCCCGCTGAATCCCCAGCTGAATCCGTCGTAGTATTACTGCAGCACCGTTTTCAGCAAGACCGACTGGTCTCAGCACAAGAGCGTTTGCAGGCTATCCAAGATCATCCTTACGTCTCCGTCCGATCTTCCTGACAAGACAAAGTTCTATGCATCCACCCGCTCCTACGTCGACTTCATCTTGGACTCCGGGTTCTCCGTCGAACAAGAAGCTATCAAGTGCAGCGGTCTCGCACCCATAGGCGACTGCCCTGCTAACGAATATGGACAAGAACGCTTCCTCATTCGCTCTCAGTATCCCTTTGAGTATGAGGTCAATGGAAAGTTCAGAGGACAGACGGTGTTTCTTTGGGATCGAAGGAGAAGCATGCAACTGAGGGCGAGTCCGGGGGACGCGATCGTGGGTGAAGAACTGAAGCTTCCGACGAAGATTCCATTTGATGCGAGGGGACATGGGAGGTTCCATCAGCTGGTAAGATCGAAGGGAATTCAGGGCCAGGTGGTGTATGTTTGGGCGAAGAGGATTGGGGATTGCCTTGAAATTGTGTGATTTTTGTTGTGTGGGAAAGCTGCTGATCAGGCTTATGTTAGCGTTGAGGATCTTCCGAGTCAGGATTGGACGCGGTAATGTTTTTTTTTTGCCCCTGTACTCATTGGTGCTTGTGCCTATGTTCCGTTTTGCGTCAATATAAACAACAAATTGATAAAGAAATGGCAGTCCTCGTCGCCTCCGTCGTTATGACTGCACTTTTCTCAAACGTCAAGGAAACTTTTAACCCTGTTTCCTTGGTCACAAATCTGGATAACGCCGCCGATCTTGGTAGTATGGAGTTATTGCCACAGTTGCGCTACATCGGGAGGACGGCCCGGGTGTGCCAAATTTTGGTGACTTTCTCATCGAACAAAGGTCGAAATTAACTTTTAGATATTAACCACCACCTGCCACTCTCGATGCCTGCGAACTCACAAGACACTGCGACTTACAAAATATCTACTTCCCATGAGGACGCCAATACGAAATTATTTCTTGATGGAGTGCCACGCTCAGGCGCCGTCGCCATGTCGGTAGCCCAGATAGAATCTAGCCAGCCACCGTTTCAGTTCGTAACCTTCGAGAATTTTTCGTGGAAGAAGACGCTTGATGAATCAATGCCAACGAAAGACGAACGGAAGGAGAATCTAGAAAATTCAGAGGTTCCTTGCGATTGATGTGCAAAGAGCGTATCCAGGAAAAACATCAAAGTATGTTCAAGGTGTAAAAAGGTACGAACAATCCAGCGGATCTCGAGATATGATTTGAAGATACGTTATTTATCTAGGCACGCTACTGCTCTCCGGAGTGTCAAAGGAGCGTCTGGAAGTCTCATAAAAGGCCTGGAGCGCGCCCCGTGTTTTGGCTTTGAAGCTCGCAGAACGTGCCTTATTTATTCCTCAGGTCATGGAAATGCTGATCCTCAGCGCCATTCTTACCCTCGACCTCGTTAATACTCCATCGAATGCAAGGAAATACTTCGTCCACATCTCCTGCGAGGCTTTCTCCACCGATTTCCAGGCCATATTCTTCTCTGGATCCAAAGATCCTAATGAAGAAAAAGCTCTTTTCTTTGGGGAGCTCGAGAAGGTTCTTGCGGAAGATGCCCCCGAGAAAACGCGGATCCTCGACGCGGAGAGACGTCCTCTTCATGGAGGGCACGATAGAATCCTGACGTTCTACTTCACGTCTCAAGATGGAGGAAAGGACGGGTCTTTATCTACTACCTTTCCGGTGCTGGATAAGTAACCCTATAAATAGGATCGTCTGCAACCCGAAGTTCGTCGCCAATTCGGCTATCCTTGGCGAATGTGTCCATGACCTCTACCCAGACCTTTTTAGAGAGTACGTGGTGTTTCCATCAGAATTGCTCGATGTCTCTGAATCTCGTTTCTTTCCGTTAGGCAAGTGAGCAATATCATCCTACAGGATAAGGGAAATAAATTGCGTCTTCGTGGGGTACGTTTCCAGCTTCCAGATCTACACATTAAAGTTTACAATGATTTTGTTCAGCGCAAGAACCGCATTGGATCGCATTTCATTGTCGCATACTGTTTCTGCATATAAAATTTTCAATCATGAAATGGGACGTAAGTCAAAGCAACGCAACAATCCAGCCGTCTGGGGAACTGAATTGCCCCTACGTCGCTTGGTCGTAGCGAACACCCGCAAGGAGTTGAAGCCCTGAGATTGACCCTCAAGAGGTTCACAGGATCACGCCTCACGTTACTAGGAGTAGACGATGGAGTCTTGCAGGTAACACAAGAGATAATGTAAGGTCGAGCTTCTATAGTTTCAGCTAAGAGTCGCAGCTGTGTCGGTGTAAGGCTCAAAAGAGTCGTCGAGGCACTCCATATCAAGAATAGACGTCATTTAGTATTCATCAACATCAACAGACAACGGCTCCGCCACTACAACGAGCAGTAACAGGGAAAGAAAAGGAAAGAATCACATGCATCCATAGTTATATTTCCAGTAAATCGCGCCAATTTACTTGTACCCAAAGATCAGGGTGAGGAGGGTGAAGGAGAGACCCTTCAACAACACGGAGACGGTGAGGAGTCTGAGGGCATGGGAAGAGTCAGAGAACAGTGGACGATCTCGAGGAATGAAAGAATGCGTACAACCCGGAAAGAAGCTTGATCACACCACCGAGGAGGATCTCAACGGCAAGCACGATCTTCCCCAAAGCACCATCGATGAGCTTGATGTGGTCAGGGAGGTGAGGAAGATCCTTGGGAGGCTTCGAATCCTTGACCGTATTGACCGTAAACGTGATCTCCTGTTCACGAACAAGTAAAGCCTATCAGAAAGGCGCATGAAGAGCGAGGCAGAGAAGGTGCCATACCTCGACAATAGAAGCAAGCTCGGTAGCGACTACATCGTTGGACTGCCTCTTGTCGACAATGACATCACGCGTGGCGACACGGTTGAGAGTGTCGAGCGCGACTACGGCCTGGTCTAAAGAGCCGATGATCGACTCGAGACGAGGACTCACGTTCGCGTCGGTTGCACTGCCGTCGGAGGCGATGGAAGCTGTAGGACGCGTAAGCAGCCGGGAAAGATGTAGCGCACTGAGAAGGACTTACAGAGCTCAGCGAGGGGGCCATTGATGCTTCCTCGGAGGGTATCCAAGACATTCTGGACGGCGGCCGGATCAGCGCGCTTCTCGACGGGAGCAGGGATGGCGAATGCCAACCCGAAGGTCAATGAGAAGAGGACGAAGGAGACGATGCGAGCAGAGAACATGCTGAAAGATTGCTGGTTATTGTACTGCGGCTGGGGGAGCTGAGGACAATGGAGAACCAGGGAAGAGAACGAGAGAAATTTTATACCGTTCCCCTCTCACAGAAGACACGAATCCGGCGAATGCTTTGGAAGAGAGAAAGAAACGAAATGACGCGATCACGCTGGGATCCAACGCTTCGGATCCCGCGTGCCATCAGGACCGCATGGCGCCACTGAAGTTCAGAAGACCCGCAAAGAGCACCGTATTACCCAATTCTGTGCGTTACAAGCCATCAGTAATGATTCGAATCCAACAGTGAGAACCTGGCAGGCAAACACACAAGATCGTGGAGAATGGACGTGTTCTTGAGCGTATGGAGCGATGCATCTATTTCTTAACATACGCCTAAATATATCAAGTATATGCTTAGAATCTCCAGGAATATGCAACTAAGACATGTCCAGCATCCACGTTGCTGTTGCCCAACTGTTGCCTCATCCTCCGAATGACTTCCAAACATAAGAGTTCGGGAACATTCCTGGGCGTGATCGGAGGGAAGACATTGGAAGACTAGATTTGAATGATTCCGTGCTCACCTCTAACAGTTGTCTCGTCGGGCACTGTACATATGTCAGGGCTGAAGAACTTCACTGGCAAGAAGTAAGACGAAACATGCGGATCGGACGTAATCCGATCGTTCTAATTTCAAATCATCATCATCATCATGTTTTGCAGTGCAGCGACTCTCAGAATTCGGAAACGCGCCATTCTACGCAATTTTATCTCCTCTTTCCAAGAATACGAGTTTAAACTATACATGTTGCTCTGTACTTTAATTGTGGGCCATGGCTCCCATTTTCCAACATGATTGAGCTTGGACCTGGATAGGGCGACCCTCTGAGGCAATCCTAGAACGAGCTACTCCTTACTCGGTTGAATTGGCTTTCATTTGACAGCTCTCATGTGCCGCTCATTGGCTCTCTTTTTGTGCGTGTTCTCCTTTTGTATACTCTTTTTTGTTCTTGTTGGCCTCTTGAGGTTCCTTCGGTAAACCCTATCTTGTGATGAAGAATCATCTCCGCTATTTGATCTCATTCCTATGATGTCTACACATGCCCGACGTCGCAAGAGTGTTTCTGACTGAAGCGGATGCCGCCCATCCTTTTCCGGAATCGTTTATCTTGTTTTTCGCCGCGGCGGGCTCCAGCTAAATTTCTGCCCGATGTTCATGCTCGTGACTCATGTCTTCGAAGGTCTTCCTCATTCCGGAAGTCTATGAACGATGCTCTTGATGTTTCCTGTCAACGCATGTTCTTCGGAGTGGAAGTACGTTGAGTCGTAGCGGTAGCGACTAACCATTTGCAGGAGAAGCAAGCTTTGCATCATGATACGCTACTATAGTACTCTTTGTTGGTCCAGCTGCATATGTATTACCTTGCTACAGCCTGTTCCGACGCACATCATACTTACGGGGTGGCTTCCTCTTGTCACTTCTGTACACCTTGTCGTCCATTTTGATGCCTAATGAGTACGTGACTCACGAGTGAAGAGCACGCATTTGTCGATATCCTTTGATTCATATTGCGTCTTTTAAGATTCGCCGCTTAAGTAGTGCCTTGGTTAAGACAATCCTGACATCCTAGGCGTTTGCCGAGCAGTTCCCTAGGCCCATAGATCCCATCCGTCACCTGAAGGACATTTCATTTCCAAGGAACATCGAGGAATGTGATTTTCTCAGACAGAACTGCCAAGTGAATCAGACCCTGTATCACTCTGTCAGGAGGTGCTATCATGAATGAAGTATACTCTGAGAGGCGAAAACTCGGACCATCTCATCTCCATAAGCAGGCTTCTATGCAACTTCCATGAAAACCTACTTGTGTCTCTTGTGATCCGAATGTATTTCACGTACTTCCGCTTTCGTCGTTTCAGGCGCCAGGTCTTTTCCCAATACCCGTACTTATAGTACACAGACGCAGACTTCGCTATGGTTCCAGCCAGACAGTACGGAAAAGAAGGACATTGTAAATTGTCGACACGTCCTCCGGATGGGGCGAAGGCGCCTTGCCTCAAGAGATGAGCCAACTTTTTTATGCTCTGTTGACGGAGGGCAGCGGAAGCCGTTTGGCCGGGGAAGGATTCGCGATCGAACATAGTTTCAGACATAAGACATATTTCGGCTTCTCTCAGGTGAGGATAAGCTCGTACATGTATATAGGACCCTAGATGTAACCCAGATGCCTCTGCCTGCGTCAGACTCTTCAAGATTAAGTATGCGGGAAGCTGAGAGTGTTATTGAAGTATGATTTCCGGGACGTGGTAACCCAAGGACAGACAGAATAATCGAATTCTTGTTGTGGTCGTAGAGTGGGAAAACCATCAGAGCGAAAGCCTTAGATCCCCTGGAACTCTTCGGTTTTGACCCACGCAAAGAGGCTAAGGATACGCCTATGGAGCCAGACTACAGATCGGCCCGAGTATTTGCGACAAATTTTGAGAAGAAGACGGCGGTACAGCAGCGGTTTGAACTCTGCAAGCGGTTGACCATAGAGAAGCAAGGGTATTGTCACATGGTTGTGACAACTCACAAGCGGTGATGCCTCAATTTGGATCGTGGGACTTGCCTTTCTAAAACTCTCTCTCCCTGATCATCATCCTCAACTGTGGCTCGGACAGTATTCGATTGCTTCTCCACTAAGTTGCTCCGACTTTTCTGGGGCTTACTCACACTGAACAGATTTTCTGACTGCAAAACAGAAGTTCAATCCAAGTTCAATCGTTGAATAGCTAGAAGATATGTTCCGTTCCGGTGCAAAGTTGGTTTTTCATATCTCCATACTTTACGATCCTTCCTGATAGTCTGAGACCTGATAAAAAATTCCAGTAGAAAGACCCCACATTCAGATGACTCTCAAGATTACAGATCATCTCCAAGGAGGACGTCGACGTCGACGCATGCGGGCTCATTGCTGGCATATCGACTCTGCTTCTGACTGGTTTTATGCTCAGATATTGATGTCAATGCATCCATTTGCCTTTCCCAGATCTATCGTCTACGGCTATCCTCGGACTTGGAAATGCAGCTCTGACATTCTGCCCCGAGACACGCATTGCCCTCGCATCTGCTCGGAAGGCAAGGAAAACACAACACGTCGAGTGCGAATGTTCTCATCAGTGGAGGCTGGTCATGTCAGAAGTTCTTCCAATGCTACTACACTTGTCGAAGCTGGAGTGTTGCCCTGCTGAGGAAACTTCCATATAAGTTATCAGAGGACTGCTTTTGGGACTCACGCTGCAGGTATTACTGTACAGGTAGCGCCGACCACGATCTATCTCATTCCCTTCGCCCGAGTGCTCAGCGCGACGCCGACCGTGCATACTGAAACGTTCGGCGCTAAGGATCCCCGCCTGGTCCGATCGCTTTGCTAAAATGCTCTATTATACAGGCGTTACGCCACGCGCACATACGCCTCAGCTGAAGCGGACGCTCTCGTAGAGCCCCTAATGCTCCGGATCAGCTCCAACGTTCTTCCAAATTCCTGCCATACTGGAGCTCAGACTGCGGGCCTCCCGCTAACGCCACGACGCCACACTCCTGCGGCACCGTTTGCTTCTTCATCGCTTCGCGCAACTAACATCTGGAAGAGGTTATCTTCCCGAGATTGATGGCATTGAACGTTCAAAGTCTGTATATTAGAGTCCGTTCGGCGTTACTTTAGAATAGAATCTCGTCGGAGTCTATCAAACTTCTCCACAGTCGCGCCTCATGACAAAGGTATGAACGATGGGGTCCTGACGGGTACATTGGAGACAAGATAGATGAGCCGTCCACACTTTCAGCCAAGAATGACGATGCTTCGAGACCTATGTAGGTTTAAGACGATTTGCCTGGGTGACGGAAGAAAGCAATCACTCTCCACATCAAGATTCAAGTTCAGTATTCATTTCATAACAGAAAACAGCCCCGGTACTCAAAATTGCAAGCATTCGTAGTTATATTCTCCCAGTAAACCGCGCCAATTTACTTGTACCCAAAGATCAGGGTGAGGAGGGTGAAGGAGAGACCCTTCAACAACACGGAGACGGTGAGGAGTCTGAGGGCATGGGAAGAGTCAGAGAACAGTGGACGATCTCGAGGAATGAAAGAATGCGTACAACCCGGAAAGAAGCTTGATCACACCACCGAGGAGGATCTCAACGGCAAGCACGATCTTCCCCAAAGCACCATCGATGAGCTTGATGTGGTCAGGGAGGTGAGGAAGATCCTTGGGAGGCTTCGAATCCTTGACCGTGTTGACCGTAAACGTGATCTCCTGTTCACGGACAAGTAAAGCCTATCAGAAAGGCGCATAAAGAGCGAGGCAGAGAAGGTGCCATACCTCGACAATAGAAGCAAGCTCGGTAGCGACTACATCGTTGGACTGCCTCTTGTCGACAATGACATCACGCGTGGCGACACGGTTGAGAGTGTCGAGCGCGACTACGGCCTGGTCCAAAGAGCCGATGATCGACTCGAGACGAGGACTCACGTTCGCGTCGGTTGCACTGCCGTCGGAGGCGATGGAAGCTGTAGGACGCGTAAGCAGCCGGGAAAGATGTAGTACGCTGAGAAGGACTTACACAGCTCAGCGAGGGGGCCATTGATGCTTCCTCGGAGGGTATCCAAGACATTCTGGACGGCGGCCGGATCAGCACGCTTCTCGACGGGAGCAGGGATGGCGAACGCCAACCCGAAGGTCAAGGAGAAGAGGACGAAGGAGACGATGCGAGCAGGGAACATGCTGAAAGATTGCTGGTTATTGTACCGCGGCTGGGGAGCTGAAGACAATAGAGAACCAGCGAAGAGGGCCAGAGGGTCTTTTGTACCGTTCCCCCTTCACCAATCGATAATGCTTTGGGAGAGAGAAAGAAACGAAATGACGCGACCACGCTGGGATCCAACGCTTCGGATCCCGTGTGCCATCAGGACCGCATGGCGCCACTGACGCTCAGAAGACTTGTCAAGAGCACCGTATTACCCAAGCCTGTGCGTTTCAAGGGATATGATTCGAATGCAACGGTAAGAGCCTGCGAGGTAGACACGCAAGATTGCGAATAAAACACGCGTTCTTGGAAACTATGGAGATACCCATAGCGTCTGGAGTCGGAGGCAACATCTAGGCACAGCTCAATTTGTCGTCGCAATCCGCCGGCAGATTCCCAAAGACATTCACCAACATCACGAACCAGATTCCGATCAACCCGTTTGACAGACAGAACGTAAAAACAGAGCTTGAATGGAAGTAGAGTCCCCTCCTCGAGAAGTACACTCAAGGACGAACAGAAGATGAGGCTAAAGCACGAGCCGTGCGTCTCCCGACCTCGGTACCTCGAAGTGGCGTTGTTATACGAGAGCAAGCTCCTCGTTTACTGAGAGGAAACAAATCGGAGAGCAGGAGATGCGAGGACACTTTCATGGAAGTCTGCATATGGAGATGAGAGAGTCCGAATTTTCGCCTCGTTCGCCCGTTGTAGAAGACTTCATTAAATACTAGCGATGACACCTTAAGATGATCATGATTGTGTCAATAGTGATCACTTGGCAATGCCGTCTGTGAGAAAATCGTACTGCAAAATGAAGTGAGCCTCCAAGTGGGGGAGGGCACGGACAATACGCTCAAGCAACTGTCCTGTGGTAGCATGGACGTAAACGACATGTTGTATCTCCAGAATTTCAAGAGACACATCAACGAATGCCAACAGTGCTGCAGTCTTCTGTCTATTACTTACCAAACAATGAAGAGTCCTGGTTTTATTCATGAGTCATCTCGCTCTTGATCAACATGAACGTCAAGAAACAGCAGGCCTACAATTGTCGTACGCATCCGCACGGGCTGGAGGAAGATGGCGGATAGATCAATTCGGCAACAGATACAAAAAGCGCCGTAAGATTCACTCTATTCATTAGTTCCGAGTATCTGCCAAGTCAAGAGGGACAAGCAACTAGCGCGAGAAGAAAAATAGCTGAACGCTGCGGTACTCACAAGGCAAGATAGATGATACTAGAAAGGAATGGGCTCAGTTGGAACCGCTCTTGCGACGGCGACTGATACATACTCCCCAGAGAGCGCAAGTTCTATGAGTTTCACAGGCGAGTCGACCTCAATCAGATGGCACTGTACGAGGGCTTGCCCAAGAAAGAAAGGTCAATGGGCCAAAGAAATGAAAAGAAGAGGAACACAAAAGGAGGATGCACAGAAAAAAGAGCCGTGACATCGCATGAGAATGCGGATTTAAGAAAAGTAGAGGCGAACCGAGCAAAGAACTATGTACTGGGCGTTCGTCTAGGGCTGCCTCGAGGAGCGGAGTAGCCGACAAAGGAAGCGTTGCTGAGGGTATTGCCAATTGCGCGGGCATTTTTATGCGACTAAGTATCCATTCATATTCACCGGGGGAAACGGCGAAGCTGTGAGTTCTAGTTTCAAAAGATTCAGAGATCAAGTTCACACTCATATGGAGTGTTGGTGCACTTCAGAGTTCACTGGCAGACGTGTGATGATTGACAATGATTGGATGGATGGTGATCTGAATGGGCGTGACACGTGTGACATTTACGAGGCCGGAACAGATTACGTCAGAAAAATTGACCAAGTGTTTCTTCGCTTGCGGCTGTCGTCTAACACATCTATATAGCCAGGAGAGACAACAACTAAGTAGACGTGAAATCCGATGGTCTGCAGAAATATTCCTGAAGCCTCCCGCTGATTGCTCGTTGAAGTCGCTCGGCACTGCGTAATGCAATGCAACACAATTCAAGCTGCAGTTGCATCGTACCTGAAGGCTCCGACGAATTCCATAGGTGGATGAAACAATACCGTTACACTGCTCCACACGCTCGAGGACGCTCCATTCTCCACGCTTCTCCTGTATCGAACCGTCACAACTCGGCGGAGGTTTCGAAGGATTCTGATCGCTTGCAGTATTCGGAAGTTAGAACACGGTAGTTTTGACAGGTCTTCTTAGCTTCGGTGGCGCTATGCGGCCCTTCTGGTTCGCGGAATAGGAAGCATTAGATCCCAGCGTGGTCGCGTCATTTCGTCTCTTTCTCGCAAAGGGATGCCAAACCCGTGTCTTTAATGCCAAAAAAAAGATATAAAAGACGCCTTGGTTCTCCCCACTTGTTCCCCATTGTCCTTAGCCCCTCCAGCCCAGTACAATATCCAGCATGCTCTCTTCTCGCGTCATCTCCTTCGTCCTCTTCTTCTTGACTTTCGGATTGGCCTTCGCCATCCCCGCACCTGTCGAGAAGCGCGCCGATCCCGCCCAGGTGCAGACCGTCTTGAACACACTCCGAAGCAACATCAACGGCCCCCTTGCTGAGCTCTGTGAGTATCACTGTATGGGATTACTTGATCATAAAGTTGCTTACAGGGTCATGTAGCTACCATCGCCGCCGACGGCAGTGGCACCGACGCGAATGTCACCCCTCGCCTCGAATCGATCATCAGATCCTTGGATCAAGCGGGCGCCACGCTGGAGAGCCTCAACCGCGTTGCGACCCGTGAGGTTGTGACCTTCGACAAGAGACAGTCCAACAACCAAGTCGCATCCCAGCTTGCTTCGATCATTCAGGTGTGTTGTCTTCCCTTCATCACCTTGGACGTCACAACGTCGTACTGATACGCTTTGCGACTAGGATGTCACCGGCACCGTAAATGCGGTCGAGAAGTCGAAGCCCCCTGGACACTTCCCCAAACTCCCTGACCACATCAAGCTTATCGATGGCGGTTTGGGAAAGATCGTGCTTGCTGTTGAGATTCTCCTCGTCGGTGTCATTAAGCTGCTTTCCGGATTGTACGCATTCCTTCCTCTTGAACATCCTGTTGTTTTCTCACCCTTGCGACGCAGGCTCCTCACTCTCTCCGTCTTGTTGAAGGGGCTTTCCTTCACCCTTCTTACCGTCATCTTTGGCTTCAAGTAGGGTGGCACGCCTGTACCTGATACACCGATATACATTTTTTTTTGCTTGTCTTTCCCTTCCTTTTTCTATTGTTGTTGATGGATGTAGTAGCGGGGTCCCTGGCTATTGTGGAAAAATAAACGATGCCCTTCCTTTGACGAAACTTGCGCACCTAGTCCGTTCCATAGATGTATGTGGCGCACAGCCTGGCCCCTCGATGACGTCACTGTGGCGTTTTTCTTCTCTCTACGAAGTGACCCCTACTGATACTGTGAAAAGGTGGAGTTAAAACGAGCTACCTCTCTTCAATTTTATCCATCTTGGGCGTCTGTGACATTGAACCATTAAATACGTACTTCCGGGAAACGGATCGAAGGTATCGTAAGTGCCTTCGACAGCTATTCTCACGCTGATTGTCGATGGTATCAGGCTATCTATACCGATAGCTTGCTTCGTCTTATCATCTTAAGAGCGTTTCGTGTCTAATGCCTCTTTGTTACTGCTCAGCTGATCGTGAATTTAACGATGCGGGCTTTATTCAGGTAAGCAAGTGTCCCCTGGTCTTTCTGTTTAGTGCCTCGTTAGTATCTCAACGATCGTTGCTAGCACACAGAAATGAAGAAGCATTATTTCTGTCCCATTTGTAGGGAGAATTTTACCGAGAAACCTTTGCTCCACGAGGTATTCGCGAGTCCCGATGTTATTGTCATTCTTCTCATCCGATGTTTAAGCATTATCAGGAGCTAGCAAACCATCCATATTGTGTTCAGTGCGACAGAAGATTCGGGAGCTACAATTCGCTTGAACAGGCAAGACGACGCATTGCAACTCACAAATGAGATCTAATATTTCATCTTGCAGCATCTTCGTGAAGTCGATCATGTTTATAATTCAACTGGAGATGTCGCATGCGTCAAATGCAACTGGAGGTACTCAGATCCCCCGACCCTTTATAGACATCTGTGCATGAGTCCAGTTCACAATTGGTGCTTCATATGTCGTAAGGATTTCAAAGACAGGAAAGGACTTTTGATGGTAAGCAGGTACTCGCAATCTTCACTGCGTGAAATGACAAAGATCCATCCGGCAAACAGCACAACCGCTCTTCGGTACATAACGACCGTGATCACCTCTGCCCGTTGTGTCCGGCGGCGTTCAAAGTTCCATCGGCTACGACACAGCACCTCGAAGCAAGCGTCTGTCATCATTTTACCCGCCACCAAATCGCGGATGCATCTCACTCATTGCCTATCCAACCCACGATTTCAATTGCTCCACATCTCATCGGACCGATTCCTTCCCTCTCTTCTCAGCACGTTCAATATTCAGCTACTCAAGACACATTTAACGGGACGAGATACGTCTGTCCTCTCTGCCGAGGATCATTCAAGACTCTGGGAAGATTGAATGCGCATCTCGACTCTCCCGCACACGACCAGTACCAGTTCAGATGTCCCCAATGTATGACTGAGTTCAGGGTCTTATCGGGGTTGATGCATCATCTGGAAAGTGAGGTGTGTGGGGTTAGGATCAGGCAGCTGGAAAATATTGCCCGCTCCCTCACTAGGCAGTTTTCGGGCTTCTTGACGTTCTGACTCGGGTTACGCCGCGCTGGATTGATGATTATGTGGATAATCCGACGCTATGTTGAATTTTTACGGTGAGAAGGGGAGAACCATCCCGATGAGACCAACGCTACGGGAACATGGTGGATATAGCCTGAAGAACTGCCATTTACAAACACGCGGGCTGAAGGGCCCGTTGAACTAAACTCCGCCCGAACGATGCCGTGAGATGCCGAGGAGTCTCCTATGGAAACCTCTGCAAATGAATGCCTCACGTCTTCGAGCGAGTATCGGAGGGAGAATTCATCCGCAAAAAAAAGCAAAAGAGGCAGAACATGGGGGTAGAGCTCGGTCGTGGCGTCCTAATGAGGCGTCGATGAGCAGTTCTCTTTCCGTGTGTACTACGTGCAAGAACGAACATGAAACGAAACGGGGATTTATCCCTTAATTTACATAGGATAAACCAGGAGAAAACACAGATTACAGAAAGATAAAGTACATTGCATCAAGTCTGGTACCGGAAATTGGGATGAAGGAAACCTAGCTGTGCTATTTCCTCCTCGGTCCTCTTTTCTAACCGATAATCCCTTTCCCCACGGTCCCTCTTTGCGTTCTCCCAACGGACGTATACCAACCCCAACAGGACTAAAGCACCCGCCACCACGCTGGTCGCCACATTGAGAGTATTCCCTTTACGGAAATCGGGGGCGTCCTTCGGGAGATAGGTCCAGACAGCGATGATTGATCCAAAACCTCCAACGCTTGGAAGAATAGCAGTTGTCACGGCTCGTACTGTGTCTGGTGCCGCATTGTCCGTTGCCCAGGCGACCAGCAGTGGCACGGAGGGAGCGCCTCCCGTGATAATAAGGAAGCACGCCGCATACCTGGCATGAGTCTCCTTCGTGGTGATGGTGATTATATATCCAATGATCTGTATGATGATGGTGGCGACGACTGGAAGGGCCCGCTGCCGCCTCCGGAAGCTGTAGACCGTGACGCATAATGCCCAGACGGCTCCGACGAGGTAGGGCGGGACTGTGCGGAGTTGCGCTTCGACGGTAGCTGTGGGGGAACATCGTTAGAGCAGTCCATACACGAATTGCGAGGAAACCCTACTGAAGTTTCCAACTAAAAAGTCGCGATGTCAACTATCAGGTAAACGATATGATGTGAAGTACGCACGGGTACGGATGACTGTGGGCATGAACAAAGCCAGTCCCTGGAACGATATATTAAGAAGTAGAAATCCGAGTGCACAGACAATGCTCTACATAGATAAAAAGTGTCAACGCTGCACAGTTCAGTCGTGACGAAGGTGCTCACGTTGACGTTGAAGGATCGTTTTATCAACTTCCAACTAGTCTTTTCCGTTCTGCCACTAGTCCTGACAGCTTGATCGGCGTCGATTCTTGCGAGAGCGAGAGCTCGTTCCTCGGTGCTCAGCATCCTGCTGCGTTGCGGATCGGTAGGAATGATGATGAAGCAAGCAAGGCCGATCACGGTCGTAATGAGTCCTTCCAGAAGATATCAGCAGAGAGATCTGGGAGATGACACGAGAACGGGGTAACAGACCCTCGATGAAGAAGATTTTGCGCCACGCTGTGATCATCCCGAAATCGCCCACAGCCAACAAGCCAGATGCCAGCAGACCACCGACTATTAAGATTGTCAGAAGCGTGAGCGATTAGTCTGAAGACATCCCCACGTACATGCTCCTGCAAGAGATGGCGATAAACCAAAGAATATCCCCACACGAAGGACGAGTTCCGAACGGCGATAGTACTTCTCTTGGAGTTAGACCTATGCGAAAGCGGTGTTTATGAACACACACACACCTTCGACATGATGTATACCAGTCCCGACTAGTTTTCAAGTTAGCCTCGGAGGGATCGTTCAAAGTATATAGACTCACAAGAGTGCTCCCTTCAGCCAGGCCCAGAAACACCCTCGTAACAATCAAGCCTCCATAGGACTTCACGAACGCAGTGCCCAAAGTTACCACTCCAAACGCCACTATCATGGCGGCGAGCCACGTAGACCCGAGGTGTTTCAAGATCAAATTAGACGGTATCTCTGAGCTGATAAACTGACAGGCAATTTTGTGAACATTCGGTGTAACACCTTCGACAAAACAACGACTTACGCAGACGTAGAACACGGTGAGAGCGATGTTGTAGTCATATCCCTCCATATTGAGGTCCTTCTCGAGTCCTATCCACATCCACGCACAGCTTCAGTAAACGATTCCGACCGCCGAAGGAAAGGCTTACCGGCAATCTTAGCATTTCCTGAGAGGATCGTATCCTAAATGAGCAAAAGGGCTCCCGGACGGATGAAAGAGCGTAGTAACATACCTATCGCCGTCCTGTCAAGTATGATTGATTCAGCATGCTGGAAGGACGAAGATGTAGGTAGAAAACCGCGTACCTGTCGATGAAGTTCGTAATGTCTGGCCGTGGGGTAGATATAGATTACGGGTGGGATCTAATCGGGAATGATATTCCGTACTCACAAAGTAATGTGAACAACGGTAACAAGCGCCAGTCCAACTTCCTTACAAGTCGTCGCTCAGCTTCGGGGTCGATGCCGTTCAGGGGGCCGCTCTGATAGTCTTGAAGAGCGACAGAGGCCTTCTCAGGGTCGACTGTCTCGCGGATATCGATTGTAGCCTTATCTGACATGGTTGGGTGTCGAGCGGAAACAAGAGGAAGGGGCTCGCATTTTAAGAAGATTAGGTTCATGAGTCACGAACGAGGATCTCAGTGATACCCCGCTTCACATGACCAAATCCGAAGCGGACTCCTTAGTGCGGGGTATTCCCTTGGCGTTCACACCTGACAAGCGGGTTAGGAGAGATTTCAAGCGGATAGAGGATCAAACGGATGCGAACTCGATGGTGGTAGATTGTTGAGTATTCCACCTTGTGAATAGTTTAGTTATCCTCCCAACAGCCATTGCTTCTTCAGCCAACCTGCGAGTGCGAGGTCTTGGTTCCGTTCACTCCGCGCCGATCATCCAATATGAGTATCACCGCTTACGCGGCTCGCTCACCTTGTGATCTGATCTACAAATCCAAGCCCGCCACGCGCGTGCCCCTCGGACACGCTCAAATACCTGGTTCCCAGTTGGTTCTCTGCCACTGGTAGGTAACACGAGTCCGTCCTTCTATCTCGGAGGGTTTATCTCTTGTGCCTTACCGATTTCAAGGCACCGTGCGCAGACGGAGCGAATGTCTCGGAAGACAGAGCCCAGATCTAGAGCCAAAGGGTATAGCTTTCTAAGTTCTTGTCACAAGATTCAAAGCTATTAGCCAGCAACCATTGGCAGAAGGCAATTGGTGGGCCTGTATTGCTTGTCGTCATAGAAAGAAAAAGACGTGGCAGTGCAGGCGGTCATTTCTCGAAATGGACGCGTGGGAACGATGTGACAAGTTCACGTTCGTCTGGTCCATCACAGTCATTGGCGCTTCTGGCTTCCATGGAGGAGATCTCTGTGTTTGCTAACGCGCGTTTCTATACAATTCGAAAACAGGAGATTAGGAAACATGCAATCTGGGAGGTACAGCCGGAGGGAAACTATAGAATCGTCTATCATGTAGGATCAGTGCTTGTCAAACTGGAACTCAAGACATGCATCCGTGCGCATTACGGTCCCGCAAGCGAAGTAGGGAAGGCAGGGACTAACTCTTGGAGTCTTGCTACACTGTTTAAATTTAACTGGCCTTTGTCTCTCGGCGTCCCGATGGAATGGCCAACACGATCTGAAGCCGACTGCATAACATAGTATGTCATTGGGAGCGTCTCTGTAAAAAGTCCAAGATAATACCAAGCAGCACCGCTAGTAGTAAACCAGTTACCCTTGCGAATGGACTTTCCAGGGATTCTCTACGGCCTGGCGATGGGAAATCACATTCCAGTTACCACCCCGATCGTTTGCCCATTGTACCATTATTTACTATTTTGAGTCCATTGTTCGAACTATAAAAGCCCTGATTTCATCGGCGCCTTTAAATTTATAAACCACCTCCAACCAAAGCTATATCATCGAACCATGCCTGCAACGAGGACCGCTAAAGAGAACAGAAAGGCGCGTGCCGAGAAAGGTGAGCCAGCCGCTTCGTTTTTCTCATCAAATCTGACTCGAATCCTTTAGAACGCAATCGGAGAAAAGCCACGGCTAGCCTCTTCGAGGTACTGAAAACACTCCTCCCCCAGAGCGAAGAAAAACCCAGTCATCAAAAACTCCTCAACGCTGGTGAGTACTCTTCGCACGCCTTTCCTTTCGTTTAATCATTTCACTCCGATCGTTATTTAGCCATTGCAGAGATTGGTATTCTTCGAGAAGAGAATGCGTATTACCGTGGGTTGTCGCAGGGGCAGTTCTATCCTCCGCAAACTGGTGGCATGTTCAACCCGGCAGGCCCACCGCCGTATTTCCAGCCGCCGCCTCCTCCTCCTCCTCCTCCTCAGCAGGGTCAAGGCCAGCAATTTCAATTTGTGGTCAATCCGACAGAACATCATTATCACGGTTTTACTTCGAATTCTGAATCCGTTGAGAGAGAGGGTCCGTGATGTCTTTTAGGCTCTTTCCTCGGTTATCTACTATGTGTATTTCTTATTGTGGCGCAGTCCAGGTAGTTATGAAATACGTATTATAATTTCTCTCCGTATCTTCAGTAAGGCAATTATTTGTTGATATGAGGACCGGGCGCCACAGAAGATCCAACCACGTGGAGAAATCGCGTCTAGTCAAATGTACCTCGGTCCCTTTTGCCTTTCTTCCTCATAACCTCCATCCTCGAGTATTGACCTACACTTGACCTACATCTAACTTCCTGAACAAGTTTACTTAATCTACGAGTGTTGCTGATAATAAGTGCATCTTGAGTGGTTTTATGGATACTGTCGCGACTTTTTCTTCTGCCGTGCTCTTTGAAAGACTATGACTATAACTACATCCTACACGGATCAGTTCACCCGCAGACTACCATCCGGGGAGCGTTCTACCATAACTTTCACTCATTTTCGAGCTGTTGGGGAACCTCCACCTGATAGAGGTCTTCCTGGAGACATCTACGTCGACACGATCAAACCTGAGGCACACGTATTGTGGGGAAAGACGAATGACGGATGGAAGAGATGGGGCAGGGCCAGGGACGATAAGGGAGGTACTGTTGAGCACCCTGTATGCAAAGATATGATCCTTCTTTGTCGAGAGCCCGCTCAAATCAACTGGGTTTCGAAGAAGACATTGCAGCATCGCAAGAGTCTAAGTAAGTGAGCAATCTCTTACCTGACCCTTGCTCAATACCTTTTCTGTAGCCGACAAGAATACCTACAAGCTTGTTGCTACCGTTGTGGCAGAGATCGACAAGAAGATGAAGGCCAAAGTCAAAGAGGAGACGAAGAGGAAATCGACAGAGTCTGCCTCGGCAGAACCTCCATTGAAACGACAAAAACTACCTAAGGCAGCTACCTCTGCATCTGCATCTACTCCGCTACCGGAACGCGCTACTCCAACCGTCACGAAGCACTCATCTGCTCGTCCTCTTTCGAAACAAACGTCTTCTCGTACCAGCGAGGCCGTCTCTACCCCAGGTCCTTCACAGAGCACTCCTATCCCACCTTCAAACTCGCAGAAAACCCCTTCACGATTGAGAGTGCCTACTCCCAACTCTGACGACCCAACTAGCATGTTCTCAGAGTCCGAGATGGTCACCTCTACCCCAACTAATGCGAAGGTTAACGGCGGCAAGCTTCCGCCATGGAAAAAGCTCCCCTCGTTCCCCAAGATGGCTCTCACGCCGAAGAAAACGACGTCAATATCTGCTCTTCCCTCCGCGCCCTCTACAGCTGGTACTCCGATACCGAAAGGAACCCTTCCAGCATATGCTTCCGCGACTGCTGATGTATTATGGCGGCGTGATCAGACCGCCAGTGCCTTGTAAAATTTGAGCTTTCGTCTCTTCTGACTCTGCAACTGATTTTACTTCGGCTATTTCTAGGCTCAATAAGAGCTTTTGCTTACGCTATGATGATGATCTTGACCTTTCAAGTGATGACACGCTCTCTCCGACAAAAAAACCCCAACGTATGTGCAAGGTTAATCAATGTAGGTCTCCTGGCTTGTACCAATTGCTCGTTCACCTATTCATACGCAGAAATCGCAGCGTAGAGCGGTATGTTCCGGGAAACCCATTAGGTCCATGCCAACAAAGCTCTACGGTACTGGAAAAGAGCGACGTCGGAGGTCAAGCTGACAGCTCTTTGGTGGCACATCCGGTGGAGAATATCGGTCCATCGCAGGTGCCCGAGTCGTCAGAGACGCGCCAGGTGGAGGAAGGGCAAGATGTGGGCATGTCCCTGCCGGTCCAAGAGAGATCCACAGTCACGTAAGTTCCTTCCCGGCCCTTCCTCTTCGATGCTAATGGCTCTGGCCATAGGGAAGCGAGGAGTGACGACCCCGACGGTGATCTGGAAGTAGACATTCCACGACCCCCAAGTATTCGCCGCCCGGCGCGACGGCGACAAGTTGTCCTCTCGGACAGCGAGAGTGACGAGGAAGGGTCTTTGCCCAACGTGTCCGAATCTGTCTCCGGTTCCGAGCCGGTCAGAACTATTTCTTTCCCCCAAGACGCCGCCTGCACGCCCTCTTATCCGACCGCTTGCACGTCCTCCCAGCCTACAGAAGCAACCGCTTCCATCAGCTTCCAACTCTCCGTTGTCCTCTTCTTCCCGCACTGGGAAGACGTTGCCATCTGACATTCCAGCTACATCTGCACCCCAAGCGACGCAGCAAGCAGCACCCTCCTGCTCGTCTTCGTCATCTTCTGAGCCTGGTCCTTCTCCTCTTGCACAGTCCCCAGCGACAAACAGCATACCAATGCTGACGAACGTTTTCAAGTGTGCAAGCGTCAGGAAGAAGAGGAAGCGGACAGCTTCAGACGATAACGAAACCTCTCCGAAACGACAGCGTATCGAGGCGAAGCTGCGACTTCTCGAGAAGCAAAACATATACCTCCTGGCGCTCGCTCGGAAGCATGGGTTGGAGGTCACATTACCAACGGCCTCGGAAGATATATCGGAGTCGGAGCGAATGAAGGTATGGTTTCCTGTTTCTGTTTTCAAGAGAGTATCGCGTTAATCACCATTTCAAGTACTCACCTGGTCCTGAAGAGGCTGCGAAGACACTGGCTCTTGAGAGGGAGAGTTCTCATAGTGGAGAGGAGACCATTCTTCGATCTACTCCGACGCACCAGAAAACACCGGAACCAAGGGAATTCCATCCAGAGCTTGAGTCGGGATCTCAGCTCGCTGATGAGCCTGAAGATCCCGACTCTGACTCCGAGCTGGAGCCGGAGCCTGACGAGCTCGATCCTGAGCCAGAAGCCGAAGTCTCTCCTGTGGCGGAACCTGAATCACAGGCTGTTGTTGCATCCAAATCCCCCACTACCACACCCGAACCCCGTCCTACTCACGCGTCCCAATCCCGACACGATACCTCTGAACGGCATCCAACCACCGATCCTGAACATACTACTTCTCAAAGCCCTCATACTACCGCTGTGATTAGTCCTGCTCTCACTCCGTCTGACCCTACTCTCACTACCCCCGGCCCTCATCCTTCCACATCAACCATACCTACTGTCATTCCCGCGGAAAGAATCGAACTTGAACTTGAATCCGCGACCCAACCCATCGACAGCATCCAGGTTAATCCAGCTGTCAATAGTTCTCGCATGGAATTGCGACACCAAATCAGCTCCATCCTTACAGAAGTCATTTCCG
>RZIO01000015.1:75332-90715 GCA_004338095.1 Gloeostereum incarnatum
GCATGCCGTCCTGCCCCCCGCTTTGGAAGACTCGGATTTGAAACGACAGATACGCGCTATCTTGGAAAATATGGTTCGCGAGACCCACGGACAACGGCCTCACCTGCCCAGTCCGCCACCTTCGGTATCGAAACGTAGCGCGTCCGTGGGCGAGGGCGAGGACAAGTCAGACGCGGGACAAACTTCTACAATTGATGCACCCGCTGTTGCCCAAACCATAGGATCAGGATCTCAGGTTGTAACGTCTCCTGCTGCTGCTTCGGGGCTCCTTACCCCAGCGACTACGCCTCATGCTGCCATGATTCCTGGGACGAGGTTTACAGAGATGGGACGAGAGCCGACTGAATCTTCGCCAGCTGCCACCGTGGAGAAGATGCCACCTTCGGACTCTGAGCAACCTGCTGCTCAGTCTCAGTCTCAGCCCCAGCCTTTTACCGGTGCTCCAGCAACGACTATACCGAATATCAAGCCAGAACCGGTGGAACCCATGATTCCTCCTCCGACAAAAAGTATGTTGACGCCCTTTTCTTCGCCCTTTATTGCTCATTGAATACGTTGTGTCGCTAGGTACATTTGACATGCTTGACATCAAGGTCCAGTGTGTGTACTCTCTCTGGATGGACGGGATGATATTGTGTCGCTTGTGCTTGTGAGTTTCTTCCCGCGCAACACAAGTATACTCTCTGACCCGGAGCCATTCGTAGGAAAACCAATCAAGAGCCCGTGCGATTCGGGGTGGCGGACGAAGGGAAGGCGGTTGACCATTGCCTAGTGCGTACCGAATGTTTCTTACTCGATGGTTGTAGACTCAGATTCTCATGTTCAGGAGAAGCACCGTCGTCAATGGAACCGCCTCTGTAATAAAAGGGTGGAAGAGCTCCGGCAAATACAAACAACTCTTGCTTTTAATCAAGAATCTAAGAAATGCAAGAGCCCAGCTGGGAATTGACAAGTTATTAATAATAAGCGCTAATTTTATGTTACAAGTTTACTCTATGCTCTAGTTGTACGGCAATCCGCAAATCTATCTTGTTTGGAAGGCAAACACTCTAAGTAACTGTTCGTTGAATGTTTGAACGGCCAGCGGCCTCATGGCGTCCATTCTACAAGATTACAATATTATCATTATCTATGAGGTCTAGCTACAGTTACGAGATGATATACAAAACAGAGTGTCCACTGAGAAAGGAAAGATGCGTGTCCAGGATGTTCATGTCATACAAATGTGTTTATGCAATAGAAAAATGCAAGCGACGAGCCAACTCCACCATTGCCCTTCATACCAGGCACATAGCACCCGAGAAGTTCTCGAGAACTATCAACAGCCTCTTCTGCTCCTCTAGCCACTTCATCTCCACCTCGTTCTTCACCGCCTGGCGGACTTCATGCCGCACGCGCTTGACCGTCATATCAAACGCCGCCGAGATGGGGCGATGGTCAGACACATTCGCCTCGTATCGCTTGTAGTGCAGTTGTCGGAGACGATCAGCGTGTCGGGAACGCCAGAGCACACGGTCGCACCATGCTGGAGAACGCCTCTTCTCTGACGAGTCATACTCGTCCGTCCGTCGATCGTACTTGTACGTGGGCGCAAAGTGTAGATGTCCCTCGGAGAAACCGCGTAGACGGAAACCGCGGTTGAACTTGAGCTCCTTCAGTAGTTGATCATGGTTCAACAACGACTCGTGCTCTCCAGCTTTGATAGCTGCGACGATGGGATCTCGGCGGCCGTCAATACGGTAGTTCATATCACCATTGAGCTGAGAACACGATAAGAAGCTATAGAGAAGGCAACACTAGCCCCAGACGTACCAATACCATCTCATGATCGAGGACCATCGACCCATCTCCTCCACCGACGTACGCTAGCGGCGTATCACCCCACAGGAAAGAGTTCAGGGTGTTCAAGCATAGCGGCTATATCTGCATTACGCCCACGGACATGGTTCTGTCCTGCTGCAAGATGGCAATTGATGAAGCAAATGGAAGTGTCATCGACGACTATGCGAGCAAGGATCCCACCCTGGTCACATCCATGAGCAAGTTCCTCAAGAAGCAATAAGCGAAGGTAAATATACCTTATTCCCGTATCTCCCACCCATGCCCCGCTTGACGGTCGTGATGGACAAGTCCTTGATCGATGCTCGTTCAGAGTTCTTCACCAGGACAACGGTAAAGAGTCCAATCATGCTTTCCGTGCGGAGGACCGAGTACGGGCATTCGGGAGGCATGGCAAGCCGAATGGACAGCAGGAAGTAATCATACCACTTCTTGTAAGCGGTTGTCACCCTTTCCGACAGTGCGGCCGCAAAGATACCTTCGTCGGACTTCTTCTTGGTACCATTCCCGATGAGCATGTTCTTCGCAGTGAGCTTCCGGCTCTCGAGGTCAACAACTTCTTGAAGACCGAAGGATATGATGTCAGGGCCGTCGACGCTGCGAAGCACGTCGTGAAGGAGATTGATGGTGGCAGCGTCCCCTGTGAGAGTTTCCGGACGGGCGGAGTCGCAGTTCCACGAGAATAAAAGCACTTTGAGGTTACGGAATGTGCTGAACGTATCTTCATGCTTCGCCAGCTCTTTCTCTGTACCCCGTCGCCGTTAGTTTTTCATCGGCAGAAGCAGATATTCTAAATCTCACCAATCCAGTCAAGCGCCAGCAACCCATCCCAAAGCTTCAACTGCTCGTCCCTCCCGATACTCATCACACATAACCTCCCCATCTGCCCCACCCCGTAATAGTCCACTGTCAGTTTCAATACAGGAAGCCCTGGATGAGCAATCCAACAGTTCGTCGCCACCCACGGCCTCGACGCGACGTCGTACGCGGTGATAGTCCCATTGCGACCTCCCACCCAGAGTCTATTATTCACTCCCTCCACGCTAATCACATCAGACGGCGACACCTTCATCACCTCCACACACTTCGGACACCCATCCTCCGTGATCAGCGACCATATCGAGATGAACCCTTCTTCATGACCGACGTATGCGTGTCCTGGATCTGTTGGAAGAACGGCGGCGGATGTGACGCTTCCCGCATGTTCCGTAGGCAACACGGAGCGACCCGTCGTCCCCGGCGTGAAAACATCGTATATCCGAAGAATCGGCATTCTCGACGGTGTCCCAGGCCCCTGACAATCCGCCCGAGCGGCTGTCCACAGCTTCCCCGCAATAATCTTCGTGAAGTCCATCTTTTCTGAAATCCTCACGACGCGTGGAAAAGAGCTCAAAAGCGTCGACGCGTTGTCCGAGGTGAAAATGTTCACTTTCCCCGTATCGTCCAACGAGAGCATCGACTTGCCATGCCGGAGGATATGAGCGACCGGATGCAAGTGCGCAGAGAGCTTCTTATCCAACACCAACCCCGTCTTCACCTCAAGCTCAATAACATGCCCCTCCTTCGTCCCAATCCAAATAACCGCCCCCCTCCCCTCCCTCGTGTCCGCGCACCGAAACTCCATAGCCGTAATCTTAACATCCCTCACACCCCCCGCAGCCCTCACATCGATCGTCCTCACAGGAACATCCGACACCGCCAGCTCATACACCTTCACATAATGCCCCGCACCCACCAACACCGTAGACCCACACGCCAACGCATGTCCCGCGTATGCCGCCACCGGGATCCTTGCCTCCGTATACCCGTCGCTAAACCGCATGAGCGGAGGCCGACGCGAAGCCTGAGAGCTATCCGGTAACAAATCCACACCGCTCCCCTTCACATCCTCCTCCTCCTCCGATTCGCTCTCCGAGTCCGTAGGCGACGGACCACGACGCGCAGGCGGGAGCTTGTCTCCTAGAGCGATGGTGCGCGTGGGTGGTGGAGGAAGTTTGCTCGATCCCAATGCTTTGCGTTCACTGAACGTTGCTGCGGAGACGGGCTCAGAGACCGTGTGCCCGTGTGGTGCGGCCGGAATCGTGATAGACGGACGGATGGGGAGAGGTGGAGGGTCGTCAACAGGAGGGGGATGAGCAACGTTTCCACGTCGCACGGGAAGGGGTGGTGCAGCAGATAACGTAGGCGTTGACGCTGATGCGGCAGCGGCTGTTGACCGATGCCGCGGAGGAGGTCGAGGTGGAGGTAGGCGTGGAGTCTTAGCAGGAGGAGCAGATTGGATGCTGACGTCGCTCTCGCTTGAGGTTCGGCTGGAGGTGTCGGAGTGATGCGAAAGGTCGAGGAGAGAGCCATGCTTTGTGCTACGCGCTGGAAGAGAAGGAGGAACAGTGGTCGTAGTAGAGGAATCTGGATCCGAGCTGTCGTCGTCGTCGTCGTAGAAAGGATCACCACTGCTGGTTGAAAAGCTGGACCCTGAATTGGAAGAGGAAGAGTTGGATCGATCTACGTCTGTAGTGATGATAGGCAGAGGAGATACAGTCACTCTCTGAGGTACAGGAGGCTTGGTAGAGTCCGCAGAACTCGCCAGACTAGTCCTTGCTGTCGGCGTCTTTGAAGACGGCGAGCTGGGATGTAGTCAGCGGTGATTCATATACAATTATCTATACCACTCACGAGAATCGACTCCGGAGAGCCGCTACGCTGGCGTGAGGCTCGTCGTTGTCGTCGCTGGAGAGGCATTGGGTCATACTTCCGGACCAGTTGATAATATTGCACCACTTACGCATCTTGAGGCAGTCCTGTATTGCGAACTTGCGGAGTGGAAAATACGTCCTTCAAAGACGATACATCAAGATGTCCGTCGTCGGCGGGAAGTGCACCACTAGATGGCCGTGGACTATAACAACTGTTTCGTCAGATGCTGCCAGTCAGGGGCAATGCGGTGAACGTACGATAATCTTTCTTTCAACGAAGGTACGCCAACCAAATCAGAATGAGAAGCCCCGAGGCCCGATCGTGTACTAGGTTTGTGAAGGAATGAATATTCGATGTCAAGCAGAAAGAACCCATCACTCACGGAAGTTTATCTGGAGATGCCCCGATCCTAAGGCGCCGACGTCGATCATTAAACAAGAGCTCTAAATGAAGACTGAAAACGTACAAGAATCGGTCTCTTAAAGAGGCGACATCCACTGCAACAGGTTCAGGTTCGGGCTCGTCCAGATCAAGTAAATTCCCTATTTGAGGACTGCTTGAGGAGACGAAAGTTGGTGTCGGAACTGGGCGTAACAAAGGTGATGCAGATGGTGAAGGTGATGGATGTTTCTGAAAGCGAGAAGGCGGAGGGGGCGGAGGTCTTTTCGCGCCTTTTAAGTCGGAGGAGGACGAGGAAGTCCTCAAAGGTCGGAAATCCTGAATGCTGGCATTCGGGTAAGTGATAGAAGACGTCCTTGGCCTCGGACTTTTCACTTCAGGCGTCAATAGAGCCCCATGAATACTGGGGGGCCTTAAATTCGCGGATTCTTGGGCGATTTGCTCAAACTTTGAGCGTAAATTCTTCACCGCCGGTTGCGGTGCAGATTCCACGGCATCAGACATTATCATCAGCCAAGGTTTATCCAAATAGGCTGAATAGACAAAGAGATATGGCCCTCCAGTGTTTGGTGAGGAGAGCCTAAAAACAGGCAGTGAGTCGGGCGGCGTGGTGGTGGTTGGAAGGTAAATGTTCAGGCTGTCACACATGCCGAAACTTTGTTCCCAACATGTGGCGCCATTGTCAAAAAATAAAAACACGGCGGGGGTCAATAACATTCGTTACAAGCAACTATTATTCCGGTTGATCCTCCTACATACTTCTGAGCGCCCAGAGATCCAACGGGCCTGTCGCGCCCCTGAGCCTGGAGGGTCGAGGCATCCAAATATGGACAATGTTATGTAATGGTCCACGCGATGCAATCTTTGCGGCGTGTGTGGCGTACACACACTCATGATCACGCTCTCGACACTCTAGCAAGCTCTGAGAAAAT
This sequence comes from Gloeostereum incarnatum, assembly GCA_004338095.1. Classification (NCBI taxonomy): domain Eukaryota; kingdom Fungi; phylum Basidiomycota; class Agaricomycetes; order Agaricales; family Cyphellaceae; genus Gloeostereum; species Gloeostereum incarnatum. The sequence goes on from RZIO01000015.1 coordinate 81,197, forward strand.
CTCTACAAAACCGCTAGGGTGTACCCATACCCCGCCATAAAAAATCGAATGAGATCTTGACTTTTCACTTACGTCGACCACTTTCCCCCTTCTGTTGTCACAGCCAGCTGCAAGAACAAGGGTCTCCTCGCTTTCCTCTTCCCCCAAGCTATATGGCAGAATCGGCTATCTTCTCCTCACGGATATAATTGCACATCAATCCGAACCAGTCTTGTCCGAAGGGGAAGAACCCACAAACAAGAGGATGTCCCGCCTCCTCGTAATTTTCATAGCTTGGTCCAGGTCGACGAGTTCGGGACCATCCTCGCTCACATACTCGGATAACGGATTAACGAGAAGCTCAATCGGCTCGTCTGTCGTTCTCCTAAAGTCGAACCCGATGACTTGTGTCGGCCGAGTAGGATCGTTCCGAGCGTCTTCCTGAATTGCGTCTATCTGGTCGCTAAATTCTTTCTTCCTGAGGTAGCTTTGCATAACGAAGTGATAGTATGCATGCTCTCGAGGAGAAGGGGTGCACCACGAGGGAGTGAGATATTCCGTCAGAACTGCCGGATATACGGGTAAGTAATGGACGAATTCCATCCAATTTCCCATCGCGATGCACTCACCTCGGGAAGATTTTCCACTGCAAACGTGACGGTGAGTCTCCCAAGTCGCACGTTGACATCGCACTGAGCATACGTCGAACACCTTACAGGATCCACAAGTCTTGACTCGAAAGTTGCGGTGAGGAAGAGCTTTCCGAGGACACTGGACCACCGCCTGCCGATGAGCACCAACACAAAATCAAGAAATAAGAAACAGCACGAACGTGTGGATTCTGACATGGATGCCTTTTCGATGCAATGAACTCTGCTCTCATCAGCGCACCAGCTTTCGCAGTATCGAGCAGGGAGTTCCACGCGCTGGAGTAAGGCGCGTTCGCCACTTCCGCGGGTTTGAGACCAACTTCGACGTCCACTATTCTCTTCAGAGCCTTCTCCATGCTTCTCTGCACGTAATAGCAGAACATAGAAGAGCGTAGCGTTTCCAACATGTCGGTAATCTTCTCTCCAATAGGCGCAATTTCTGTGGCGGAATACAGTGAAGAGCGGAACAAGCCCGATAGGGCTACTATCATGGGAAGAATCTGGAAATCCAATGCCTCGACGACAAAGCAAGGTGCCTCCTTGAGGCATATAAGAATAAGCACGAGTCCCTTGTCGATACATTCCACGAACCCACAAGGATTAGGTTCCTGTAGATTCCGAACGCGACACGCCCACATAAATTTCAACCCCTTTAGCAACGTTCTAGCCATCCCGCACCCAACAAATGCTTGAGTCATGTAGTCCTGAGTCGCCTCAAGGTGGAAAATGATCCACACAATGTCGAGAAGGGAGTAAGGAACCACGTCAAAGCGTGTTAAAAATGTCGGCAAAATATCAATGCGTCCCAGTACGAGCTCCGCGACCTCTCTGTGACGTCCTCCAAGCTCTTTAAAGACGTCATCAGGATCTCCGACATTGGCCGACATGAGCTTAGTTAACAAGAACGTCAGAGTCCCTCTCTCAACGCCGTGAAGCCACAGACGGGCAAAAACCAAGGTGATGTCTGGTTGGCGTTTTAGGATTTCTATCGGAAAGGGTTTGCCATGTATGAAACGGTAAAAGCACCGTTCGATGAAGGAAACGGCACCATTCTCATACTCTCCCGTTAGGATACATGTCTCGATCGTGAGGCGAGCCCATCTCCAGAATTTATCCCACTGCGAGGCCTCGGAGAAGATGGATACAATGAGATCACTTGTATATACACCCCCTCTAGACCCAGTAATATGATCGCAGAGGATGTATGAGATGGTGGCGATACCCACTAGAGCCAGAGTCGACTCCTCCGAAGCCATAGTCTCAGATACTGAGTGCGAGGCGGAGTACGGTGCATCACCGAGAGTTCGTCGCGTGTAATCCGCCTCCATGTCATCCAAAGATTTATGAAGCGCATAACGGACCATAGCAGGCCTGTTGAGATGTGTGGCGAGATAAACGTGTAATGGATCGTTTCCATTTACAAGAAAATCCTTTCGTATCTTGAAGTCAAAGGTTTATCTTTTATACGTAGAATGGGATGTTATACCTCTTGAATAAGGTCCTCCATCTCGGATGACTGTATGCCAGTGATCGCTGATAATACAAGTACTAGAACGAAGACGCCCGATCGAAGCTCAATAAGAAGTTTATCAGGCAGCCACCGAAAGCAACGCAATTAGTTCTCTCAAGCCTGTGCGGGGGAGCAGCTAGCTACGGTTTGACACCCGTCGTGCGTAAAGAGTCAAGACAAGATTGGGACAAGATTGGAGAGGCGATTTTCCATTACATCAGCTAGGATCGATCCGTTTTCAACGGAGATATGACTAACACTGAGTTGACCAAGACACCGTCTTCTGACCCTAGATGAAGGGGGTCTGCCGGGCCCTACCGCTGGAGTCTAGGACCTTACGAGGGAATAGAAGAGCGCTCATAAGCACAACGAATCCAAACATTCGCTTGAGGCAGTTTCCTGTCGCTGTCTTCTTCTTTCCTCTTCTGCTTTGCTGGGGCAGGCCAACAGGTATAGAAATCCTTCGTTGCAAGCAGGCCGAACTACACCCCGATACACACGCTACTCTTATATAAGAACTGGTATCTTCTCTCCACTTCTGGATTAGCTCATATCTGTCCGCTTCCGCTTCATCGTCTCCACCACACGAAGCGCTAATGACAGTATCGTTTCTCCATCGAGGAAGACTTTCGTCGATCAAGGACTCCGCGATTTGAGTTCGAGATTCCTTGAAAATGTGGGACACTTTTCCCCCGTAATCGATATAATTCCCGAGCGTCAGATGAAGCGCAGGCGCCTCCATCGGATTGCATACATCGAAGCCCTTGACCGCCACAGTGACCGACTATGTATAAATCAGCTAGAAAGACGCGCCGATAAGAAACAGACCGTACCTCTCTCGAATCCAGATCCGGCTCATAACTTGCGATCAAGGTAACCAAATTGTGATCGCAGAGAAGTCCGAGCACGACCGGGGGAAGCTTAAGAGCGTTATACAGTCCAAGCGCAGTCTTCATGGCAATCGCAAGGTGGTCGAAATGATAGTCCCGTGCCTCAGCTAGTTCAGATTTGACGTGCTCAACGACCAGGATGGGTACGTCCATATCCAGTAATCCACCAAATTCTCCAGTATCTTCTTCGACTGTAAATTCATGTCGAAATTTCTCCTTTGACTCTTGAGGATATTCTGATAATTCCCCGAAGTAAAAGGGCGCATCAAAACGGCCTGTAATAACCGCATCGACAATGATATGGCTGAAATCTGGGGCGGAGCTTACACTTGCAGCGAGGGGTCGGCCGCATATTTTCGCGAGCCAGAGTCCTCGCAGTAGCACAAAGTGTGATCGCTTCTGAAACACAGCGTGAGAAGGATTTAACGCTGTCCTCGAGATCGTACAGCGACACTCCCAGAGGTAAGCTGGGAAGCATAACAAACGGGCCGTAGTCTAAGACGAAATCATCCCAGGCAGTTCGCTCGGGGTTTGAGAGAGCTGTCGAACACAGAATTATCAAATTCTCCTGTATGACCCTCATTTTGCACAAAAAATAAATCGAGAGGGATACTTACCTTTCAAATCGAGAGATACACTTCTACAAGTTTTCTATATAAATTTTGAATTTAATGGAGTGATTGGGAGCATCCTAATAGAAATCAAGTCCGAGAGAGAGAGAGACTCTTGACCGAGAGAGAGAAACTTTTTCTCGGCTGTCATCGGACCGGGCCGGTACCAGTCACTTACATTCAAAGACAATTTTAAAAGAGGCTAGCAGTAAAATTTATTGCCAAGAAGCCTTCTGAACTGGATCCCGAGGCTGAAAGGCGTGAGGAGGAGGTCAACCGAGCCATCAGTGATCGGGACGCCACAGCCGAGATGAGGTACAGCCACAATTACCGAAAGCAGGCATGCGGCGGCGTAGGGTGGCGCAAGCTAGATGAGCTATCATATGCAACTGGTGTGCAATGATTGAACCACACTATTATATAACTTCTTTTAATAAAACCTTGCAGTGTGTTCTATAATTTCCCATCAAACTCTGAAGGAGTTGTCTCATCCAGGCAGCTTGAAGACAGCTTTCCTGAGTTGTTCCTGAGGGTTTGCTGAGGGTCCTGAGGGACGTGAAAGCTGGTATCTAGTGGCCAAAGGCAGCCTATTTAAGTGTTCTTCCCCTCCTCCTTAGGTCCATATGTGAGAAAGCAGTACTCGACAGCCTAAAATGTATGGATTGGCTCAGAAGTCCAGAAAGCTTTGGGTTGAGGAGAGGGATGTACTTAATAACCAGGCAATAAAGGAGCCATGAGGTGTTACATCATGAGAAACCATGAACTGTCAACAAGAAACCATTGCAGCTTAGCAAGAAGTGTTTGGGAAAGCATTGAAAGCCTCATGAGCAGGTCTAATTAGTCCTACTAGTAGCCTCGATCAGTCCAATAGCAGCGATAATTGTTATTAAATTTCCTATTATCATTGTCTTTACTCATGCTGCTGCCGTCAGGAGCTTGGAAAAGCAAATGCTGCATAAGCAATGTGTGAGCGACGCTGAGGAGCCTTCAGCGGATGACGAAGATCAGCTATGAGTACATGATTTTCCGCAAAGATACAGTGAATCCTACGTGTTTGGGTCACCAGTTAGTCAAATTCACTCTTGTGCAAAGATGCTCAAACTGCAATGTGCAAAGAGGTACGCCATCGACTTAGAAGAGCGGTTGCCACTGTTTGTGTCTATTTACCATGTCCCGGCAGGCTCGGCAGTGGCGTCCCGATCACTGATGGCTCGGTTCCAGTTCAGAAGACTTCCTGGCAATAAATTCCACTGATAATTTCCTCTACAGTGGCATTAGAACATATGCGGCTGGTCCCGGTCTGGTCTGATAACAACCGATGAAAAGTGTCTCTCTCCCAGTCGAAAAGTATCTCTCCCTCGGACTCAAATTCTATTAGAGCATCATAAATCACTCTACTGACTTCAAAAAGTGTACAGAAAACTAATAAAAAATTTATCTCTCGACTTGTAAAGTAAGTGTCTCTCTCGTCTGATTTTTTGTGCAAAATGAGGGTCATACTCCTGGCATATTCGTATAAGCGTGACAGCATACAGATATCAGGAAGAGAGTTTTGTCCGCACCGAAAGTGAGCGAGGGATGGCATAGGACACAAACGGCAATAACATTGCCTTAATCCTCGCCGGATACCTATCCATGCCTGAAGAGACTTTTGCTCCAAATGGAGTCATGATCTGCCTCGAAGATAACCATTGCTTTATCGTATCAGGTTCGGTATATGCAGCACTAAACGCCCAATTACTATGTAACGTTCTTCCGAAACAAATGAAGCAAACCTACATGCAAGGATCGGAATCTATAATGCAAGGATCAATCACATGAAGCATATCCGTGCATAAAGGCATTGTCGCGGTTACTGTACTCCTGTTTCCCCGGACCTTCGCTCGTATTGCCGGTACAAGATGACGGAGATTTTTTATTATCGTTCGAAGAAGCACGCAATCGGATTCCATGCGTAAATCGAACGAGGTGTGGGATGTACGCACATAAATTGTTCGGATTCTGGGCTTTCATATCATTGATGAGTGAATAGGATTGAAAAGGACCGAGCGATCTTACTTTCCCATCGTCATGATATCCAACGACGAACGCGACATCATATCGAGAGAAAAGCAGACCAAATATTGGAGTCTGAATAGAGTATTCCTTGTACAGATTCAGTGCGGTATGCAGGCCCAGTATGAGATGTTTCAAATGGATGTCTTCGGCTTTATGCCGGTACTCTGGGCATGATTTGACGTACTCCGCTATGAGAAGAGGGATAGTAGGTGGCGAAGGTTTGCCGCCCAGACTACAGTAATGCGCTGGGTGAGCTTCCGAGAACTGATGCATAAAACCGGCCTCCGAGCCAGCCTGAGATGGAAAACGGGCGGATATAACAACATCCGGGACATGCATGCATGGCGAGTCTCCCAAGGGCAGCTTCGGTGAGTGAAGTAACCATCGGCTTCGGAAGCTGGTTATATTTGGTCAGAGGATTATGAGTGGAAAATTCTGAGAAAAGAAGCACTCAATGAGAATGTCCTGCTCCTGAAGCTCGTCATTCCATGCCGACATAAGCAGTGAGTCGTACAAATGGGTATGGTCCAAACCTGTGAACACACGACGGTCTTTTGAGCAAACAGGCACTACGTGGCTGCGAAAAGAGTAGGCTCGAAGAAAGTGAGTGACAAGGCGAGTATCCGGGATATCCTCTCACTGAAGTATATCTTCCATGGACACATATAAGTCTTTGCGCCACCATTGGAAAGTCTCGAAAGAAAAGCGCTTCTCGAGACCTCGCTCGTGAGTACTTAAGGCGTCCTATTAGATAAATCTTGAAAATTAGGATTCAGAAATAAATGATGCGGTCGACGGTCGTACCGCTGTATTGTTCCAAGCAGGAACCATACATGTAAGGATATTCTTGACAGGCTCTTGAATAGAGCTAGGTAAAGCTTTGATGTTTTGAACAGGTATGCATCTAAGGAGAAGAGTATCCAAATATCCCAAATTGTTCGAATACAAGCGTCTGTCAAGGCTCAGTATAGGGCGTTTAAATTCAGATAAACCTACTCACTCTCGCGATTCATCATCAACGCAGTGGGGATACATCTTATTGATCCCATATAAATGCGATGAGTGAGAGCTTCGTTCAAATTAGGACATATTATCAGTAGTCGAGTCTTAATTCGAAGGACAGAAGGCGAGGGAATGGCAAGTAGATGGCAGGGAAATCGACAGGTATTTATTTCGTCCGTGGCGAGAAAAGAGGGGAAAAGGCGTCTGCGCAGACGGGCTCGCAAGACAGATGGAGTCCCGGGCATCGCCAGATAAGTTTCGTTAACTTTCCTAGGAGCTCAGTTGCGGAGTCGTATGCAATGTACTTACGCGTCTTCAGATGAGTCATAAGTGATGGGGGAGGGTAATGTTCACGTGGACGTCTGTCTGATCTGGACCCATCTGGACCAATTCTGGACTGAAACCGCGTACTACAAGCAGCAACGTCCATCTAGGTTTATCCTGGTTTATCTCACAACTCAACGTATTGAACTCAATTGTAAAGTTACTTCACTCATCTGGCTACTTGTCTTGCAACATGAAAATCGCCCTCTCTAGTTTGCGAACGGATAGTCTGTATACCCCTTTCCACTGGCGTCACCTCGAATATAGAACGTACTCCTGTCGTAAACGTTCAGAGGCAAACCATGCTCGTACCGCCTCGGAAGGTCGGGCTGAATAGGATTCATTGAATATTAGACCAGAAACGACCGGATTGTCAAGGACTCACATTTGACAGGAAATGTCTCCCAAAGGCTATCAGTTCGTTAGCTCCTTTCTCCGTCGCCTCCATTGCGCTATTTACGTTGTAACCCCCGGCGGAAACCAGCTTCAGAGGCTTCCAAATATCTCGAATGAAATCGTTAGACTGGCTCTCAAAGACCGACAGGTCCAAATCTTCAGAACCCCTAACGCGCGGCTCCACGACGTGGACATAGGCTAACCGAGGATGCTGCTTCTTCAACGCTGTGATCAAATGGCTAAACTGGGGTTTGGGATCTTTCATCCCCATATCTGTGAACACGTCTGCATTAGTAGGTCTGCCTAGACATTTGATCGTTACGGTGCTTACCTTGGAAGGTATTCCAAGGACTCAAACGAATAGCAGTCCGTTCCTCTCCAATAACATTCGCGACTGCATCGACAACCTCGAGGGCGAACCGGCTCCTGTTCTCCACGCTCCCTCCATACACATCCGTCCTTTGATTTGAAACGTCCTGGAGGAACTGATCGACAAGATATCCCATAGCTCCGTGAATCTCCACACCGTCAAACCCAGCCTTCTCCACCGCGTTCGTTGCAGCGAGGGAAAACTGCTGGATACTTGATTTGATCTCGTCAATGGTCATCTGACGTGGGTTTCCGTTGTTGGAAGACACGGACGGGATGTCGGAAGGTCCTATGAGGTCGAACGACGGGTCAATTTCCTTCAATGCAGAAGGCGACGCGACACGTCCTACGGCAGCGATCTGGATGAAAATGAACGATCCCTTGGCATGGACCGCGTCTGCAACCTACAAAATGGTGGTGGTGTTCAGGAAATAGACACGATTCATGCACCCTCATTCACCTTCTTCCACGCGGCAATCTGTTCTTCACTCCATATACCAGGTATTCCGGGAAACCCGCCCATTCGTTCGTTTATGCCTGTTCCTTCGGCGATGAGGAGCGTCCCAGGAGTGCTAGCTCTCTGAGCGTAATACTCTTCTACAACACCCGGGAGAGGTGCGCCGTCGGGAGTCGTTCTAAGACGCGTCAATGGCGCATGTACTATGCGATGTTGGAGGGTAAGTCGTCCGACTTGGATAGGATGGAATAGATTCCTCGAAGACATGACGGTGGTATGGGTTTATTGCATCCTTCCAACCGTCTTGCCACCTATTTTATATGTGCCTTCTTCCGCCTTCTCGTTCTGCTGCCAAGGAACGCGTACGCGTCTATGATGAGCAAGCCGTCGCCCTGTTGAATCTGTCTGACCGAGCAACGCTCTGTCAACGTCATCTCTGAATCCTTATCAAGCAGCTTTGGTGATTGATGATTTAACTCACATTTTGTAAGTATCCCGTCGATATACCGACGCTCACGGAACATATATGTTGATGCCCGCGTCCCTCTACATAAATTTCGTCGACGCGTAACATCCTATGGTCTGACCAAACGCTGCCAGTGACTCATGATGCATATCCCGGTATCCTTTATATGGATTATTCAGGGAGATCCACCGCATGAGAAATGGGTTCTCATTGGATCCGGAGGGAATAGCACAATCAAAGCCAATTTGTAAGGCTACCAGAAGGCTACAGCAGCAAGAGCGGCTATCAGAAATACATGTGTAGAATAATATGGCGTCGATGCGATAAGTGTGAAGTGTGAAAGTGGAAATCGGCAAACGCCGCTCCGCCATAACCACACCCACCCTGCGGCGGCCTCCCCCGCCAAACGAAGTCAGCGAAATGGTTCTTGCTCTGTCTCGATTCAGATTCAAGGCCCCACGCAACTACCTCGCTGGGTGCCAGTGGCTGCTGTTCTGGAAAGGAGACCTATAATGGCGTCCGTGGCTGAATTACCTGTTGACGGCTCGACTCGGATAGAAACATCATTGCACCTCAACGTTAACCTGTACAAAGTTAAGCTCAAGGAAGTATGAGCGTGCAATCGGGAGTACCGCTCATCGGATACGTGCATCAGGTGGACGTCACAGACGGTTACTTTCCATCCTTACATGAACAGTAGAGATGTCCACCTCATGGTGTTGCGTCAGACTTATGAAAGAAGGTGATTCCAGGTGAAGCGTTATGCTCATCACAACGAAAAATCGCTAGCACATAACCAGCCCGTAC
>RZIO01000015.1:92878-138606 GCA_004338095.1 Gloeostereum incarnatum
CAAGTCAAATGGATCGGCCTTGTATTCCCCCTGACGCAAGGTCTCTGCACTACACTCGAGTCTCAGTCCGTCCCGGTGTATATCATAAATTACAATCCACCAGACTTCCGACGAACTTCTCCTTTGGAGTCTCGAGAATCCATCAGCCTTGTATCTAAGGCGGTAGGGTCCAACTCGTCATTCATGGTATCCACACCCGTGCCACGATGAAGACGCGGAGACGCAACCCTCCATGACTCCAACGTGAGATCATCCCCAGGAGATTCAGGCTGTCGCCCCGTGAACACTGTGTCACCCAAGGACTGATTACGGTTGACCAAAATGATGATGATCGTAGGGTATATGCCCTACATAGAACGCGTCAGCTAACGACAAGCATTGAGAAAAGATGATCATGATACGTGCAGCAAGTTGAACCATGAGCGGGTGATATAGATCTCCAAGCGTTCCAAAAGGCAAGCGGATGAATAGCGACACGAGAACGATGATCTATTCAAAGCATGTCATTGAGGGATCTCTGCAGTTCAGAAGGGGAGTAGAACTTACCACCAGCATGCAATATATCGATCCCGACTCGACGAGAAGTGTCATGATCTTGTGAGCTGGGGAAACTTTTCCACTGGTCACCTCCGTTACCCATTTTCGGAATCTCCTGGTTCCAGAATAATATTGAGAACGCGCAAGAGCGTGGGTCTGAAGAGTGATTTACCAAGCTTTCATAGATATCGTCGTCGTCGCCACGATGTTCGTTAACAAGGAGAAAACGATCGTACCAACACGACAGATATCCCTCACTTGACCTAACTTGGAGTTTCGCAATTTTTCGTGGACGGAAAACTCCTTGGCGGTAAACGCTGCAGACACGCCGAAGAGCACTAAGGTGAAGACTACGTCGCTTCCATTGAGATTGAGCGGAGACAAAAAGATCACAGAAAACGTACGAATTGCGAGGGTCAAAAGCGAAAGGGCTACGTTCAATAGCACCCGGCTCGCCTTGTCTTCGTTGCGACAGAGGACCCATGATCTCCAGACGACGACAGCGTCCGTTATCACGTACTTATGAGTAGATTGTATCACGGCTGCGACATGTGGATTTGGAGAAACTTACGTTGAGGATGAGAATGGAATCAAAGACTTGGAGAACGCATGTGACGCCGCACGAATCATAGGGATACGCAAGGTCAAACCTGGAGGGCGTTATCCTCTGCTCGATGTCGTTGAGAATATATGCAAGAGTAAGGGCCCAGTTTATGGTCGACGTGATAAACATGAACAAAGTGATCGCTAGTAAAAGACGTCGGCTGCCACCCCCCAATCCCTTTGTTCTGCAGTTATAGATGGCATTAGAAGCATAGGAGTAGACAGACGATCCGATACGAAAGGAGAGCTTACATCATGATGTACGTGGATGCAATGACCAGAACGAAGAAGATCCCTTGGGAAAACGTTGGCATTGGAACCAGACGTCAAAAAAGATGACCGTACCGAACAGCAATGTTTCGCAAGTCAGCCCAATGACATGATAACGGATGTCGAGTCCATCCGGTGGCTGGCTGCGATCCATGGACACGATATTGGGGATAGAAGAAAGCCTTGCTGTAGGCTGTGAGTGATCGAAAACAAAGTGCTAGAGAAAGTGGAAGGATAGGACACATATGCTCATCATTGATACGAGAAGGTCGTAAACAAGGACCGTGATGAAAGAATGGGAAAGGAAGCAGTGTTGTGTTCAATGTGTGGAACCCTTTCTGGCCGAAGTTCGGCGACTGGCCAAGATCAACAAAAACGCGCGTGTGCCGACCCCATACCTGACTGAATCAGCCGGCTGCAGCCCCTTCTGCTAAGTAGATGGATGCCACCGACTGATCCGAGCTGATCAAAGGCGAACCTGCCGAGTAGATCAGGCTCCCTCTCTGCCACGACTGGGAGGAGGAAACGGTACCACTTGACCCAGGCGTGCTGGACATGACTGATGGAAAAAAGAAGCGTCTTCACAAGTGTGGGCTAGCAGCGGCTAAGTAGCGGTTAGGTAATCTGAATTTCGTCGCTTGTGAATGTACGTACGTTAGCTAAGCATGCAAAGGATGTGAACACTGAAGGGACAGTCAGTCCAGCGAGGTCTAGCGGAACCATAGCTCTGGTGATGATGGTGGTCTCGAAGCTAGGATCAAAATTTGCCCGGCCCGCGAGTTCCGTCTGCGGCGTAATTACTTATACGCCTCATTCTGTCGAACGATGATACATTTATTACAGTCTAACGTAGGGAGGAGAAGTACAACAAACAGGGACAACATTCTTTCTTTTACTTCTTTCCAACTCCACGTCAAAAACAAGAACCAGCATGAGCAAAACGTGGCGTTACGGCCACAACCGTGTTTGTTGTTATTCGTCTTTCACACCAGCGCTGACTCTACCAGCGGCGTCTTCTTTAGCTCCGAGGATTACTGGGCTGCCGGACTTCCGACCTCCTCCTCGTTCCCAACTTTCGGATGCGGCGGTATTGTTACTTCCCCCACCACTGGGATTGCTCGATAAAAAATCCAGCCACGTCGGATTCTGGGTGTTAGGGTGAGCAGGAGGACTATGCATAGCCAGAGACGACGCGCTCCTGGCGGATCCTGGGTGAAACAAGGGGTAGTCAGTACGTTGCGTTACGAGACGAAGGAAGTATAGGGGTAATCACCGAGTCCACCACCGCCTCCTGGTCCTGGTCCTCCGTTATTGGCATGGATCGGCCAGTCTAATCCAGGACCGACGGCTCCGCCACTGCCTGGCCTCTCGTTGTTCTCCAAGAATGCAAAGATGTCGTGCTGCCGCTGCTGTTGTTCCATGATCTGATGGGCATGCGGTGGATAAGCCGCCGAAGGGGGTCCGAAACCTCTCCGTTCAAATGCAGACAAGAAGGAAGGCACCTGCTGCTGCTGGGGGCTTCCAAAGAACGGGCTGGGCGTGAATGAATGACCACCTGTGGCGCCGCCTGGGCGAGGAAAGGGACTAGCGTACGGATACGCGGAGCTTTCAGATGACGAGGAAGAACGTGAATGAGACTGATGGTGCTGGTGGTGCTGGATCTGATGGGATTGAGGAACAACAATGCGGGGCTTCTTATTGGCATGCTGTTCAGGCGGATTAAGTCTGTCAGAGGACATCGGAATGGAAGAAGTTATTTGCATAGGCATCTGCGCCGGGATTGCCAGTGAGCGTTGGTGCACCAGTGAAGGTTGATGCTGCGGATAGCTCATCTGGAATGGAAAACATTGTGAGTGCGATACGAGAAGAAAAACATGGAAAATCTACCTCACTCGGGCTCATGTCCCCGGTTCCTTTCGCTGATCGGACATCATTTGCTTCGGCTGACCGCCGCTTCGTTCCCCTTGATGGAGCAGGCGGAGAAGCCTCATGTTCATCTTCTTCCTCATCGTCGTCGTCCTTTACGCCGCCTCCCGCCCCACTGAAGTCGCCAGGTCCTCGGGTGTCTTTCTCGCCATCAAACTAGGGGATATTGTGAGGAATAAACAAGGAATATCGGAGAATACCCACTCTTAAATGCCTCTGAACGACATCATGGACGTTTCCTGAGCCATACTGGTACAACTTGACATTGTGCCCAGGCCGTTCCTCTGGAATTCTATTTTTAACTGGCTTGGCCAAGATGGTACAGAGGAGGCGTACCAAAGATAATCACAGCAACATCGACGGAGCATAGTACCCCAAGCTCGTAGGCTTTTTTGAACAAGCCATTTTTGCGCTAAGATGTGTCCGAGTCAGAGTTGGTAGGGAGATAAAAAAAGACGACGCCAAGAATTGTTGATGCAAAAATAGCAGAAAATATTTATGAATAGATCGCCTTGAATACTGTATGTGGCGCGTCCAATTAAACGTACCTTCAAAAAGGTTACTGAACGGTTACGTTCATGCTATAAACAAAATAGAAAACAGGGTTTTAGCGTACTCCTGAAAACTGACGCCGACGACGGAGAACGGCGAAAGTGAGAACGTACAGTTATAGGCTGGATTTCGATCTTTCTACGACCCATTTCAGCGCACTGAAATAGCACGAGCGTCAAAGTGGTGGTGAGGGAGGACTGAAGAGAGTGGGAGGGAACCAACCAAACCCAGCCATTCAATTAACTTGTCTATTCATCATCGGCCGCACCCTATGCCGAGATCGGAGTTTCAACTTATATGACTGCGGGAACCAGCCATGACGTTCCCATACTAACACCCATCTTCTATCACCGACTTACTCGCGTTAAGTTCGGCGAGTTGCTGTAGATTTCATTGTGATAACCCGCTTGGTATCGCTTGAATGGCACTATGATGTTCAAATTTCCAATCGCGACAGGTCAAAGCTACAGGGCCCTCCTGCCTCGTCTCGACTCATCTCATCATGCTTCCATCTTTTTCTCTTATCATCAATCTGCTTCCGTGTACATGAAATCCACGCGTTGGTGAATCCGGAACTCAAAACCTTCCGTTCACTTTCCGTAACGGGTTGGATCATCTCGCTCACTGCACTATTTTTGGTGCTTCTCAACTGTGTCCACGCTATGATTATTTCTTTTATTTCTGGAGACTTATATTATTCCCCATCTTTAAGTACGTATGCACTGCCTTTCCGCGCGCGCGATAGAGCAACCCGATAGGATTTTCTACTGCGCCTGAATGCCCGGAAGCCTTCCGTTTGCCAACTTGTCCATCTGATGCACTAACGTCATGAAATGGTCTCTAGCGCTTCCTCTAATATCGCATCCATCTTAGCTTATCCGAGCGTCTCTTTTAATTCAGAAATCAAAGACGACTCCGTACGGTGCAAATCACCCGTCTTCCCAGCTTCCCCGACCGGATCCAGCCCTGAGAATCCCTTCTGCTTCTTCTACTCCGTGTGTGCGGAGGGGTCGCCACATAGGGACCGCGACACGTGTTAGGCCCCTCGACCCGTATGGATCAGCGTTCGTGGTTCCCGAATGCAAACGGTATTAGTTCGACGGTAGTCTGGCGCGGGTCATCGGTCACCGGTCAAGATCAAGATAACTACTTGCTGACCAAGGCGATGCTGCATTGGTATCAAGATACCACGATTCCGAGCTTTTTTCCGCAGGCCGCCGCTTTGCCCGCTAATCTCGTGGCTCCGCCGCCGCCACAGACTCTGGTACTTGTATCTCGCCGCGGACCAGCTGCATATAGATACCCTGGCCCGTCGGACTTCTTGGTTTCTTAACGCCCTAAAACGCTTGGCAGACACCCACGACACTCACGATCAGATAGCACTTGTTCAAGCAGCTGCCCGCTCTAGTCCCTCTACTAAAGGATGTCGACGATCATTCGAATAGGACGTGATATCTACAGCAGCATCTTCCAAGTTCCCAGTCGTATCAACCTCGCTGATTTCCTTGTGTTGTCGGGCATGGGACGTCCTTCCGAAGACCTGCTTAACGCTCATCAAACTCTGACTACCGTAATTCAAGGATCTGATGATATCATGTATACATTTCCCGTATCTCTACAGCAGCCACGCCTCTTCATCCCAACATGCCATAAGGCTTGGGGCGTCTCAGGCAGCTCTGCCGTCGCTAGCGTTCATATCCTCCAGATCATTAAAGTCTGGGCTAACCTACGTACTCTAATCGCCAATCGCATTCTCAAAAAACGCCGCTCCGTCCCATAGCAATTCAGGCCTGCTCTCTATAGAAGCGACGCATAAAGGACCCCCCTCGAAGTGAAGGAAGAATTAGGTTTCTGTCACCAACCTGTACGATGCCGGATGGCCAGTTGGAGTTGAGAATCGCCATGGAGCCTGGGATGTACATCTACGGTGCTTTTTCCGGAGTTGCAGAAGTCGTGCGCTCTAAACATGCGCCGGGGAGCTTGTGGAAGTAGTTCTTCGAGGGGATTTCGCCCCGAAGAAGGTACGACGCTACCGATAGAGCCGATAGAGTGTAGCACGCTCACCAGGGAGACGCAGTGTAGATGAAGACGTCGACTACGTGCGTGCGCTATCAGTGCCTTGTCACGAAGAATGTGCAATGAAGGAGGTCGGTATCATCATTGTGGCGCGCATATTCCAAATTGGGATGAGGCTGAGCGAACGCCACAGCCGTACTTTCCAATGCGGCATGCTTCGCAAAGCGTACGAACATGATGTTTAAGTTCGGAAGCAATTGAAAATTAGTGGGACTCGTTTTTTCATAGAAGTCCTCTCTCAAGCCTCTCGCAAGACTCCACACCATCGGGTGACTCGGACCATCGAGTCGATGACTCGTCACAGAATCTCCACAGACTTGGTTCGGTTCGTTTGAGGAGTCCACGAGGCTAACGAATAAGCCCGACATGTATAGGTGACCTTATGAGCAAATTTAGGCGGCATGATCGTCCCACATTTCTGTATGAGTGCTTCCTTCTCTGAGGCACGCTCCAGTCGAGTCCAAGAAGGGATACCCTTCCCAGGTCATGAAGATAATAGAACCCAGAGAAAAGAATTGAAATACGTGAGGAAGCGTACATGCATAGTTCTTTCAAAGAAGCCGATCATTAGAAGAAAAAAGAGTAACAGAGACACTCACGCGTTATGAGGTACATTTAAGAAACGTAGCCCGCGGATACCATATCGCGTTGTTGGTGTTTACTCAATCCCGCAATGCGGCCTGCTATGCTGCTAGGCCCAGGAAGTGAACACCAATCGAGTAACTGTAATCAAAGGCATGCTGCATAGACCATAAAGAGGGGTAGTCGTGGATCAGTTATGGGCAGTGAAACTTAGGTATAGACAATGTTCCAGAGTCTCTACTGTATAGGAGCCTTGGCCTAGTAGCAGCAGTAACGTTAAAGGTGGGAAGTTCATGAGATTTCAGGTTGATTTCTAGCCGACTCCTTCTAGCGCCGTTATGTTCGCGAAAGGTACATAAGATGTAAGATATCATAGCTTAGCTGCAATCACAGGGAATATGAGTCTGAAGGTATTTAAACTGAGAGGTCGTGGCAACAGTGGAAAGAAGAAGAATTCAACAAACGACGGAAGCTGCTGGCAGTGTTGCGGCTTGGTTGCGGCAATTTAGGCAAACAAGCGGCATTAGTAATGACACTACCCTTTCGGATCAATCGATCAAGACCATTGACCGAAACCTCCCGCATCTCGGCCGTGGACTGTTTTTCTTTTACATACATAAAGGCGTGGCTAGCGTCACTTAGCGATATGAACTGCTGTTCTGTCAAATTTCTATGTCTTTTCCTCGCGCAATTAGCGTTGTAATATCTCTAAGTCAAGTCTTTGAATGATGGATCCCATCATTAGCCGACTCGGACACGGGCTGGCCCCCTTTTAACTACACTGTTTATTCCAATAGTTACACCTAAGCTGTACCTAAGTCAGCTCTGGTTACACTGAAGACTTCCTTAGACAACGCTCTTCTCCCAAGAGCTCCCCACTCTTAATCTCCTTGACTTTAACCACGACAAAGGAAAAAGTCGCGGATCTTGCCCCGAACGACCGGTGTTTCACCGCCTTGTGCTGTCCATCAATTGCCCGTGATGCGCGCTCAAATATCTCTGTATTATAAACATCACTCCTCAGAGCACCGGGCCTCCTTTTCTTTCCCCTTCTCTGCCATGTCGTCGAGCACCGAGCAAGTCGTGCTTGACTGGCAGTATCGCACTGCTGGTCTGGCATGCGAGACGTTGCTGTTCGGTGGGTACTAGATTATGAGTCTTGACAATTCACTGATGGTCATATTATTCTAAAGGGTTCTACGCGCTCTCAGTAGCGGTCCTGTCTCACACGATGATGTAGAAGTATCCTCTCATGATGAAGAGTTCATCCTTTTTCTCATGATGTTGATATCTTTCAGCACGCGACGAGGGAGACCTTTATTGCTCTACCTGACGATGTATATGTTCGCTGTGACCACAATTAACTGGGGCCTCTCTATATCAGATATTATACGGGCTATCAAGGATCAGATCATGTATTCTGGGATATCCTCTGTCTACGCGTCGTGCGGAGTGTTCTGTGTTCTTGGTGTTTTCGATGCGATCGTAGTCTTGAACGTATGTCTTCTACTTCCAGCCGTCTCCCGCTTTTAATTCACATACACCACAGTACGCGTTTTCAGATAGTCTTTTAGTGTGGAGGGCTTGGATTCTTTGTCGAGGAATGGGCGGGATGTTATGTTCATTGAGAATAATGATTGCGGCTCTCGCAATCACCTTCCGTACGCCGTCCCCTCCATCCTCTCCTGCGCCAATGACCTTAGTCCTTTCTCAGTCTTCACGTTCGCACAGCTCGGTGTAACAATTTCCATCGTTGTCGTGGAGTTTAGCCACGTACATCAACATATGGCCAAGGAGACGCGCCTCGCATTTATTTTGCATGTGTGCCGCGTGGGTACCTTGGTATTTTCCCTTCTAACGAACATCATGGCTACGTCAATGATTCTGCTAAAAGCATGGTCAGTAATGACCCGGACAATCTGGCCTCGTCTCATACTGCTCTACAGGAAGTACCGAGAATTTCTCTTTGACATTCGTCCCAAAGGATGGCCGACACCCACAGGAAGAATCGTCGCTCTTCTCGTAGAATCGGGAATCCTGTACTGCATCAGCAGCGTCGGTATTTTCTGGCCTTCATCGTTTCCGATACTGACGTGATCTTACAAAGATTCTGATCCTGATATCCATCTTCGTCCCTCTTTCCTCCGGAACGCTTGGGAACCTCTATCATCCGATCCATGTTCAACTCTCCGTAAGCACTTCTTACCGCTCTGATTACTGATTGCAAATGACCTTGTCTGACGAAGGCATCTGCTTCAGGGCATCTATTCAGCGATCCTCCTCATCCTCGTAATCCGAAACAGATCCTTAAAAGACACGGTATTCTCTGAGGAGTTAGATCCTCTGGCAACACCACCAGATGGATATTACGAAGATCGCTCGAACTCAACGACTGACATGTCCTCTTTGAGATGTGCGAGTAGACCTCCGACGCCGAGCACTATAAGTGTTGTTTCTAGGGGGCGCTCGTTAACTCCACGGCGGTAGCTGTTGCGAGAACAAATTTTGAACAAATTTCTATGGTATTCATGCTTCTTGTTGTATCTATAGCGCATACATGTATTTAACAGCTCTTGAGCCTCGGAGTAAGATGCTCAGGAAGAAGATTACATCTGCAATGCACCTTCTCAGACCACTGTATAGTTCGAACACAGCAATCGCCTCAAGCGCCACACTGATGTGGGACTCCCGACGGAGTGCCTTAGTTGGCATTATTTCGGCAATGCCGGCAATGGTGACGTTACGCAAAGTTTCTTTTTACCCAACGCGGATTCAAATTTCATTCCTCAACGTATCTTCTGAGATACATGCGGCGCAAGTTCAAACCACAGATTTCCTCTAATCCTCCACCGAGAACCTTTATCCCCTCGCGTCAGCTGCTAATTCTCAGCTGGAAGTTTACTACTACTGATACGTGGATTCTTGTCCTGAGACGGAGGCTTTGCATCTTCGGTTACTACTACTCTATCTGGATCTGTCTTCGGGTCAAATATCTCACTATGTAATGGTTCAGGAAAGTTTTACGGCTGGCGAAAATGACCACTTACTCGTCTGGATCCAGAACATAATTTGGCATCCATTTCTTGGGTCTCGGAACTAGCGGAGGAGGACCACCGTTATCCCCCGGAGGAGGCGTTGTAACCAACCCCCCCGGCAAACGTGTTCGCTCGATTCGAATAGGAGCAGGTATCGAAGCCGCGGCCTTAGTCGGAGTCCCACTAGACTTGGGAGTCGAAGTCACAGTCACCTTTTCTGGAGGTAACGCGTTACTGGGTACCGGTTTCGTTTCAGGTTTCGAACTCTCCGATCCGGTTTTGCTCGGCTTCTCCTTGACCTTGCCTTTCTCCTTCTCCTTCTCCTCCTTCTTGTCTTTGTCCCGTTTGAAAACCCGCTTTAGCATGCCTGGGAATAGGAGGATCAGCGTCATCTATCGCCATATCTCCATGTCTCTGGCTTACCTAGTCCGTCTCGTTTCTCGATAGGTGATGGATTATGATAGTCAAGAAAGTGAAGATGCCCACGCGGTGACCGTGCGCGCTTCTCATGCGTGGCCCATGCCTAGCCCAGAACACCGTTCCGGTGATGGCATCACCAGAACAATGGCCGTAAAGGCCGACATCTTTCTCCCTTGAAGGAAGATGGTCGGTTGGCCTTGCAATTGGAGGCTCAGCACGAAAGCGACGTGCGCCTAGGAGACAAGGTGCTCCGAGCGAAATCACGGACTAGGATACCGTCCTTCGGAAGTCATCTTCCTTCACTGAGTTTGATGTCCAAGCCCTTCGACGGACTCCAATTTTAGGTTGAAGCACTGGTATTACGTTCGAGTAGTTTACCATAGCCTATATACTAGTATTGGGGTGATGAAACAATGACATTGGCAATCTCTGAGTGCCGTACTGATGCGGGTATAATATACTTTCTGTAGCATTGAATCCCAATTCCTCCATACCCTATGCTCCGCCACATCATCCAGCTGAATGTAAGGAAGGGTGTAGCTTCAAATCAATCAAAGAGCTGGAGGCTGTCTCGATTCACCCGCTTCAGCGGCCAAACCCCCGTACCCCGCGATACCTACGTACACGGCTCAATCACGAAGCAAGATTCCGCCACACGCGCCTGTCTCGTTTTCGCTCTCCATGCAAAGAGTCCCACCTCTACAGTTGCAATTCATGCCGGACCCTTGATTAGATACCTACGGAATTCCAACCGCTTTCGCACTCCGATGAGTAGATTGAAGAGCTTCATGCCCAGCAAGAACAAAGGGTTTAGTGTTAGCGGGATGTATTGTCGGACGCATAGAAGACAGTGTCTCCGTCTGCGAAGAGGCTCTGGGGAACACTGGACGAACTCATGGTCCATGGTTAGCCAATGTATTTGGTTGAGCATCCGCTTGACCAAGAGTGCTGAGACGAACTACGCCAGTCGCGAATGGGTCCGGCTCTCAAAGGACGTGACCGAATATAAGTAGTTCATTGAAATCGCTATTAAGAGCAGGGAAATTTCAGTAGGAGTAGAGACACAAAAGGAGACAAAGGCACCAATATGGCAAAGACATCTTCCAAAGCGAGTTCCTGCTCAACCTTTCCCGTCCTCCCTCGGTATGGGTTCGATATTGGGAATACAGATGAGGTATCCTTCCACAGGGAAAAGAAGGGCTCGAGGAGGTGCGCCAGGTTGATCCGGATCGAGGCATCACCGCCAGCACTGCCATGCCGAACCCATGACTGCTGTACCGATTATTACCCTGGTCCCCTTCAGATAAGTGATGAGTCATGTGCTCTCAAATTTGATTCTTCTCCTTCCAACGCGCCAGGGAATACTATTCCCCGGATCCTACTGCAAGCAACGTTGAGCCGCTCACGAAAGACTATATCACACACGCTGACATTGATCCGGGACACGAGGTGCTCATTTACATCTATACTATCTGTTCTTTTTCCAACGCCAATCTATTTGTCTACGACGTAGCCCAAACTGCGGTCCAGCGAGGATCCATTCAGATATGCACCTGATCTTCCAACTGACACATGGGAGAACTGTCGTGTAGCCTTGGGGAAATACGACAAAGAGTTGTGTGACGGTCGGAGTGATGACATCTCCAATATGTTGACCTTCGTCAGTGTTATTTATTTTCATCTTTTGTCTTGGTTCTCATGACACGTTGTTTAGACCGGTCTTTTCTCCGCGGTTGTAACCGCGTTCATCGTCGAGTCGTACCAGTGGCTTGATAGGGACCCGGACGATGTCACTCATCAATTGCTATACCAAATTTTGCGCCAGCTCGCAAATTCCTCGTCATACCCAGCGCCCGATCCGGCTGATGATTCGTTCACCGCTTCCGCCAATGCTGTGCATATCAACGTGTTTTGGTTTCTCAGCGTCAGTCTCAGTCTTTCCGCCGCTCTCATCGGGATCCTGTCCAAACAGTGGATTCGTGAGTACCAGCGCGACTTCGCTTTGTCCCCGCAAGACACTGTACGGGTGCGGCAGATGCGATTTCAAGGGTTGCTCGACTGGCACGTTCCCGAAATCATTTCCTCTTTACCTATCATCCTGCAGCTCTCCGTCATGTTGTTCTTTGCAGGCATGCTTGAGCTCCTGTGGGACGGGAACACTATTCCCGCTGCTACTTGTTCCGTCGTTGTAGGCTTGGTCACCCTGTTCGCCGTATTTACGACGGTGGCTCCATCCTTCGACACCGTCACTTTGAGGGATCCAGTTCCATCTGGGAGCAGAAATTTGGCATGCCCCTGCCCGTTTCGGTCGCCTCAGGCGTTGGTTTTCCACCATTCTGTCTTCTTGCCATTCATTAGCATCGTATCAAGGATTGTTCCCGTCGCAGTATGGGAGTCTTTGCGTGACTGGGTGAACGTCCGATGGTATACGTTTCGGAGAGCGGTTGAGCGTAAAGTGTCTACCTTTCCTTTGCAAAGATCATCACTGGTCAAGATCGGTCATAAAGACTGGGTCGCGTATGATACGGACATGCTTGGACATCTAATGGATTACGACCCGTACACTCATCATATGATCTTGTGGATATGCCAAAACATCGGCAATAGTATCACGATGCGCCTGAATTTATTTGGGTGCTTCAGAACATTCAGTTCCGACACGGCAGTCCAGAACTTCTTTGACGAGGATTGGTCTTATGGCGCATTGGCATCACCATCCCTATTCTATTACATACTTCTTGTCGATGTGATAGCACCCACGTTTCGTATCGAGCTCTTGTTACGGGTAATCAATGACGAGCGAAGCGGGAAGCAAATTCCCAACATTAATAAGATCATCAGTCGGGTCCGACCGCAAACGTTCGCCCAAGAAGAGCCACGAATTAGTACAAACGCATATGCACTACAACAGATTCAGAGTAATCTCATAGGGGTCCTTTCGCAAAGAGGTTGTACCGCCCCCTTTCATTTGTCTCCGGTTGAGTCCTGAACTCATATTATTGCCACCCCCAGATCTGCTAATGCAAGTCGTGCTTTCCCTTGATCATCTTCTATCAACCCAGGACACTGCTTCTCTTCAGAATCATCTCGCCGACTTCACAATCATCCCAGCCTTGTTTTATTTATGGCAGTGTTATTTCCCTGATATCCGAGCAGAAACATCTCGAAGACTCGTCACTCCTCTGCTGGATTATTTTCGCCATGTTCCGACTGACCCCATTCGTCTACAGCTCATGTATGAATGCGCGCGTCATGTTCTCGGGGGGAGAACTGACGAGCTGGTTTTTTACATACCAGAAGGTGTAGAGTTCTTTTTGTGTCTGGATGAAGAGGTAGATAAGCTGCAGATCGATGTCGAAAAGAGGCTTTCCAGGTCCTGGGATAAATGGCCGCAGCTTGTGCCGTCTTGGAACGGGGGCGGTTGGAAAGCCGTCAGGGAGAAAATATTACATTCCCCGATTCTCAATGAGGAGCAACGGAAAATCATTCGCCGTCGGCTTGGATATCATCTACACTCATCGGAAGACCAGCATTTGGAAAAGGACAATACTAGGCAATGTCCATTCTTGAACGATGTCTGAAGACTCTTAATTATATTTGTGATTACATCCTTAGTGCAACGCCCCTCGAAGTAGAACGAGACAATTTATCTACACCCAACGTTGAAGAGGACATTATTTTTGCAATGCTATCCCGATTTGTTGAGACAAAGGACGAACCTGTTGAACGACGCGAACTTGACGGCTATACGCTGACGAGGGAGTGCGAAATGGGGAGCGTCAAGATCATATACGCTCCTTCAACCTTGGGTTGAGAGCCACAACATTTTCATCCAGTGGGTCCAACTTCTGCACCGCGTTGAAGGTAGTGGGAAAGGAAATGCGCTGGGCCTGATAGACTGATAGATCTTCCGGTAGGGATAGAACTTGGGGGCGTTGAACACGGCCCCATGATTTCCCAAAGAAACGCTGGGTTAAAGTAGTCCTTGGGCGCCGGTACACGTTTAGGGGAGATGTAATAGTGCGTTTCTCCTGCCGGTATCTCGTACGCGAGAAGGTGGTATCGACACGAGCAAAGACCGGTACGGTGGGCTGTTTCGTCAACCTCGATGAGTTATCCGAAGAACATTCATCGTCAGCGACAGGCGGGAGCGAGGGATACACGACCAGCCTACTGACATTGTGCAGGACGGCCTGCGACGTCTTCCCACGGGGATGGAAACCAGACCCCAAACACGCGTCTTCGGGTCGTTGTCCTTTGAGGATACGCCATCTTCGATCCGCGAGAGTACAACGTCCATCCGTTTGCGACATGCGACAGGCATCGTTTTGGATGATGGGGCGGTAATAGTGGGTACACCTACGCATTACGCGAATCGAAGTAGCGAGCCCGCACCTCCAGAGCGTCTATTTAAGGGGAACATACGTTTGAGTACATTCAGATGATCACCTATATATTAAATTAAAGGATATACACACACGGCTAAAGGACGCAAGGGTCGTACACTTTCCCATGTGTCTGAGACATTGAAGATCCTCGGATTCCTTTCTATTTTGATAGTTTGATAGATTTATATTAGGGTTTGAGAACGCTGGAAGCAGGAACTGTATGTAGTTGGGTTCATGATGCGTCTTGTTGAGCATCCGTTTGAAGGGCGAGTAACGCAATTTGGTGTAGCTCCCACAGCAAATAACTGAGGGTAGTCCAGCAACTCCGTTATTTGTGGAATGGTCAGTCAATAGAGGTGGAAACCCTGGAGCAAAGCAAAGGGTGGAAAAGAACTTGTCGAACGTCGCCAACCCCGGGGCCCAGCAAACTTAGCTTGGATCTCCTTGAAAACAAGATTGAATTCCATATGATACAATTTGTTCTAATGACAATTAGAGGAGTTACGTAGAACGTTAGGAAATGAGGCGTGAAGGCTCAGCCGGTCTAGGTCCCTTCGTCGACGTCTCTGTTCTGCCAACGCGCCTCCGCATCAGCGAATCCAATCCCTGCGGAACGTTGAGGTGAACTACACAACCCATAACGCTAGAGAGTCCACTACCCCCGCACCGAAATCCTTCCTGTACGTATCCCACTCAATCTCTGCATCACGCTTCCTCCCCAAGCGACCGGTGTATCCCCTGAGCGAGTGTCGGAGTTGTATCATCGTTCAGCGCGAGTTTCAAGCACATCGGGCCTTGCTGTCTGGACAAGGTGCGTAAGAGATACAAACTAAGACATGTTTAGTCTCGAAAGGAGGGGTTCTTACATATATGGGACAAGATGTAGTGACATCCTCCTCGTGTCTAGCCCCTGGGTGTCATACTTCCGCATGCAGCAGTATCAAGATCAAAGGCGCCCCAGATGGGAGTGCTTCAGTGTATGTAGCTCATCGGTCAACGAAAGGCACACAAGCTGTAGAGCAAAGGCCATCAGTGTTGAGCCCCAAGACTGGCAAGAAGAGAGGCAAGGAGCTACGTACCGTACATGTATTCTTTCTGTCCGTTCCTATCACCGCTGATGTTTAGCTCCCCATTCACCCCGCCCGTTCGGAACACCTATGCCTTGCCTATGCCCGCCCTCGCACAAAAGCTCACGCCTGACTCTGTGCTGCGACTCGTCCGCCGTTGTGCTTAGCGCAGCACAAAAAGCATCGTACACCCTCCGCCGCCCTTCTTGTCAAGTAATCGCGAAAAGGAAAGCGAACAGCAAGAAGCGCTGGGTGTCTTCATTAGGCCAGGACCTTTCCCCCGCCAGCCTTTTGCACGATCGGATGAGAGGTGAATGCAGAGCGCGAGCGTATTGGGATGGTTTTGAATATGCGCAGAGGTGCAGAGAGCTGATGTCGAACACAGAAACTGGTAGGTAAAGAGAACACCCCCGTCTCGCTACTGGTTTGAGCCGAAGTACGGATGTTGGCCCTAGCGATTCAATCAGCCTCCGGTCAGGACGCTCTGACGGTCCCTTAGTCCGGAGAGTTCACGTCGGTGCAGCTTCCGCCGCGTCCAATCTCTGAGCGCAAGGAACATCGGATGAGGATCAAATGACGGCGACCTTGATCCTAATAGAAGGTAAGTGAGACTATTCGTTCATAGTTAACATGTGATGCGGGATTGGTAAAAGGCAGTCGTCGCGTACCTGAACAACGCTAGAAACACTAGCAGGTAGATGATTCCACAATAGAAGGCAAGGAACTTGGACGACGGGCGACTGAGGTAGTGATAGAACAGAGTAATTTCTGGTGAAAAGGATCGCTTGGGCCGTGCACTGACAAAAGTGTTGCTGGAATCGTGCCAAGGCGACATACTTCCTCAGGCTATCAGTGGAGGGTAATGACGTTAAGTAAAGATCTTCCCGATTGGCAGGAAGAGCGGGATACTTACGCATTTTTCGTGGTCGCAAGGCTATTGCTCTAGGTTTGAGGGTGAAGTAGGAGCCGCAGAGGTTTCTTGTGGAGCCAAAGGTCAAGAGCGGGCTTGTTGTCGATGGAGACTTGAGAGCCAGCGGTTCTATCCGCTGATACAGCTGCGTGAGCATCGAGTTAATACGCGTATCCTCGTATATTGGGTCAGCTCTCTCTCTCTCTCTCTCTGGCGATTCACGCCTTCTACCCGCGTGGGTTCACAATTGCATATTGAGTATTGAGGTCTCAAGGATGTAGTAGAACTTGAAAATTTGAACGTTCGAACTATCAGACGGAGATATACAAAAACACCCGACCCAAGTTCACAACACGTTTGGCCCGTACATACACTGTTTTCAACAAAAGAATGGCAAAAGAATGGTCGTAAAACCTTTCCGCATATGAAAGATGGAGAACCCCTAGGCAAGTTAATATTCCCAGATATAGACGCCTGGAGAAAAGGAGAGAGTGAGCCTTAGCCTTGGATAGTGAGATGATGACGGTCAGGGAAAGAGAGTGGTTCGTCACGGTTTGGGAAGGTGGATCCCACGAGCCAAATTAGGGCATCACCGCCATAACTGCCACAAACCGCCAATTGTCGTTCAATCATCGTTTATTTGTCACTCCCTTACGTCCCTCGACAATGAGAAGAAGCATCATTTCATAAGATGTATAAAGATAGTGTAAGTGATTTATAAGAGAAGGAATACACTGTTTGGTACGTCTCTTCACTCGACGCATTCCGCGGCGGACGGTCATTGTACTTGAACGGGGCAAAGACTTTAGCAGTCCCTCTTCTAGTTAAACATACCTTTACCCTACTTTCTGTGAGCTCCCTTGTTGTCATAGATTGATCAGGCTGGTCTATCTCTTGGACAGGCTATGATGGATACGAACCAGGCGCTTGAGGAAGGGACTCGGAAAAAGACTTCGACAGTAGGCTTCATGGAAGACTGCTTATGGAGATAAGAGAATACGAATATTCGCTTCGCTCACCTCTCCGAGTATGCTTCATTCATGAAAACACTTCTCGATTACTATGAAGACAATGATTCACTTGGCAACGCCGTCGGAAAGATTGATCTTGGTCGATTTCCAACGCAAATGAAGTCAGAGGCACAGCAACGAGTATCGACAGTGAGCACTGTATCGTTTTCCAACATCGTACCGTTCTTCTCCCTTGCACATCGAACGGTGGCCATCAAAATGAATGGCAGGAAACATAAGGCCTGTTAAAGGTGCCATGAGGACGGTGACCGGTCCACTACATCATATGCAACCGAATGACTTCTAGGAAGGTGATGGACAGGCAATTAGGTACAACAAATTCATTGTAAGATTCAAAGTTCCCAAGGTTGACCGCTACCTCCGCCAGGACCGCCACTTCTACTCCGAAAAACATGTGCGGACAAGAAATCTCAGGAGCACCGCCCACGAACTTCCAATGCAAATTCCAAAACCACGAACATGAGAATCGGACGGATTTGGCTGAGGAATGTCACGGTACCCCGACGAAAGACGAGCGATAGATTCCGGGAAGGAAAAGGGCGGCGTCCGACCCAGTCACAAATTCTCCCAAGACATAACCAAGGTGATTCTCCTTCCATCAGATGGCACTGGGCGGTCTATCCAAGGCAGAAAGCTCAATGGGGCAGAAAGAATACACAGAAGGAGAACAGAAAAACGAGATCCATGGAGCCACATGAGAGATAAAGTTGACAGGAAACCGAGCAAGGAAGTACATATATACTCCGAGTCTCTGAAACAAACGTTCGCCTTTGATACCTCCAAAATTGCCTTGAAGTCCGGATTCCGGAATGACCGGGCAAAATTGCGCAATAGAAACGACTATGAATTGAATATTAACGGGAAAAGGATGTGCACGCGATGCTTCTCTCGGAGGCGAAGATGTAGCCTGAGAGAGACTGGCAACCTGCTGAGGCGTTCAATTAGAATTTAGGCTAGTGTTCACTGCAACAAAGCCCAGCAAGATGGAGGAAGTCTACCTCCACAAGATTGCATCGTAAGATGCCCTTACGCACAGAGAGATCAGGGAGATAGATTACTGCACTTCCGAAGACGTCGACTAGTAAGTTAGCTCTGACGGAGTGGTTGAAGTTGAACATTGAACAAGTGTGACATCTGTGACATTGCAAAATGGAACGTCAGACCCACGTGTCAAGCTCCTTCCAAGTGCAACGAACCCTCCGTTTCAAGTCGATCTCAAGTTGCGCCTGACTTGTGCCTGACAGATCTACAGAGTCCGGTCAGTCACCTATATAAGATGTGAACGAGGAATCATTCAACATTAATCTTCCTGAATCACGCTCAGGAATGTTCCTGAACTCTATGTGCAGTGGAAATCATTCGGCCGAGGCGATAGCAACGTGAACGCTATGTATGATTCAAGGTACAGTGGCTGGATGTCTAGAGGATCTCCTTTATGCATGTCAGTAAAACAGAGGTGTTACTCCGTACGCTCAAGAACGCGTACAAATTCCATACTTCTTTTGAAACGAATCGTCCGAAGACCATCATCGCTGGGTAGTTCGAATCATTACTGATTGTTTTCATCGCTCAGAATAGAGTGATCGGGCCTTGTACTTGTCTTCTACACTTCAGTCGCACCATGAGGTTCCTCTGGCACGCCGAATCCGAAGCGAATTCGAAGCATCGGAATTCAGTGGTCGCGTCTTTCTTGCAAATGGCTACCCAATGGCCTAATCTGTGTCTTTGGTGAAGGGGGAGAAACGTATAAAAGATCCACGAGTTCTCCTCATAGTTTCTACATTGTCTTCAGCTCCTCCAGCCGCAGTACAATAATCAGCAAGCTCTCAGCATGATCTCCTCTCGCATCGTATCCTTCTTCCTCTTCTTCTTGACCTTCGGCGGGTTGGCGTTCGCCATCCCTGCTCCCGTCGAGAAGCGCGCTAATCCAGCTGCTGTCAAGAATGTCTTGGATACCCTCCGAGGAAACATCAACGCCCCGCTCTCTGAGCTCTGTGAGTCCTCAGTGTGCTTCATCACCACCGGTTGCTTACGCGTCGTACAGCTGCCATCGCCGCCGCCGACAGTGCGACAGACGAGACCGTCACCCCTCGCATCGAGTCGATCATCAATTCTTTGGATCAGGCCGTCGTCGCGTTGGACAGGCTCCATTTTGTCACGCGTGATGTCATCGTCGACAAGAGGCAATCCAAAAATGCTGTCGCTGCTGAGCTTGCTTCTATCGTTCAGGTATGGCACCTTCCCTGCCTCACTCTTCATGTGCACTTCTGATAGGCTTTGCTTTACCGCGCAAACAGGACATAACCGGTACCGTCAGGTCCCTCACGGAGCCGACGCATCCGGCGCCTCCTACAACGCCTCCTAAGCCCCCCAAGGATCTCCCTCACCTCCCCGACCACATCAAGCTCATCGATGGTGCTCTGGGAAAGATCGTGCTCTCGGTTGAGCTCCTCCTTGGTGGCGTGATCAAGCTTCTTTCCGGATTGTACGCCCCCTTTGTCTTTGTTTATTAACCCGCTATTTTCTGACCCTCGCAACGTCCTCAGGCTCTCCACCCTCTCTGTCCTGTTGCAGGGTCTTTCTTTCACCCTTCTCACTCTCATTTTCGGCTTCAAGTAGAGCGCATCTACTTATAACCATACCGAGAAACTTGCGATACAAAGAATCTTCTCCTTTTCTGTTGGTTGCAGTACTACTACAGCTGTCGTTGATGATGAATAGTAAATGATGACCATGTTGTGGCGAATTTGAAGCGCCTCAATGATTCCATCGGCAAATGGAATACAGTGAAATCCCACTGAAATTGCGTTGCAACTCTCATTAGGAAATGTGGAGGGCATATCCATCGAGAGATCGTTCATTCACCTTCCCTGCACCGTCATCCTCATCATGATACCAACGGCTCGACTTCCCTAGCCCTTTACAAACCAGGGCCACGCAATATCAGGCCAGCGACCCTCGATGAGCCCATGTACATCCGAAACAAGCCCCTTTCCTCATACCCCAGCAGCGCCACCTTACATATGTACATCACAGCTAAGCCACCGCATCGAGAACCCGTCCTACGGGGCACAGGTCAGGACTTGCCGCTGCCTGGGCCTTCCGCACCAATGAAAAACTTTGGTCCTAACGCAGTGCGCGATGAGAGGGAGATACTCAAGCGCGCCCTCGTTAGCCAGGACTCTCCAGCGCACCAGGCTTCCAACGGTCTTCGATAGACATTGCTGCGAGGGAGAGTAGGAGCTGGTGCACGATCGTAAGAGAGGTAAACGCAGAGCGCCAGCATGGTGGAATATGCGTAGAGGGGCAGAGAGCTGATGTCTTACACGTTTGGTTGGGCTTGGGTTAGGACGGCCCTAGGGATTCCACAGGTCTTAGCTCGGGATGCTCCGACATTCCCGCTAGCCGTGCATGATTAGGACGTTATACAGAGTGTACGTATTAGAATCTTTCCATGTGTGTCAATCCCGCACCGCACACCTTCCTCGTCAAGGATCCCGAACATGACCGACGAGCGCTAAGTATTGGCGCCAGGACAGTGACTGTGCAGACATTCCGGTACACCATGTATCCAGTGGCTCTTGAGATTGTCTGCGATATTAGTTGGCGGAAGCTGCTGCACGATCGTGTGAGGTGTACACGGAGCGCTGTGGCGCTGGTTTTGTGGGGTAAAGCTGATGTTGCAAACAGAGCGATCGGAGGTCTCATTTGCTTGCACCGACGTACAGATGGAGCCCTCCGACCGAGACGTTTTGGCGACCCCACTAGCCATGCCTGATTAAGACGCCATGAGGAGATCTCGTTGAAGGTCGTCAACGTGAACATTTCCGCCGAGTGATCGTGTCGGCGCCGTAGTCTACCCACATCGTCGTCAGGACAGGTCCCAACAATGTTCCCTCACAACCTGCCAGCGAGATCAAGACAAGCCATAGCCCAGTGCCAACGTCTTCGTATCGTCCGCACACCACAATCTCTCCGCAGGAGGTACTCCGGATGAGGATCAAACGATGACAGCTTGTGCCAGTGGTTTCATCTTGAACACAATAGGAGAATGGCATGAAACTATTCCTTCTTATCCTGAGAGGCGGCACCGTGTGATGTGGGGGCAGGTAAAAATATTCCATTGCATACCTGGATGTCTCACCCAAAGACACGTAGGAACGACGACGACTCTTCGTCAGACACACCGTATGTGGATCATTCTAAGATAGAAGACAAGGGGCATGGACCACGAGTAAAGGACAGGGTGAAAAACAGAGCGTAGAGCGATTTGTGTTGCAAAGGGCTGCTCGGGTCATTCACCGGCTATGGGTGGATGATGGGCGCGTTAACGACCCTCATGGGTTGGGAAGAAGAGAGATACTTAGGTATTGTGCTATAGATGTAATGCCATAGGGGTGCGAGGCTGGGAGACGAATGTTAATAGCAGGCGTACTGTCGGTAGAGGGTTTGAGAACCGGTGGTTGGATCCGCTGATGCAGTGTCAGTCTCAATAGCTACGCGGAACGGGCTAGCTTAAGACGATACTTGAGATATCTCAGTAACGCGACTGCGAAGAGAAGTTTGGTTTAGGTAAGAGTGGAAATGGTAAGGAAAGAAAGCCATACTAGACGCTTCTCTCTATAACCAGTCATGCCTTCTGTCCGCATAGGTTCCCTAGTGAATATTGAGGCCTCAAAAATTTGATAATACTTGAACGTTTGAGCTATCGGATAGTCAGATTCAGAGGCAGAAAGATGAAATGATATACCGACACACTGCAGACAAGGCCCCGACAAGTTCTAGCTGTTCATAATTGACGAAGGTCGGAAACCTTTCCACTATGCAAACATCCTGAGAAAGTCTGAAGAGAAGGATAGAACCTGAAGCAAGCAGCTACAGACACCTGCTGTAGGAAAGGAGGGAGTACCATAGATGACGGTCAGAACAAAAAGTGCAAGTTTAGGAAGGTCGATCCCACGATCCAAATCGGGGCATCACCGCCATCACTGTCCAAATTGTCGCCGCCTCACCAACGCTCAACCATCGATCGCCTTTGCTTGTCGTCCCCTGGAATGCTCACTCATCGCACGACTTTAACACATCAAAAAGACAAAAAAGAAGGCGGTAAGACCTTATGCAAGTGAGAAACACCCGAAGTTTATTTCCGCAAGTCGTTTTGATCATTCCTATCGAGTAATCGAGCAAGGCGCAGTACAGGGAATGGTATTAAATGGCCAAGATTAGAGTGGTACTTTCCATTACAGACAGTTCCATTTGTTACACTTGTTCCGCATCCTTCGTTATTAGACCAAAGTCTGATGTAATTCGGATTTCGATAGAAAGCTAGGCAAATTGCACACCACTGCGTACATCCAGATGACAGGATCCGCATAATAATAGCTCTTGGGATATTTTTCTCTGATAATAAATCCTCGACAATGAGAAGAAATCTGATTTCATACATTCCAAAAAGTTAAATTGCAGGATATGTTGTTTGAGTCGACTCTTCAGTCGACGTATGAGGATCCGAGAGATGGACGGATCCAGGGATAGTTCTTTGTTGCACGATGTAGAGACTTTGACCCTAATGCTCTGTGGTATCGGAACCCCCGCCCGTCGCAGAGTGATTATTACACTGATCAAATACTGATCCATCTTTTGGCCAAGCTAATACGGGTACGAAACAGACGCCTGAGGCAATGAGAAACCCACCTGAACAGTAGGGGTTATGGAAGCCTACTTATGGAGATGAGACAGTCCGAGTTTTCGCCTCGCTCGCCGCTCAGAGTATGCTTCATTCATGATAGCACTTCTCGATGAGTGAATCACTTGGCAGTGCCGTCGGAAAGATTCATAGTCCTCGATTTCCCCTGCAAACGAAATCAAAGGCGCGTCAGTGAATGCCGACGGTGAGCACTCTGTCAGTTGCCAGCAACGCTTCTGGTCCTTATTCGTTCGTGCTCCATCAGAATGGACGTCAGGAAAACAAAAGGCTTGTCAAAGTGCCATGAGGACGGTCGACTACATCATATGTATCCAAACGGCTTGGAGGAAGGTGATGGACAGGCAATTAGATTCAAAAAAGCGTTGCAAGAATCAACGCTCCCAGGGTTGACAATTACCGCCACTTCTACTCCGAAAAACATGTGCTGACTGGAAATATCAGGAGCATCGTTCGCGGGCTTCCGTAACAATGAAGATGTCGAACCTATGAGTCACTAACATGAGAATCAGGAGGAAATTTAGCTGAGGAATGCCGTGGAACCTCCAAAGGACGAGCGATAAATATTGGGGAGAAACATCCTACCCAGATGAAAATACTCTTGCCGAGAGGGATCACGCGCCCGGGAGAATAGACATCGCAGCAGTAAGATACAAAGGAAGACGCGATTCTTCCTCCATCAGATGGCACTGGGCGAAGTTTACCCAAGACGGAAAGCTCAATGGGCAAGTAGTAGTAGTCAAGAGAAACACGCAGAAGGAGAGCCAACACAACGAGAGCCACGACGCGGCATACCAGAGAAAGTTTTTCAAAGTTAACCGAGTAAGGAATCAAGTATGTTCTCTGACACCACGTCTGGTTCGCCTGAGGTCACCACGAAGTCCGGAGTTCCCGAGCGGAAATGTGAATACGAGCGTTACCTGTACTCGATGTTCTCGGAGAAATGACCCGGATGGTGCGATGCTGGAGGATGCGGCGAAGATGTTAAGTAAACTGGGACGCTGAGGCGTTCTGCCCGAGATTCACAGAAACATGTTACACGGAGGAGTTTACCTTTGGAAGGTAATGTCTTTTTTCCATGGAGGGAGCGGTGTGTGGATTGGCAGACTTCAGACGTCGCGTAAGTAGAGTCCACGTCAAAGTTTGATCAAAGTAGCCATTGGATCTCATTGCATCAGTGTGAGATGTGTGACATGACCAAATTCGAACCATCCGATTACGTCATGTCATTGTCCTCCCGAAGTTTTGCGCCTGACACTACAGATCTACAGAACCCGGTGAGACAATTGTTAGACGCGAGCACGGAATCATTAAAAGCTCATCTTCTTAAGTCTTCTCTCTGATCATCCCTGGGAATTAATGTGCCTGAACTCTATATTCGGGCGAGGAGGCGACAGTAACTTGAAGTTGAACGCTATGAAGCTGTCAAGTTGTGGCCCGGTAGCGCATGAGTGGACTTTCGGAGGATTCACTTGATACGTCGGAGAGCATATCGAGAGAATATGTTCGTCGTTCCAGAATCCACACTCAAGAACACGACCATGAACCACACTACTCGTGAAATGAATTGTCAGGCTCTCATCGTTGGGTTCGAATCATTACTGATCACTTGCAGAACCCAGAATGGAGCAATCGGGGCCTTGGACATGTCTTCTGAACTTCAGTCGCGCCATGAGGTCCCTCTGGCACGCGGAATACGAAGCATTGGATTCAACATGGCGTCTTTCTCGCAAATGCCTGCAAATTCAAATCCTTGAACCATATAAAAGGCCCTTTCGCTTTCTTCACTGCTCTCCATTGTCTTCAGCTCCTCCAGCCGCAGTACAATAATCAGCAAGCTCTCAGCATGATCTCCTCTCGCATCGTATCCTTCTTCCTCTTCTTCTTGACCTTCGGCGGGTTGGCGTTCGCCATCCCTGCTCCCGTCGAGAAGCGCGCTGATCCAGCTGCTGTCAAGAATGTCTTGGATACCCTCCGAGGAAACATCAACGCCCCGCTCTCTGAGCTCTGTGAGTCCTCAGTGTGCTTCATCACCACCGGTTGCTTACGCGTCGTACAGCTGCCATCGCCGCCGACGACAGTGCCACCGATGAGAACGTCACCCCTCGCATCGAGTCGATCATCAATTCTTTGGATCAGGCCGTCGCCGCGTTGGACAGTCTCCATTTTGTCACGCGTGATATCATCGTCGACAAGAGGCAATCCAAAAATGCTGTCGCTGCCGAGCTTGCTTCTATCGTTCAGGTATGGCACCTTCCCTTCCTCGCTCTCTATGGGCACCCCTGATAGGCTTTGCTTTACCGCGCAAACAGGACATAACCGGTACCGTCAAGTCCCTCACGGAGCCGACGCATCCGGCGCCTCCTACAACGCCTCCTAAGCCCCCCAAGGATCTCCCTCACCTCCCCGACCACATCAAGCTCATCGATGGTGCTCTGGGAAAGATCGTGCTCTCGGTTGAGCTCCTCCTTGGTGGCGTGATCAAGCTTCTTTCCGGATTGTACGCCCCCTTTGTCTTTGTTTATTAACCCGCTATTTTCTGACCCTCGCAACGTCCTCAGGCTCTCCACCCTCTCTGTCCTGTTGCAGGGTCTTTCTTTCACCCTTCTCACTCTCATTTTCGGCTTCAAGTAGAGCGTACCTGCTTATAAACATACCGATATACAGAAATTCCTCTCTTCGCTTTATGTTTTTTGTATGGGTACCGTAGCTGTTGACGAAGAATAAACGCTGTCTGTCTCATGACGCATTTGAACCGCCTCAATGATCCACGTGTCCACGCAAGTTTCCACAAGAACCTCCTGGTGTATTATAGACTCGGAGCATAGTATCGAGACGTAGGAGAGGATAAGAGAGATACTCTTTCCGCGACGCCCGTACGCAGCGGCACTCCAGACCCCGCACGCGTCCCCATGACCTCTTGCTTCGATGTCTCTGACATTCTAGTACTAAATCCATGAGAGACGGAGGGATACCATGCCGATCGTTGAACGATTTACATCGCGTTGTCCAGAAGTCTGGGATCCATGTTGCAGCGCCAATCAGCCTCGACTAGCTATCGCATAATAAAAGCACTTTATAGCGCATTAAGATACTTTGTCGAACGTGGAGTCCGATAACTTAAGGAAATGAGAGCAGGAATGACCATGACCTTCACCGGCCAGGAGTGTGATGTCCATCAGAACTAGGCTAAGCCTGTAATACGGACACGTTGCTCCCCAGCTACTATACGCCATCGCTATCTCGGTTGATGCTGGTAAGAGATTATTGAGCCCCAGGAACACGAGGTAAGGTGTGTTAGTACAGGCAGTAGCACTCCCTCGAGACATTCCCCGTCGTCATTAAACGGGAAATCTTCATTGCCGCTCCTCACCACCCTCACAGTGACAGCAAAAACGCCCCCATATCGCATGGTCTTCTTCCGAGTGTCCCCAAAGAAGCTCACGGCTAACGCAAGATAGCTGCTGCTACGGCCCACTGCCATCTATGCTACCACGAG
This sequence comes from Gloeostereum incarnatum, assembly GCA_004338095.1. Taxonomy (NCBI): domain Eukaryota; kingdom Fungi; phylum Basidiomycota; class Agaricomycetes; order Agaricales; family Cyphellaceae; genus Gloeostereum; species Gloeostereum incarnatum. The sequence continues at coordinate 119,479 of RZIO01000015.1, forward strand.
CACCGTCAATCCATCCAGTACGTTTCCTCAAGCTCCTTTCTTGCCCTCGAGCCCCACTCCGCACGGATCGACACGTTTTTGTCGAGAACGTAAACAGGTCACGCTGCTCCGCGCGGCGCAACAAACAACCAACGGATCTCGTGTAATAATGTGACATTGCGGCGGCGGCGGAGACAGTGAGCATGTGGACGACGAGTAGTGTACATCTAGGAGTCGGTGCAGTGTAGCGTAGTGTCTTTGTCCTGGATCTGTTTGAACGATGTCCGCATTCACCTAGCGGAGAATAAGCTCGTAAACAATTCAATCGCCAGTGTAAGGACGTGTCAGCGCTACATCCATGCCTATATCATCGTCAGCCTGGATTTGAATTGCACCGGGTTTGAGTCACTTACTGATCTAACCCGTCGCTCACAGTGGGCGCTGTATCGCCAACGCCGTGAGCGAGCACGACGCAGAACCCTTCCCCAATGGGACGCCGGGTGAGGACCGGCATCGTCGTCAGTGAGCATCGGTATTTCACGATGGCGTGAAGTGTACGCGAGGCCTCGTACAAGAATATTCAACGGCGTTGTTCTCCCTTACTGAGGGGTCTGGTTCAGCGAGAGCAGGAAAGGGGGGATGGGAGCGTTAGATAGCTCCCTGAGAACCACCTGAGATGGTACGGAGATTTGCGGCCGCAAAGTAACATACGTGAAGGCCGTTCATCAGCACACCTGTCGGGAGGTCTGTTAGAGATAGAAATCAAGGAGAGAAGATGGGAGCACACGGGGTATGAAGCTCTAGTGCGAGGCAACACGCTCCTTTCTATCCTCTCTAACCTTCCTCCGATTCTCATTCTTCAGCGCGCGGTCGGGTTAAGATCAAGGCAGAGACCGTCGCTCACGAAATCACGAGGGTGTAACTGTTAGGCATATCCGATCTGATCCGATGCGGATCGCTGGGGGACGTGTAGCGGTGTGGAAGTAGTAGCCTTGGACAGTCCGCTGCACAAGTTCACAAGTTCTGGAAGGATCATATCGGAGTGTGGGCTGTGACATCAAAGTACGCAAAGTGATGCACTTCTCCTTATACGTTCTAGCCGATGTGATAGAGCAACGGTCTGCAGTGAGCCATAAAGAAAGCGATATACAATCAGGCTATGATGGAGCCGTCGCAAGTGCAAAGATGACGAGACACCTAGTACACTGGATGAAAGGGTTCAGCTGATAGAGGTCCAGAGAACGATGAGAGGTACGGAGGATAAGTCATATGCGCCCGTTATCGCTCTGGACATAGGCTTTCATCGGGATTGTATTAGGGCACGCAAAACAGGGAAGGTACGGCAAGGCAAGAAATGAGCTCTGAGAAAGCCAGATTACGGCTTTTGAGATACGTCAATATTTCAGAGAGAGAGTCCTTTCTCCCTTTCTGGACTCAGTGGAGGCACGGATCCTTCGTATGGGCTACTGCACAATCGGCACTAGTCAGATGCAAAAGGAGAGGATAAAACTAGACAATCCACGTACTTGGTATCCCTTCTTTTTAAATTTCAAGCCTTTCCAACAACAATATCCTGGAGAAGGAAAGCATTGGTATTACAAGATTCGTCTAGGTCCTAGGATGATGACGACGGGAGACTTCGGGAGCAGAAAGGAATTTTGGAAAAGTCAGTCCCACGATACCAAATCGAGTCATCACCGCCAACACCGCCACGATGTGCCTCACTTCACGTCCTCCAGTGATTCCAGTCTCTGTAAGTCTTTCAACGCAAGATATGACAGGTTCCATTTGATCTAGAGTCCTAAGGGAACAATTTTCCCCCTTCAACCTCCCGGGGAAGATTTGCATCAAATGCAGAACTTCCGTGTCACGCCGCCTCTCGCGCTCGGACTACAGTGACCTGCTCCAGCCCACTCCCAACTATACGAGTCCCTTTCACTGGCACTATTTTGTCGCTGAAGCTGGCGGTTAGAGTTAGACGGAGCTCTCTTACCTCCCTTTCTTTTCCGAGAATTATTCTCTACTCGCAGACCGCGTTCACGAAAACCATAACAACACGATAGACGAAAGCGCTGCTCCGTCATTAACTAATGTTGTCTCCCTGTAGAAGGCTTCTAATATATTTGCCTCATTACGGTCTCTTCTTCGACGCGTGGGGGGAGCGGATGTGGAGAACTTGAGGCAATCCATGGAAGGTTCTTTGTTGAGCGCTACCTGAAAGACGAACACTTGGCATGGAAAAAGGTCACTGTGCAGAGTCTCATAGTATTAGTTCTTGTTGGACTGATCCTGACCCAGCGTGGCGTAAACGCCGCCGCCGCCATAAATACTCGCGCAAGTACCTACCCTGATTCATCTGTAGACGTTTACGGATCCGGGAGCAGAAGACATCCAAGGGAAAGGGGGTGGGAGTAAGTGGAAGCCAGTTGGCACAAGACACGAGTAGGGTTTTATGGAAGCCTGCTTATGGAGAATACTTCATTCATGATGGTGAAAGTTCCCGATGTCAACTACCGAAGGCGCTCTCCCTCCCGGTCCCTTGCACATTATGAGTCACCTTCGCCATCAAAATGGACGGCAGGGAGCAGAAGAAGGGCACGAAGATGATGCACGGTATCACATGCGTCCGAATGGCTTGGAGGAAGGTGACAGACATGCAATTGGACCAAAAGAGACAAGAAAACGTTGCAAGATACATATTAGCCAAAGGCTCTTAGGGTCGTCCAACGCCACAGCTTGAAAATGCTTCCGCTGTGAAGAGAACGAGACGAGCTGACAGGAAAGATCAAGAATGGACTTCCAGAATGAATTCGAAGGAAGATTTCGAAGACATGAGTCATGAGCATGAAAATCCGGCAGAAAAAGAGCTGAGGAATGCCGCGGCACATCGAAGAACAAGATGAACAAAACGAGGCGACATCCGGTCCAGTCGGAAATACTCTTGCGACAGGGCAACGAGAGTAGACATCGTAGAGATAAGATTCGCAATGTCAGAGGCGGCTCCTCCTCTATCATATAGCTCTGGGCCAAGAAGCAAATCTTGGCGAGGGAGCAAGAACAAAAAAGATCATAAAGAAGGGGAACATACACACGAAGAATTGCTTGGCGAGAGCGGACAAGTGAAAGATCAAATTCAACCGAGCCAGGAGTTGCGAATCCGACTGGCCGATCAATTGGAAGGTTTTGGGGAGAGTGACAATTTAATATCAACGTGGAAAGTCCGAACCATGGGGGCCACCTGATGCTTCCTCAGATAGGCTAGGCTCCGTCTGTGAGTAGTCCTGAGGGGCTGAGGCGTTCTGCTCTTGACAGGCTCTGAGAGTCACATAAAGTTCACCTTCACATTATGGTTCGTAAGAAAGAGGGAGCGATAGTGGTACCCATCCGACATCCTGATGGACAATGGCAGAGAAGAGCAAGTCGTGACTTGTGTGACGTGATATTCACCAAATTGGAACGATCGGATTACTTCAGAAGCACACACGAGGCTTCGTCTTCCTGATGTTTTGCGCCTGACACGTCTACAGAGTCCGCTGTTAGAGGTGAACACGGAATCATTCAAAGCTCATCTTCTTATGTCTTTTCTCCGATTACACCCAGGAGTGTTCCTGAACTCTATGTTTGCAAGTCATCTGGCCGATTTGGCCGAGGAGGCGACTGAGCACAACCATTTGAACGCTGGCCAAGTTCTGGGTGTGTATGTCTCCACGTTCGATCTAATTGATACATCTAGGGGCATTTTAAGAAAACAGATTCATCGCCTCCCACACTCAAGAACGCGTCCATGTGCCACGCTTCTCGTGAAATGAGTTGTCGGACTCTCATCGTTGTTGTTCGAATCATTACTGATTGCTTGAAGTGCTCAGAATGGAGTAACCGGGACCTTGGACATGTCTTCTGAACCTCAGTCGCGCCATGAGGTCCCTCTGACTTGCGGAATCCGAAGCGTTCGAGTTCAGCGTGGCGTGTCTTTCTCCAATGGCTACCTAATGGCCCAATTCGTGTCTTTGGTGAAGAAGGAACTGTATAAAAGACCCTCACGCTCTCTTCACTGGATTTTCATTGTCTTCAGCTCCCCCAGCCGCAGTACAATAAATCAGCCATAATCAGCAGTCACTCAGCATGTTCTCCTCTCGCATTGTCTCTTTCGTCCTCGTCTTCTTGACCTTCGGGCTGGCATTCGCCATCCCAGCTCCTGTTGAGAAGCGTGCTGATCCAGCTGCTGTCCAGAATGTCTTGGATACCCTCCGAGGAAAAATCAACGGTCCCCTCTCTGAGCTCTGTAAGTTCTTCTCTACTGTGCTTCATAGTCTCCGGTTGCTTACGCGTCGTCTAGCTGCCATCGCCGCCGACCGAAGCGGGACCGACGCGAACGTCACCCCTCGTATCAAGTCGATCATTAGCTCCCTGGATGAGACCGTCGTCGCGTTAGACACTCTGAACCGTTTTGCCACGCGTGATGTCATTGTTGACAAGAGGCAGTCCAACAAAGCTGTCGCTGCCGAGCTTGCTTCTATTGTCGAGGTATCGCACCTTCCCCGCCTCGCTCTTTATGTGCACTTCTGATAGACCGAAACAGGAGGTCACCTTTACCGTCAAGACCGTCAAGGATTCGAAGCCCCCCAAAGACCTCCCTCACCTCCCTGACCACATTAAACTCATTGATGGTGCTCTGGGAAAGATCGTGCTCGCTGTTGAAATCCTCCTCGGCGGTGTGATTAAGCTTCTTTCAGGACTGTACGCACCCCTTCTCCTTGCTGATTATCCCGCTATTTTCTGACCCTCGCGACATTCTCAGGCTCTCTACCCTCTCCGTCTTGTTGAATGGTCTCTCTTTCACCCTCCTTACTCTCATTTTTGGCTTCAAGTAGGGCATCACCGCTTATCATATCGATGTATCAAAGATTCCTCTTTCTTTTTGTTGGCTGTAGTACTGGGGCTGTCGTTGCTGAAAAATAGTAAACAATGTTCATTATGTGACTAGTTTGGAGACCCTTCCTTCCACGACCAGGCCGAATGATCCTAAGACCACCATGGGTCATGCCGCGTCGTGACTCTCCGCGGAGTGTTGAATCTGTCTTGTGCTTCCTATCGAGAACCCGTCGTTCATTTGCATAACCTGAGGTGCTATCATTGGTGATACTTAACGTTTCATTTCATCATATGGCCGCTTGGACTCTGATCGATGATCTTCCGACTGTGAACTTTGCACGGTTAGCTGTGGCGAAACGAGAAATAGACCGTGCTCGGAGTACTCATTTATAACGTAGAAAGACTCACTCTTAGTTCATTTGGGGAAAAAATCGTGTCCGTCAAAAGCTATACTGCTAGAGGGTGTAAGTACGTAGCGCGCGCTACTGGCTCGCCGCCACTGTTTGGGCAGAGAAACGACCACGGGATTATGTCTCCACTGTTTCAACGGGAAAAGATGAAAAATGGCTGAAATACTTAATTGTTTGTGATGTTTTTGGCCATGGAAGTACAAAAAAATCATTCAGAAGCTATTTTTCTCCTTCACAGAGGGCGCAGTGGTGGTAGGCACTATCAAGAGAAGAAGAATTTAGGAAGGTAGATCACACGATCCATATTTAGGCATCACCGCCAGCACCGCCACAACATACTGGCTACTGACAACGACGCTCAATGCTCGAGTCTGTTCGGTCAAGGAGGCCTCAGATAGCTGGTTAACTCGAGCTATATTCTTGTATGTAACTAGCTCGTGTTCTTCAAATATTAGTTCACATTGGGACATCGTTGCTGTGCTGTGCGAAAAACATGAACGCCTTCGTCTTCGGAGGGCTGCTAAGTTCCATAGATTCACGTCGCTATGCACGAGTATGCACGGCGGTACTCGCTCGGAACGGATGGCCGTTACGGTATTACATACTTTGACTGAACACCCCTGCCGTTGTACATGCCTGTACTGGGGAGGACAAAAACAAAAGCAGATATCTCATTGGAAGCCAGTTGGCGAACAATAGACGCGAGCGGATTTTTGCGGAAACTCGCTTTTGGCAAATCAGAGGGTCCGAGTTTTCGCCTTGTTCGCCGCATAGAGAATTCTTCGTTCATTCATAACGGCACTTTCCTATGTCAACATAAGCTTTCCATTCACTCGTGAGTCACCTACTAGTCGTTCGCCATCAAAATGGACGCATGTAAAAGTTACATGAGGACGGTACACTTGTCAAGATGACGGATCAGGATTTGGAAGGACATCATGTTTATTTAATAACGCGTTGAAAGATTATAATCTGGTAGGTGGGCTAATTCCTCTGCTTGGTTGGACACCTCCGCCCCGAGTTGACATGCACCCCCTTCAAGAAGCAGCGTGCGCTGACAGGAATCATCCAGAAGGAGGATAATTTCAAAATCATGAGTCACGACCATGAAACCGAGGCAGAAAATGAACGGAGGAACACATCGACAAAGCATGATGAACGATAGGGGAAGTGATGGGGCGACCTCCGATCCAATTGAACCACCGACATCGTAGGGATAAGATCCACAATGTCAGAAGGCGTTCTTCCTCCATTAAATGGTACCATGTGAAGAAACAAAGCTCGACGTCTCCGCGAGAACAAAAATGGAAATCGACGAAAGGAGAACGCCCGTGCAAGAAGCAGCATGCGCATTGCGACTCACGAGAGAGGATAGATAGAAACTGGAAGCTAACCGAGCAAGGAATTGCGGATCCGACTGACTGGCCAAGCGTGAATTTTCGGAGAGAGTATGAAGCCCATATCGACGCAGATCAAGGCGCAGGCACCTTGATGTAGTGCTGGGGCGCTGAGCCGTAAGTCTACGGTTTAGGGCCGTTGCAGGGCCGGAGATCCACAGCAACATACAACGCATAATTCAGTCTTCGTGTTATAGTAAACAACTAATCCGAGGGAGTAATCCTGTCACACTTCCCACCCTACGAAGCTCTAAGCCTGCTGGTGGATCGTGGAAGACCAGTGTGACATGAGTGACATCTACATGTTGGAAACGATCGGATTACGTGAGATCCGCATGTCTTCGTCTTTCTGCAGAGCGCGAAGACCGTGAAGACAGAATCATTCAATAATATCCGGTGTCTTCGCTTCAATTATACGCGTGAATGTTCCTGAACTCTGCGGTTCCATATCATTCGGCAGACGTCGATACAGCAGCTTCTTCAACTCAAGGTGCGGTATGCCTGGATATCCCGACAAGGTACTTGCTTGACCCCTGCAGATTCAAGATTATCGGTGTACTTACTCACATGTCCCAGGATGCGCCCATGCTTCATCCTGCTCGTGAATTGAATCGCCAGGCTCTCATTGTTGGATTCGAATCATTACAGCGCCCAGAACTCAGTACTTCTCCCGCTGTCTTTGACAGGTCTTCTGAAATTCAGTTGCGCCATGCGGGCCTCCTGGAGCGCGGAGTCCCAAGTGTTTCACCCAGCGTGGTCGCGTCATTTCGCCTCCTTTGTCGTAAAAGGGCCTCCCGATTCGTGTTCTTGGCGAAGGCCGAACCGTATAAAAGACCCTCTCATTCTCTTCACTGGCTCTCCATTGTCTCCAGCTCCCCCAGTCGTAGTACAATAATCAGCAATCGCTCAGCATGATCTCCACTCGCATCGTATCTTTCGTCCTCTTCTTCTTGACCTTCGGCGGGTTGGCGTTCGCCATCCCTGCTCCCGTCGAGAAGCGCGCTGATCCAGCTGCTGTCCAGAGTGTCTTGGACACCCTCCGAGGCACTATCAGGAGTCCCCTCGCCGAGCTCTGTAAGTCCTTCTCTGTGTGCTTCATCGTTACCGGTTGCTTACGCGTCCTACAGCTGCCATCGCCTCCGACGGCAGTGCGACCGACGGGAACGTCACCCCTCGCATCGAGTCGATCATCAGCTCTTTGGACCAGGCCGTCGTCGCGTTGGATAACCTCAACACCCTTGCCACGCGTGATGTCATCGTCGCCGACAAGAGGCAGTCTAACGATGCAGTCGCTGCCGAGCTTGCTTCTATCGTTCAGGTATGACACCTTCCCTGCCTCGCTCTTTCTGCGCCTTTCTGATAGGCTTTACTTCTCTGTGAACAGGAGATCACCGGAACCGTCAAGACCGTCAAGGATTCGAAGCCCCCCAAAGACCTCCCTCACCTCCCTGACCACATCAAGCTCATCGATGGTGCTTTGGGAAAGATCGTGCTCGCTGTTGAGATCCTCCTTGGCGGTGTCATCAAGCTCCTTTCCGGATTGTATGCACTCTTTCCTCTTGATCAGTCCACTGTTTTCTAACTCTTGTGATGTCCTCAGACTCCTCACCGTTGCCGTCTTGTTGAAGGGTCTCTCCTTCACCCTCCTCACTCTCATTTTCGGCTTCAAGTAGAGCGTCACGGTTTACTAGTAGAACATACATACCGATACCCAGTTTCACAATTCTATCTCCTTTCTTGCTGTAACACCAGAGCTGCTGTCTGAAGATGAATGCTAAAGAGTGGTCTATCTTACTAGCTTTCTTCGGTTGCGCTTCCAGTCACTATCGCAAGCTTGTCTTTTGAACTGCCCCTTTGATTTACACCACTATCTTGACAATATCAACGCCCAAGACGTTCCATCCCGCGACGCAAGAAGTTGCGGAGGCAGCTTATGCGTCGCTGTCCTTACCGCTTCAACCAACTAGGGCCTTGTGCCCAGATTGCGATGTGTCCCAACGCATACCACCAAGGCGCTTCAAAAGCAAAACATATAGAACTCTCCGCCACGCCCAAGTGGAGCGGGACGTGCCGTGCTGCTATTCGTACAATCGACTGGTTTCGCACAAAGATGGCTGTGGCGGCTCACAGCTCCACGGACAAATCTTGATGAAGACTGCCTGCTGACGACGGTACAAATAGTGAAATGTCGACAAGAGCACTATCCCTACCTTAACAAGACCATTCACTTCTTAGTGCACTCTCCGCCTGAGCCGTCAATCGAATCGAACACTTATACTAGACGCATTGTAAGCTCTACCAAAACGATCTTCCACAGAGAAGCTACGTCGCAAGCGGAGGGGCATTTGGAGACCTAGGGGTCTTCCGAGTTGCCGCACGCCTGAATTGAGGACACACGTCTCTCTCCCGGTCCCTCTGTCGGTGGAGCCCCCGCCCCATCAACCAAGACAGACGAAAGGGCAATGAAGCTGTCAGGGCAAGAACAAGAAGTATGACTCCGATGAGTATTGAGTTCTCTAGGAAAAGAAACCTGAATTTACGTACATAACAGCAGTATTTCTGGCCAGCATCAAACCACACCTCCTTTCATCACGCCTCTTCTTCCTGCTTGGTTCCCCGACACAAGAACATGGGGTACAGCTCTTCTACCAGCGATGTTCAACGGTCAACGGGGCTTCACCCCACACACACGCGGGCGCCTGTAGGGTGCTCGGGAGCGTTCTGGTCACACCTGGATGCAGCGATGCACGCCACTGTTATGCACACCATGCAACTGACGGACCGTCTTCATCAGAGACAGAACGGCGAGACCTGACGAGCTGATATCTTCCATCGAAGTTCCGAAGAACGCTGAAGTGGTCCATCGCGGAAGACCATTCAGAGACGTAGCAGTGGGAGGTCGGGATGCCCCCCTCAGTGACTTCCGTATCTGAGCCATGGATCATCAGACGGAAAGTTCAACAAGGCAGACGAGGTGACCGTTCCCGCCAAGGGAGCGCCTAGTCAAGCGTACGTATCGTCGGAGGTGTAGTTCTCCCAAGCTGCTGCATTGAAGCATCAATCAGAACCATCTTCAACATTCTACAGACTCTACAGCCCCTGGTCTCCCGTGGGTAGTCTCGGGTCCATCCCTCCGCACTCTTCACTGACCAGGACGCCGTCGCCTGATCCAATAGCTTGACCAAGGATCCCATCAGCGACTAGGCGGCTTCAAGCGTACCCGATGCATTGGTCCTTTAGGACAGATGTGAGCGGGTGACACAGACGTATCAGTAGACTAGCACGACGTACCAAACACACGAGAACAATGAAATCCCTTCCGCCCGCCGCTGAAGGCACGCCCATTGAGAGGTAGATGATTCTAATGCTGAACGAAAAGGCGTTATGATGAGTGCGTCGCCTTCCTAGGTGGGTCTTGAGATGCAAGCAATAGCGAGCTGACGTTTTCCACCGATGTGTGTGGAGCAATCTACTGCTCCTAGAACGAAGTATGAATGACGTGGCGTGGCTGCTTTGCCGAAGATCGTCCTGACCGAGTGAATTTGCTGCAGTGGGGTACTTTATGAGCCCGAAAAGCTCATGAGCGATTGCGGTTCTTTTGGCATATGCTATGCGATGACACCAGGCGGAAGATGGTAGACGTGAATATCTCATCCGAGTGTTTGCACGAAAGACCGTGTTGGCACTAACGGAATCGTACCTGTGACATTATCAGCATCGACCCTCAAAGCATTATCCAAATAGCTCACGCAAGTGTTCCCAGAGTGAGCTAGCCCTCCCTCGGGTTCAGCAAGCCATCCATCTCCAACGATCGATATGGTCGTCGCCGTAACATCTCCTCTTGGCAGGCGTTCCGGTGAGATGAGCGACGGATGCTTCGAAATTTGGGAGGGCCAGTTAGTGGGATCTGCTAACGGATCTGATTGAGCATTAGCTTCAGCGAACTACACGAATATGAGTAGCTGCTCATAAAGGACGTGACTGGGGATAGATGGGCGGGTCAGGCGGGAGTGAAAACAGAAAGAAGAGAGGAACGCACTAATAACAAAGCTCTCCTCGCCCGCCAGTTCTAGCTCAGGCATATGATCACTATTGAGATTGATGCAGGGCCTATCCACTGTACAATTATGCGAGGAATTGAGTTGCCAGCTAGTCAGGTTCAAGGTAGAAACACAACGCACCGGAATACTTCTATAGCAAAGCCGTCCGTAAACGAAAGCCCGTCGTGAATTTCTTCAACAGGGGGAAAAATCACTGGGAAGTGGAAGAAAAGAAAGAAAAATCCAGGAGCAAGCCAATGGTCCCCGTCACGAACGCATAGTGGAACAAAAAGGACACTGGACGGAATCTGAACGAGCCCGTATGATGGTCAGAGTAGGAATGTGACTCCCACGATCCAAATGAGGGCGTCAACGCCACATAACATCAACGCCACTTTATAAATTTACACTCTGATGCCTCGTTTGTAATAGATCTTTTGTCTTCTCTCTCTCCCTTTCCGCATCCCTCTGACTCTCCCTATCCTCCCACGTAGACGTCGACATCTCCGTATCTACCCTTCCTCCCGTCTTAAATCGAGGTGCAGTGATAGTCGCCGTCTCTCTCCCTGGGTCCTCTCCAACCCAATCCACCCCAGAAGCCCACACCGATGCGAGGAGAACTCCAATAATCTCGACATAGTTATTCGTGAGGTAAACGTACCCCACGTGGAGGTAATTCGAATCCACGAAGGCTAGGATGAGCTGCGCGAGGCTGAGTAGCACAGGGAATACGAAATTGAAGACGGCTATCCAGAATAGCGCTCTCAGCTTAGACGCATATGATGCTGAAGTACAATAATGTAAGTCTTAGGGAATATCATGAATGAAAGTTGCCTTACTTCGGCCATGTCTCGAACTAGAACCGTCTGATTTCTGCCAAGCGGCCGGATTCAAGCGCAGGAGAAAGAGAATGGAAGTATATCTACACGCACACACACGCCCGTCCACCCTCGTGAGCTTCCTCTTGAGCACAGAAGAAACAAAACAAAAAACACGCACGAATTGTCTGCCAACTGCAAAGACCACTCAATCTTCGTCCACGGCTGACTATTCCACAACGACTCCCCATCCCCCGCCTGAAACCCATAGTTCCTCACTTCCCTAATATCCTTCGACCACCGCACGATGAATATCATCCCATTCACGAGCCGAACGATCTTGAACGCGATCGGCGGCCCATACACCAACACGAGATGTTTCCACGAAAGCAATCTCGGTGGGTACACCGCGACGACTCTGAAAAGCAGTATAGTCTCCACGGAGAGCGGAACGAGGAGGCATAGGCCGCTGAATGCTGCTATCAACGAGGCGTCCATCGGTTTGGATGGTGCCGTGATCATCCCAATCTATCCATCCACGGGCTGCGTTCAGTTTCATGATAAGTAGCTGGGAGGAGATTTACATACCTGTATCACTGCACTAACAATCCCCTCCGTTATTCCAATCAGAATAGCAAGAACGTTAAGAATGAATATAGGTTTCCGACGAAGAGCAGGCGTCGAGAAGAGCAGTAGTGCAACCAGAATGGGAATCAGCATAGAGGACCATATCGTCCCAATTATAAGATTATTCAGTGATGGATGAATAGCGGCGATGTAGTTCATCCCATCCGGAGGAGGAGCGGCTACGCTCTGGCTACTACTTTCAGCGCGAGAAAGGAAGGATCGCATCTTGAGAGGAATGCGTGAAGGAGGGGAGGGGAGGGGGGATAGCTCTACGTGCCATGTTTGAAGACAGGGTGTAACACTGATTTCGGGGCCCGTTCCATGATCATGATGAAATGATAAAATGACGGGTAACTCAGCCTCCGTGAGATAAACAGTCATGCGCCCTGATCCGTTAATAGGATCCATCAGATATTTCAAATATCTGATGGATCCTAGCCAACGGCAACAAATTAGAATTAGAACTCTCTTGCGGTGTGGTGTGTCCCTTACATGGAGTCTGCACGGAAGAACAGATCTATGCACATAGGGATCAGCACTCAAGTGTATCAATAAACCAAACCTACGAGTGCGCAGGAGTAAAAGACAGAAAACGCAGCGTTGAAATCGACCTGTAACACATATGTGCCTGAAACAAGCTGATATCCGATAACTTGAATCCACGGCTCCGAGTTCCAAAGTCCGGTCCTCTGATGGAAGGGAAGGAGGGTGCCTGTCTATCTATAGTATGAGCAGCATCCATCCGTTGGTCCGTCTCCACCAGGCCTGTTTGACGCGTGTTAAGTCCTCAGGCCGGGGGCCGGCATATCGTCTCCAAGACTCCAAGTCCGCTCTACCGCATATCAACGCTAGGGTGACAGGATCTGTTGGCGATACAATACATATTTGGCGTTAACCGTAAACGAGAAGGAAAGGAAAGGAATGGGAACACGGCCTTCAAGCTTCATTCTTAGGCAGCCCAGCTGTGTGTTAGAGATGATGACGCGTAAGGGCTTTGGTTTCTTCCCACAATCCCAAATCAAGAAATCACCTCCAGCACTGCCTCTATGGATCAGGTAACAAATCTCCCCAACTTCGGATTCAAGAGAAAGGGATCAAAGTATACACACTAAACGGCGCGATCCGAAAATTCTAACGAGCTAAAAATTACTGTACTGTACCAATAGGATTGAGCGTAAGTAGAGTCTGTTAAATAAGTTCACGAACGCCGAATCGTCATCTAGTTCACAGCGTGCAGGTGTTCTTCAGGTTTCATATTTGGAAATGGAGGTAAGAGAAAAAATCCTCCACCGTGGCTGAGGCGGAAAGGGTACTGTCTACGAAAATTTCCACGATCTTGTCCTTTCCAAAGGGACTGTAGGGATAGGGGACATGGCCCTGACATGACGTCGTAGGTAGCGTTGACGCACCCTTCTTCACAAACAAATCTTCCTTTACGACGAACCACGGCAGGATCCATCACTGACAACTGCTGTCCCTCGTCCCTCGTCCATGATGTGAAAAACGCTCCATCTCTTCTCTTCTCCGCAGGCGGGATGCGGGCGATGGCTTGCTTATCACCGCTCTCGCGCCATGGTGGACGGTGGACGGTGGAACAAAGACCGGATGCGTGCACGTATAGCGGAGCTCTCGGACGACCGCTCCCTTATCTGCCAACGTTCGTCTGTGTCTGTCGAAGTTCTAGTAAAGAGGATGAAGACCCCAGCACAGAACTCAGTGCACGAATACAAGCAGCGTTGGTTGAAGTCAACATCGCGTTCTGGCTTATACAAATCGGGATCCTACATCAGGATCCTACGCCAAGTCCTTGATTTCCGTCAGCAGTCAAAGTAAGTAGGAGGCCCTTGTGTATCACACCGTACCTAGAAGACTCAATATTCACTTGGGGATGGATGATGATGGAAATCCTTCCTGAAGAGGCTCGTCAACGCTCGAGCGCAGTGGCAAGGAATCACTCCGACTTCCTGAAATCCCTGCAAGCATCAGTAAGTAGAGGCTAACGAGGTTCCTCAAGGCTCAGACGAGATACTCACGTAACGCAACGTGCCATGCCGGGCGGTCGGAGGAACTGAAGCTCAAGCGGAAAACTGGATGATGAGACCAGGGCGCCAGGCAGGGGTTTGAGGCCGGGAGACACGCGACACACACATGCACATGCACAACGGAGGCGCAGACCATGCATGGACTCGGACGAGCACTGGATGTGATTTAACATCATACGTCTGAGGCCGATTCAGAGGCGGTTGTACGTACGTACGCGGTCATGATGATGTTTCTGAACAGGTTACGTATTACCAGCCCGGCTTGGAAGGTCGTCTCGTCAGCGTCAACATCCCAGGGCGGGGAAGGAAGCAACGGCAAATAGAGCTTGGAGTCGTATGTACTTACTTGCATAGCCGTCAGCGTCAGGCACGACTCTCTCTCATAGGGAGATTATAACTTACCCCCTCTCGTGACGCTGCCTGGGCTACGAGAGGCCTTCATTGGAGAGAGAGAGCCGTGTCGGTTGCAGTTTATGCTTGATCTAATCTAAGGCAGGTGGGTATCAGCACGAGATGCGGAGGTAGGAGGGTAGGAGTGGAGTGGAGTGGTATAGCAGACCTGGAGATCTAGTCTGACGACGCGGCATCGGAACCCCCCCCCCGGACGGACTCCAGTCGTGTCCGCGCCTGGACCGTAGATACTGAGGGGGGTATTGAGTGAGTGATCAGGGAAGGTGATGGCGTTGGGCGTGGAGAACCGCTTGAATCGGGAGGTATCTCTGTTACTAGCAGAGGAGACTATGTAGTATTATCAATGTTAACGTTGCCAATGGAGAAGAAAGAGAAAGATTCTTCGTGTCTCCCGGTCTGAGGATCGTATTGTAAAGCTAGATATTGATAAGGACCTTAGCACCGTGAGAGGACGGAGGATAGTTGTAGTGTGTTGGGACCGTGACACTCGTGGCAGCAAACGATACGCGGTTCTTCTGTCACCATGTACCTGCGACATGATCATGATCAGAGAGAGACTAGACAGCTAGAACGACGGGCAACGTACCATAGACGTCGTTATCAGAGCATCCATGTCCTCAGCAGGATACCACAGCAAGGCCGAGCTATGTATAGGCAAAAGCGTACACGGTTTGGGGTATTGTAGAAAGAAGGTTCAACAGGGATCAAAGGGAGAGGGGGTCGCCTTTCCACGCTTGGTTCCAGTATAGATCAATAATAGAGGCTTTAAGAGATTGGATTCAGACGTCCAGTGCAGAAATGAGTCCGTTATGTTTGTTGGACGGGATGCAAGTGCCTTCGACTTGCTTGGTCGAGAGTGCGCTGAAGAGCCACGGAGCGTCAAAAGATTCACGCTTATCGGAGACCGACACAGCTGTTTGATTATAGAGTCATGAAAACAAAGAAAGACAACTTGAAACGCACAAGTTACACGCTGAATTTATACATACGTGCATCTCTGATCCCACGTGCGGAAATATAACGAAACTATCCAGCCCGCGAACAGATTCATGGATGTCAGTCTTGTGTTAGGTTGAATCAGAACAGGGCTGAACGTCATGACGTCATGGATGTGACAGCCCTTGCAACCGTGAACGGAGCGTATTCCTCCCAGCTTGGAAGCATCGCTAATATGCTACATAGTCCAGCCAATTTTTCCCCCGCCATAAAACGATCTCAGGCCAAAGCTCTCAACTCCAACCTCGCTCTCAGTTTTGGACTGCTCTCAGCACAGTACTATTCTACAATCGCGTTACAGCTGGCTTCAGATATCATTGTTCCTGATTCGCCCTGTGCTCAGAGAATCATACAGCACCGCTACCTGCTGACAGTGAGTTTGTTAACGGCGGAAGCTGGACAGAGGGTCAATTGCATACATACTTGAGATACGGATGCCTGCGTAAGCTGGAAGCTTTTTCTAGGTGCATGTACATGCTGACAACAATGCAGGTATGTAGGATTCCCTCGATGACGAGTGATCCCCACGTCTACTACTCCTAACGAGTTCTGCACGAGCCACCTTACATGGAAGGCGGTCATGATCTCCCGCGCTGGGGCCTGGTTGAGCATCCCGGCTTCGTGAAGTCACTTTGTCAGTATTATCTTCCGCGATGCCTGCTTCACTCCAGCGGTCAGCGACCTAGGATCAACCTCCCAGCACTCGTTGGAGTTCCACCTTGGCATGACTTGAAGACCTCACCATCCTCTGGCACGTCAGAGGCACGCTCATCACCACCAACCTCGTTCTTCCCAAATACACAAGATATTTTTCAAGTTTCATTCTGGGTGTGGTTTCCACGTTAACCGGCTCCCGATGAAGAATGAAGATGACAATGACATCTGTGCGAAGAGATGTCACGTCCTCGCAGGTACGCCGGGCAATTCACCGCCTCGGGTTGGGTTGGCCTAGTCGCCTGACGAACCTGACATTCCGCTCGGAGAGGGTGCAGAGAGACCTAGCTTACTGGGCACGAGATGAGTCTCTTGAGGGTATCTGATGCAGACGGCAGACGTCGGGCGTTCTTTCGGGAGGAGACTACGGATGGATGCTGATATCCCTGCTGACGGCGGTAGGCGTGGTTCTGATCCCTGGCGTACTATCCCAGTTGTTTAAGTCCAGCGCAGTGAAAGTACTACATCGGGGCACAACTTCCACGCTTCTACATATCTGGTGGAAGCACCAAACGGAGAATGTCTCAGAAGTCACCTTGAATATTGCCTGTTGTGGGTATCTCCAGCTCATCGTGCTGACATTACGCTAACTGTATCGTCCTCAGCATGAGTCTCGACTCTCCCAGCGCATGAGATCATACTTCTCCCGATGAAACATCAGACGAGGATCCAATGTCGTCGTCATGCACCATCTCTCAAGTGGCCTTCGGTGTGGCCAAGAGAGCGACGCCGGATTTCAGAGACGTTTGACGAACGGGACAGGTACCAGAAGTAGGTAGAGGCACTCGCACCGCTAGCCAAACGGTGCTCAAGCAGAACGCGCTGCATCGGCTCTCGACACCGAACTCTTGGGATTGCGGGAAGTGTGATTTGGCGAGATACTCATCTTGCTGGCAGACCCTTGCCTGCCCGGATGGACCTTGGTACACAAACTGGCATCGTCCACCGCGGTGGCGTCTAGGAAGCCGGGCAAGCGCTAGAGATAATCAGAATACCGTCGAGGTCCGCTAACGGCTCTGCTGAAGCAACCTGTTTGAAGGTATCAACAACCGGGCGGACTGGCTTTATGGGCAGAGTGTCGACACGAGCAGACGAGCATGGCTCTGAGCATCGTCTCATGGGTCATACCTCCAGCGTACTAGAGCAAACCCATGGATCTTCATGTCATCGTCCAGCGAGGTGAGCAGGAGCTGAGAACGGGCGCGTAAGGCGATCTGAAGCTGCCTCTGCCAGAGCGTCAGTTCAAAGGGTATTTCTGCACAGTGATTCTGGAGATAGAGCAACAGCACAAGTTCCAGATGCTGCATGAGCATGACGCCGAACAGCTTCCGTGTCGGTGCATCCGATTGAAGCACCAGGCCTCTGATCCCTTGACATCCGCGGAAATCGCTTCGGCATTACAGCGAAGGTAAATCGTGTTGATGCCATGATATCAACGTCTTTGCGGTACTGGTTGCGAAGGTTGGAAGGTGCTGACCAACGCGAGTGTCCGGGATCAGAACCCGTTATCGAAAAGGTATATCGGGATAGCACCCCACCGCGACCTGTCTCTTCACAGCCTTCCCCGCCAATTGAGGATCAAACGTCTTTGTCAGACACTTCCTGATGTTTCAGGAGGCCCCCTGTGTTGGACTATCCTTAACCTAAGCAGATATCGGCAAGCGACGCCGACCTAGTAGAATCCCATAGCGTGAGCTAGGCGTCTAATCTGAAGACACGTCATCGCTCACAGAGTACATCCACCGGAAACCAGTCATGTCTGTTTCTAGTACCTAGATACGCAGGTGAGGCCGAGGCACATTGAACACCCATGAAAGGTGAGAGTGTCGAGAGCTGTACACTGGGGAAGGCCGCTTGAGTTGGCAGTCGTCTAAAGGATGCCTACCACTAGTAAAGTACATCATATTAATACCGTCCCCTATCGAGAAGGAAGAGAGATATGCTTACATGCAGTCCTAGGCAAATTTCTATCAGTCGGAGGAGGGGGCATATATTGTAACGGAGAGGAGCACCCCATGCTTCAACGCTCCCAATTAAATATGTAGATGGTCCATTGAGGTTTTCCCAGTGGCTGGTCCACGGATTCGTCTGATTGAGCATCCATCGTCAGGAGAGCAGAAAAGGAAAAGACAATAAAGGTAAATCTCACCTCCGAGGACAGATTCAAGGAGAAAACTGTATTTGGAGTCCTTCGCGATGCGCAGGTAAGCCATACATGGTGTTATGAGGTCGGCAGGAAGTTCGACGTAAACAGGGACACAATTCCCCTTCTTTTCCTGAAGAATGAGTTGTTCGACGGTTGCGAGAGAAGGATAAGCTGGCAGCATCTGGACCACGCACAACGATCGATTTCTCCTCGCTACCCTGTCTCTGACCTGGGACAACTTCCTTGTATATAGGTTTACTGCCCAGAGTTGTAGAACCGATGGGAGATCCTCACGGAAAACGTTCGCAAGCCAGCTCAAGGGATACAATAGAAAGGTAACATGGAATTCCAATGCGCCGAGAGAAGTTCTCTCACTTCTAGAGGAAGGGCACTAAATGTAAAGAATCACAAGAAGGAGATGAAAGACAGGAGATTCAAAAGAAGATAAAGGTCCCACGGACGCTTGTTAGAATGGTCAAGGAAAGAGAGAAGTTTAGGAAGGTAAATCCCAGGATCCCACCCCAGCACTCCCACATGATTCACCGATCTTTGGAATCAAACCTCCGACTTGAATCGATACTCTATGGTTTCACATACTCTTTAAATTGGTTACGATACACCCCGTTTATTCATCGCCATCATCATCTTTAGGCCTACCCAGTCGGCTTGCTTGTTT
>RZIO01000015.1:138642-153602 GCA_004338095.1 Gloeostereum incarnatum
TTTCTTCTTTCGCTCCAAGGTAGGATCATACCACACATGTACAGCGTTGCTGGAAAGATTCGTGACCATCTTTGTAATCCCCTTCGCGAAGTCTTCCTTCATTTTGGAGCAGTCGTTCAAAATCTGACTCAGATGATAGTGAAACCTTAGGACCTGTTCTGCAACGGTAAGATCGTATTCGTGGTCTTCCTTGATCACTCCTACATCATTTTCTTTTCGTGTCTCAGCGTCGATGATGTGAATCTACGCAGAAAAATGAATATTTTTTTTCTTTAACGCCAGACACGACATGCCTGATTTGGTTCGCTCTTCTTTGAAGCGTTGTCCATCCACCCGACGAAGAACTGGACAAGATGACCGACGACTAACATGCCATACACAGGCCAGTTAACTCCACTGCGTTCGATGAAGTGGCGGTGGTGAATGGCGGCGGCCATCTGCATGCCTAGCTGTTTGGCAGCCGCGGACTGCGATTGATCGGCTCGCTTGTATTCGACGACGAGATAAGGAATGGCTATCTGGCCCCAATCCTCGTCTGGACCAAGTTTAGCAGCCGACAGGTTAAGCAAATGTTTGTACTTCTGGTAGGATTGAAGTGTTTCTTCCATCTTGTGACGAGTACGAAGACAGTAGTTTTTGGGGTGCATATCACTCCCGTTCCACTTGAATAACAAGTGGAAAGCCGTGTCGGGGATAATTAAATTGGGCTCCAGCTCTTTGTATACCTGGACAGTGAGCGCACGCATGGTTGGAAGCTTCCATCTGCATTCGAAACTAGACGAAATGGCACTGTGAGTCGAAGAATGCCATCTTTCGATGCGCATGATGAAGCTTACCTAGCCTTATGGTTCGCGTCTTCGATGAACGTCAAAGCGACTATTTGAAGAAGAGCATCAGTTAAGATTCGATAAGTCATTTCGCTAAGGGTGGTTGGTGTCACTAGCTTGTTAGGGGTGTCGCGATTCTGTTCTTTAAGTTCATTCTGAACATCAACCGAACAAGTAAAGATATTCGAAAGGATCAGAAGGATGCCCAGAGTGAAGGATTCCGGCAGTTCCTCAGGGACAGGGGCGGCGCTGTCCTGGGAGCCTTCCTGTGATATCTTAGTATTGGAGTCCTCCGACTGTGGTGCCTCAGTATCGGTGTTCTCCACCTGCAGTATGTCGGTCTTCTCAAGTGAGTCCAAACTCTCAACGAAGCGCTGAAGAGACTTGTCTTGAAGTATTTTCAAAAGACTTGCTGCTAACTATGACCATTCTTTAAGTAAATGAACGGAATGAAAACTCGGAGAAATTCGCACTCACCTCCCTCAGTTTCCGATGGCTTACGATTGATTTCTTCGTTTCAGATATCAGTGAAGGAGGAAATTTCGTGATGGCTCGCCGCGGGAAATCTAGTATTAGGCCAGCAGCAGCAACGGTCAGTGCCACTCGATGAGTATTGAACCAATATTCTGCCCATTGATCTTCTTTAGACACTCTAGAAGACATGAGTATAGTTTCACAGGCTTTCGGTAAGAAGGGCTCACTCAGAAGCTGACCGGTTCGATTCTGAAGGGTCCGGATTAATGGAAGGGGCATTGAGTTGAGACTTGGGCATAGTGTTGCTCGCGTATTGTAATGATACTCGGAGGAAGGCAGTCTTGTAAAATTTGCTGCTTCCACCATGAACCTTATGCCGGTTTTTATACTGGGGCATACCTTTCCCACATATAGTTTATTGTGTGGCACAACACAATAAATGTGGCGAGAAGAAAGATTGGAATCATCGACTTCGAACTTGGCCCGAAGTCAAATTGATATTTACTATTCATAATGCCTAATATGGAAATGTGAAAGCAGCCTGAGGCATCTGTTCCCCGAAGAATGGATACTGTTGTACTATGATTTGGATTAGGAAGAACAATTGAGTAACGAATGAAACACGGAAGCACCCCAGGCAGTTCTCCGTTTGACGATACAAATTTCCTAGACCAACAACAGCACGGTTCTTCCGTCCAAATACTGAAGTAGTCCACACGACGATCAAAGCAGTGTCCGAGAGCGGAAGATTGGGATATCAACAAAGGAAACCAGGCTCGGTGTTCCCTCGGGCCTCCAAGACCTCCAAGACCTGAAACGGAACTATGATCTTCCCTCGAAAATTTGATCATGGCTGATCAGCTGAAACATTTGATAAATTCCAGCCCATACATTCAAACAATAAGGAAGAGAACTATGTAGGATCCTGCATCGCCATCCGGGTGAGTGTATTCGACAAAATTGTGGCCAACAGGTTATTGTTTATCGTTATTATGATTTTTTGCCACCATCGCCCTATAAAAGCCGTGCTGGCCAGATCCAGTCCGACAACACTCACGAATTTCTAACATCAGTCCCCAGCTATCATGTCTCCCTCTTCCTACTCTGAATCTACAATCAGGCATGCATACCCTGTTTCTGCCGATGACAAATCTCAAGAGTGCGTTAAACTGTTTGGAGATGTTTTTTTTGGTCTCTAACGTGCCTTTTCAGCTCATTGTACCGTGCTTTCGGATCCGGAAACCTTGTACCGCGTTCTTATCCAGCAGATATCTCGGAGCTGCCTAAATGTATTGAGCCAATTGTTACTAAAGTCATGACTCTGGACTTCCCTTCTAAAGGCAGCAGTATCCCGGTAAGTCTCGAAGTTAGTCTGACTTCAGAATATGTCCAGTAATCGGCATCAAGCATGAGATTCTCGATGATTACTTAAAGAAAGCACTACGAAGACTCCAAGACGGTTTGGATAAATCGAGGACAGCCAAGGCGGTGAATCCTGACAAGACGCTTGTAATCCGCATGCTCCGAGCACAAGACCTCTATCTTTTTGCAGGTCAGACATGCAGGTCGAGCCAAGAGTTTCCATATCTCTCCCACGCAGCCTGGTTCAATTCGCTTTTCTTGCTTTCGTGGCACGATGAGCTGAAGCATGTGGGAATTGAAATCCAGTGAGTTAACCGTCGGAAGTGTGAACGGAAGTGATTCTGACGATGAAACTTAGATTCCGCCCGCGGTGGGAGTGTGCCGACCAGCATGATACCATTCTTTCTCATGTTCCCGATGTCGTTCTCTCAATGCCTTCGGACGACATACGTTTGAAGGCTGTTCATCCCGAACACTGTCACTCCAAACTTAGTATTCCCCTATTAATTGTAGAGTACGTCAAGGCCGAAGATCACGAGAAATGCACCGCAGTACACATGGAACATTTAATTGTCGGGCTGACAGCTGCATTGCGCATCCTGCGAGCTGTTAATATCTTAGACATCCCTGTTTTTGGGCTTCTTTTCTCCCGTGACTATGTACAAACCGTAGTGGCCTATTGGGACGGGAGTCAGGTATGTACGCCTCCTTTGATTTTCGCGGCCTGAATCCGATCGTGTTATTCAACAGCCAACTTTTTGTGAAATTACGGGCACAGCGAAGAAGAAATTTTGTGTCAGGCATGCGATGGACTGTTTTCACCTTCGCTCAATAATATTCAATGTCAAGGAGCTCAGAATTGCGGTAAATGCTCGTCTTTCAGCGGATCGAACGAGCAACATGGCGTCGATGACGCCTTCGTGTAAGGATATCCTCCATCGGATGGACAGCTTTCCCATGGATGATCCTATTCGAAAGTGGGTTTCGCTCTTATTGTGACCTCACGTTCATTAATAAACCCATTCCAGTGTATTATACCAGACATCTGATGATTTTATTTTGTGGCTTTCCTCCCGACGGATTGTCATCTTTGGCTCCAATACGTCTCCCGCTCTGCGAGACGACTGCGCGGATTGGATTAGTGTCTTTTTACACTACTGCATTCCGGAAATATCGGTGTTGTTCTAAACTGCCTGCTTGCTCCTCGATAATGACAGAAGAGTAACTAGGAGCCTATATTGTCTGTGTCCAAGGCGACTCTCACCAACGCTGAAGTTAGCCTCTTGAATGAATTTTTATCGGATCAGAAGTCCTTCCCTCACAAGAGTACTCCCGATGATCACGTCAATCCTGAAATTTTGAGCAAAGACATCTGTCGATCGTTGACCCTCAGCGTTGTCGCTCGAGGCCTTCTCGTTGAAGATGCCTATCCGTCAATGTGGATGACAATGTACAATTCTCTTCTCTTTCATATTCTCTGGTTGGACCGAGAATCTCCTGTAACTCCCGTCTACCTGGAGTGCGTGATTTTGTCCATGTGTTTCTCAAGATGCCCCGTTGAACCTTTTTTCCAGATATTCTTCGACATGGGCGGTGTATCGAAATTTGGCCGAACCCACGACTGATCTCCCTGAAACACTGACCAGCATCGACCGCATCAACGTCGACGGAGCATACCTTACTTACGTCCCAGCACCATTCTTCAATAGCATCTTCGAGCAGTACCCGGGAGAATCCAAGTCAGCTTTCAGGCTAGAGTTCCTTCTTAAGAAGCAAAATGATAGATATGCGGGACTCGTGGGACCTGTCGGAGTCCCCGTGCTGCTCTTTGAGCATGTAAAATCGTTCTCCGATCCAATGGCACGCGAGCATCATCTCGCCCACCTCGCAGTAGCCATGAGATCCGCTTTGGCACTTTATCAGATCCTAAATCTCCCTCCTGTTATTCTGGGTGTACTCTGTGAAAGGAACTTTGTGACAATCGTTGTCGCGAGCACTGCAAACTCGAATCAGGTGAGTACTAGCGATTGCTGCCTAAATAGGGCTTTGGTGAACTTTCCATCGCAGACTACTGTCCATGAATCCCCCTTCGATCTCACCACCTTCGATATGACCAAACCGTTCGATGTCTTTCGTCTTAGGCTCATACTCAAGAGTCACACTAAACTCATCAATCACGTTCACGAAAAGTACGGAGAGTCGATAAATGAAATTGCTGCACCTTTTTTGAACTCTACGTTTTCTCCGTGGAGGCAAGATAAATCACTTGCATCCTTGAGAATTCTTGGGACCCAAGGGAGACGGGACAAAGGTGCAGACATAGAAAATTGGAGGGATTCATTGAATGACCCCGTTTGACGTGATCCAATTTCCTTAGAATCTCGATGTATCTATCGTCAAATAAACTGAGATGAGTATGAACTTGATCCTACACTTTTACCGCCCCAAGATTCGATAGAGAAATATATGATACGAAGTGCATTCTTCCTGAGGGCCTCTATTGGAAATGCATTTCATTTGACAGCTTACATACGTACCCTACTGAGAAGCGCAACTTTTGGATGAACTTGTCCAGGTCCACTGGCGGTGCTTCCGGAGGAGAATTTGCCAGGTACTGGGATGACTCAGCCGATCTAGGCCTACAGCTGTGTCACAACCGCGTCAAATGTCCATTGGAGAACTTACGAGAGCTACGCCTCGCTGTATAACCGCTTCAACTCCAGCTTCAGACTAAGGGTAACCCGCCCGTACTGCAAGACCACAAGATCCTGCGTCCCTAACTTCTTCCTACACTGGAAGACGCAGTACCAACGAAGGTCCACAAAAAGACTGCCTTCCTCGTGTCTGGAATTCATTCTCCCTGTGAATGGTGACCATAAACAGCGTAATCTCCTCTAGAATCAATAGTCAAGATGCGCGCGAGAAACCTTTGCCAGGAAAACGGGGATCGAGCAGACCCGTGATGTCGTTCAGGCATCTAAATGCTCTCGTATGACCATCAAGAGTCTTGAGCTCAGTACTAGTACAGACTGTCTCTGGCAGGATGTGCACGCGCGATAGACGTGACATATTCGACCAAGGCATGTAGCTACATCGACGGCGCTCGTCTGAGCTTTAGACTACGCTGACGTGTGCCGTGGTCAGCAATAGTTAGAACGCGAATAGCAAAGCAGGCAGATTATTACTTACATACACGCCGGACTATGACCTTATTATCCTCATCTTGGAAAGTCGTGTCAGCGTTGGTAGACTCCCTCACTATGAACAACCAACCTTCTTCCGATGTGACACCGTCTAGTCGAGGGTAGATCACGTTGACTCTACGCTACCCGCGGGTATTGTCTTCAGCAGGGAGGTAGATCATGACTTACCCAGCGATAAATCAGACTTCGGCACCATCAACCACTCGGTTTTCCTCGTCTTCATACAATGGACATATCAACAGCAGTATAGTCCCACATAGCGAGCGTCACAATGGTCTTTTCCCGATGGAACGTCAGATGAATACCCGATGTCTTGGTCTGGCACCGTCTTTCAATCACTTCATCTCGAGCCCAAGAGAGCCACGTTAAACCACCCTAGGCATTCATGGAGACATTTAGCGAACGGGAAAAGTGCTGGAAGGAGGCTAGAATAGCGTACCCGGGAAGCCATAGAGTCCATCCTGAAGCTGGATTGGGTACGTGAAGTTTCCCCAAGAGCGAAAATGTGCACTGCTAGGTAAACGTTTCTCAAGCAGAACGCCATGTAAGTCAGGTCTCTCGCGTACCAAGGAAGCCGCTTTAGTGGGAAGGGAGCGTGGTGTGGTTTGCAGGCACACCCAGCTACCCGGACGAACGACGGCATGCGAACTAAAGACCGTCGAAGGTCTCTGCCAGAACGTCCGTTTGAGCTGAGACATCGATAATGGGGAGGGGCATCCCTGTGGATAGTGTCGGTACGAGATTTAGGTACTTAATGAGCGTCGCTCCGCGGATGGTACTTCTGGAGCAGACCCTTTCCAGGTTGGATCTTCATGTTGCCTTCCCCCGAGGTGCGTGGGGGATATAACGGGCGCCTGAGGTGATTTGAAGCCATCTCCACCAGAGGGCCCGTTCAGAGGATGATGATTCTGCGGATGCAGTGACAGTACAGGATCCAGTTGCTCTAAGAGCGCAACACTGAGCAGCTTCCGCGGCTGCACGTCCGATTGACGCACCGGACGAAGAGCTCAGAGGTCGGTGATGTTTCTCTATCCAGTTCGCTACCTGCCTGCGTCAATACCGTCAAGATACCTACGTACTCGTCAGGACTAGTCACCCAAAGAGGTAGACCATGACCTACACAGGCGTCGACTCCATCAATATGAGAACTCCCCTTCCTTCTTCTACAAGGTACATCAGCATTCGGCGCGCCTCCGGTATGGATAGTCTCTACGCAGCCTTCTCCCGATAGTACTCCGGATTAAGATACAACTTTGTCATCAAACACTGTCTGGCGAAGGGTTTTAAGTGCATCTTCCGACGAGTGCGACAGCGTGGGAGGCGAAGCTGAGATAGTCAACGGCGGCTCATGCGAGCGCTGGAGGCGATTTGAAACCCTCTGAGATCCAATAACGCATCTGTTGGAGCATTCATTCGAGCCCGGATTATAGTCTCGCGTAATTGATCTGAAGAGCGAGCCGGTAAAGCAGGCGAGCTTGAGCCTGAGCGACATCTGCGTTTCGGAATACACCATTGATAGGAGGGATGGTGTTCGCGTCAGCGGTACCTGTCGGTATCCCAGTCAGCATGAGCCCAAAAGTGTCCTCTGATGATATTTTCCCAGGAGGACCAAGACCATCTCTGTCTCTCCTCCACCGGGTTCACCAACGACTTGGCAGAGCTTCCGCCGTAGCTAGCTTCCCCCAGCCTTCTCTCGAGCGAAGATCCCAACATCCCCATGAGCGGTGCATCAACTCTCCTGCATACTTTTGTCTTGCGCCCAACTGTTGCCTACTGAACAGATGTTAGTGGGAGACGCGACACTAGCCGCAGCATGGAATGGCTTACTTGGGACGTTCCACATGCCGAATCCTTTGCCCAAATCGCTCCTTGTCAGAAGCTCGCCGACAAGAAGTGAACACAGAGGGGATAGCATCTGATGGCATTGCATTGACAGACAGCGTCGGAACCCAAGAGTTCCGCGCGCATGCGCGCATCACGAGGCAAGAACTTCTCGTAGAGCAAGAGATTGCAAGGGAAAGCGCGAGGCATCGGAAAGATACCTGACATGGCCATTGGACGATGAATTGCAGCTGTGCCACGCCCTAGCTTTGGCTGTCTAAAATGATTACTACAATTACTTATTGTCAGCAGTCAACGTCGGGGATACTGGTTGGCTCTATTTAGAATTTGTGGCAAATAGTTATTTGCACCTGTTTTGGGCACGCCTATAGAAGTCCGAGGCCATTGTCTCGTTTCGACATTTTCTAGCCGTCCTCAACTGCATCCATCCAACCTCTGATATTTCGATACCAATAATTATGCCTTCCTCCTTTAAGCCGGACATCAACACTTTGTATCCCGTTTCAAGAGATGACAAGTCTCGAGAGTAAGTTCGTGATCCTACTAAGGCTTTCCCGTTGCTGATCATTTTTGCGTCAATGCGCAGTGTGTTGTATCGCGCTTTTGGTAACACTACAGAGCCTGTTTTATCTCGCTACCGCTTTGTGAATATCTCTGGGCTACCTTCATTCCTTGGTGAGGTCGTCACGGACATTATGAAGTGCCCATACCCTGCCGATCTGATTACTCCTGTAAGTCTCGAAGAGTTTTTAATTCACTGGATCTGATATTTGGAAAGGAAATTTTTGAAGAGGCTTTCACCAAAAAGGCCTGGAAGAAATATAGAAGCTCCATGGAGAACAAAGAACTGATGCCATTCGAGAGGGATCCTGGAGATGACCTCATTGCCCATTGGCGTCGTTCCTACTCATTTTCCCTTCATGCTAATTTTCCGTGCCTCTCAAGACAGGAATTTGGTTACCTCTGTGGGTCTGTTTCTTTCAACTCAGTATTTCTGCTTCTGTGGTTCGACGAGCTAAAAGGTGACGAAATCAATGTTCAGTAAGTGCGCACAACAACTCGGCATTTCAACTCCTCACAGGCATACTTATCCAGATTTCTCCCTCGTTGGATTTGCCCTGACCATGAAGGAAATATTCTTTCTCATATGCCCGATATCGTGTTGTCAATGGATTCTAACGATGGACGACTAAGAGCTCTGCATCCCGAGCATCTTGAAACTCCTAATACCAGCTGTTCTGGCATCCCACTCTTAATCGTGGAGTTTCT
Organism: Gloeostereum incarnatum; assembly: GCA_004338095.1. Lineage (NCBI taxonomy): Eukaryota > Fungi > Basidiomycota > Agaricomycetes > Agaricales > Cyphellaceae > Gloeostereum > Gloeostereum incarnatum. The sequence continues at coordinate 147,620 of RZIO01000015.1, forward strand.
CAAGTGTAGTGATGGGAATCGGTGGCGCTCCGAGCGAGCTCATGTCGAACACTTGATCATCGGAATGACGGCCAGTCTTAAGATCTATAAAGCTATGCAGATCATGGACCTTCCGATTTTCGGGATGCTTCTCAATCGACAGAGGGTCTCTTTATTCGTAGGGTTTTGGGATGGCAATGATGTGAATACATATGCACAACGATATTTCATCGTGAATCCTGACATCACTTTAACAGATGGACTTTCAACATGTTTCGCCGACGTCGCGTGATTTTTTCGACTTTGACAATTCCGTTGACTGTCTCTACCTCCGTACCATAGTACGAAACATCGTTCTTCTCAAGAACAGTTTATCCGATCGAGTCTCGGGAGATTCTTTGGCTTATACAGCTTATTCTCCCCACAAAGATCTATGCGACGACGCGCTTCACCAGATGGATAGCGCTCCGATCGATGACCCAGTTCGAAAGTAAGCCGTTACCATTTTGGGTCTTTTCCAGACTGATCCAAGATCCAGCGCGCTGTATAAGACGCCCAGCGATTTCGCTTCTTGGATTTCCCTCAGGAAAATCAAAGTTATCTCAGCGACGGACGCCGTTCTCACTCCTTCAAACTCATCGCTTGCAGATTGGACCGACGTCCTCTTGGGATATCGTGTCCCAGGCACCATCTCGGTATGTACCAACCTCGAAATGTGGATGCCAACGTGTATAATTGATGCCGCGTAGGGGCTCACCTCCGACCAAGCCATTACGCGCAGTGAAAAGGACCTTCTACCAGCGCTCGTAACTGGCCACGCATCCTTTGTGTCTACAAATAGCCAGGAACTCGTATCCCAAGTGGATCTGAAAGGCTTGTCCAGAAGCATCTCGCGATCATTGACCCTTAGTTCTGTAGCTATCCATCTGTTGGCCCAAAACATGTCTCCCTCGATGTGGTCCACAACATACGATTCGCTCCTCCTCCATCCTTCCTGGCTCGACTTTGAGGATGATATCTACAGTGTGACATTACAGTGAGTAAATTACCTAACAAGCTGTAGAGTTTCTGCTCAATTCACGAACCGCCATTTTCGTTTCATTGTACAGGTACTCTCCAATATGGGCCGTACATCGAGCATTGGAGGGGCCCACCCATCCGGATCCCTTTGACAATGTCACTGTCGACGCGGTGTACCTTACGCGGATCGACTCCCCTCTAATTTCGGAAGCTCTTGCAACCTACCCGTACGAATCCATGCTCCTGTTTCAACAAGAATTCTGTCTCGACAAGCATAATGACGGCCTGGAAGGCATTTGGGGTCATGTAAAGGTGCCCCTTCTCCTCGTCGAACATGTGAGATCATTCTCCGATGCGAAGGCCCGAGAACGGCACATCACGCACCTCGCAGTGGCGATGAAATCTGCCCTGGCGCTCTACAAGATCTTGAATCTTCCTCCAGTCATTTTGGGATTGCTTTGCGAGAAGAATATTGTGTCCGTCGTCAGTGGCTGGACAGATGCGTCACGTTCAGATCAGGTGAGTCCCCTTTTCATAAGTCTAGCCTAGAGTACACTAATCACGACGTTATTCTCAAAGACATTCATTAGCGAAAGTGCATTGTCCGCCGGACCCATTACTTTCGACATCACAGATCCGTTCGACGCCTTCCGGCTCAGACTCATGTTGGAAAAGATGAAGGAGTTTGCTAAAATTGCTCAGGAAACAGCCATGGGCTCGTCGGATGAAATTGCTGCTCCTTTCTTGCAGAATGCATTCACCCCTTGGCGGAATGATTCCGCCTTTGCGCTACTGTTCTCTTCCGGTGAGGAAGAAGGATGCAAAACCTTGGACGTGGAGAAGTGGTGGACAGGGTTCCCGCAACCGACGTGATTGCACCCATATGTATCTACTAGTATGCCCATTGAATAGAACGAATTACGACAGTTTCTTCTGATAGCAAGTGATTTAAAGACATCCGGTGCGTGTTTACATCCGATAACTTGCAGAGCAACAGCGCAACGGCCAGATGATCTACCCTCCGCCGCCAGCATCACTGAAATCTCCCTCACAGCCCGCTTTGTACCGGCAGTCTTCTTTGGGGTAACCCATCCCACATCTCCTTCCGCATAGACAATCTCTCTTACACCCGTGCACACGGCTCATTGGCGAACAAAGAATCTACCATAGAGAACCTATATCATCGCCACCGTTTACGAGGATAGCTCCATATCCTCCATGTCCTTCGCAGATTCAATCCATGGACATTCTATATGCTGACCTCTGCCCGAATTGCTCCTCGTCAGAAGCTTGCCGACAAGTGAACTTTGACGGCGAGTGAAGGGAGAAGGAGATAGCATCCGATAGCATCGTTGTGCAATGAAGAAAGAAGACCAGAGATCCGCGGGAATGAGTGCATTCCCGTCAGCACGCATCTCCCAGAGCAGGTAGATCGCGATTTACCCAGCGAGATCAGAACCACGCCAGGCGTCTTCTACAGAGACAAGCATCCGCGTCTGTAGAGTCCCAGCCACTCTGCAGTCTTCTCCCAAAAGAACGCCAGATGAAGGCCCAACAGGTAGGTTGAAGCTCTCTGTGTCCTCTCTGACCGGGTCGCCAGATTCGGCAAGTACCCATTAACGACTAGGCCAGCTCGAGCAGGTGATTTGAACTTGGCTTCCGGATAGGTTTTAGCAAGGCACGAAGAGCTATCGGTTTATTGGCATAGCGTACATATGAAGATATATCATCCTTTCACATAGATGAATTACCGGGAGCAATGAGATTTTCCTCCTCTGGAGCCAGTTGACGCAGGAACTAGCCCCAATGTGAATGTTCAATGCAGCAAAGGTGGTGCATCCTGGAGATGAACGGGACCCCGACCCGGACGGAAACCGCCAGCTTACGCCTTCAAGGTGGAACACCGACGAGCGTTAGAGGTCGATCCTGAGCCGCTAGCGCGCTCACAACGTTCCTAGATTTGCTGATACGAAGTACGCATGCTCGAGGACAGTGCTGAGTGACTTCCCGAAGTCGGGATGCCCCCGCCAGGAGATTATGACCACCTTCCGTGTTTTGACTAAGTATCGGATTGAGGTAACGCGCGCAGAACGAGCGACGATCTCGTTAGAAGCAGTAAGAGTGAATATATCCGCCATATGCTCGTCATCTATGGAACCGGGTCAGTACTGCTGTCAGCAGGTGCACCTAGAAGGATCCTCCAACTTCTCCAACTTAGACAAGTATCTCCGGCATGAACTGATCCTTCGTCCGGTTCAGAAGCCCTCAGCTTCAAGCGTCGCTCTAGCCTCCGCCGTTACTAAACTCGTGGTCAGGATCTATTCTAGGACAGCTGCGTTGTCTGAGCACGGGGCGAACCAGAAGCAAAGTCTGAGGCCGCAGTACAGACTATTCCAGTGTTCTAGTGGTAAAAGACCCAAGGCATCCTCGTGGCATCCCCAACGGGTTCAGATGCTCCACCAGACTCAGCAGCCTCAATATTCCGCAGGCGTATCAATCGCGCAGAACTTACACCATAACCAGTTTCCACACGGCACTCTCCTTGGAGCAACGGGCCTTCTATAGCAAGAATGCCCTAACAGGAGTTAAGTACACGATTCCACTGCTGAATGCCAACCCGAATTTGACGGCCAGCGAGTGAGGGCGAGAGCATCGAGCAAGATCCTTGACGAAGACGGCTTGGACTGGGGGCCAACAAGACTTTTCCTGGAATCGTTCTGCGGGATCAACAGCTCCCGGCTGAAGCGGACTCACATCTTCCATATAGAAACAGGACGCGCTGGCTATCCCAACTTCCGATCACTCTCGCGTGTAAATAGATGGATGGAGCCAGCTGAACAAGAGCTGATGTACGATGAAACTAATACACCCAGCGAAGGCCTTAAGGCTACAAGTTGGATCTTCCGACGATTGTGATGGAATATAGGGGGAAGCTGATGCCGTCCACAGAGGCTCATACGAGCGCTGAAGACGATTCAAACCCCTCTGACACTGACTAGTGTATTTGCTGGAGCGTCCATTCCAGCCCGGATGTCTACTGTCGCGTAATTGATCTAGAGAGCGAGTTGGTAAAGAAAATGAGCCTAAGTACGAGCAACGTGCGCGTTTCGGCATAGATAGCTGGCGGAAGGGACGGTCTCACGTCAGCGCTACCTGTTGGCATCCTAGTCTGTATGAATCCCCAACGTGTCCTTTAGTAGCACACGCGGGGGGCTCTACGACCATCTCTGATCCTCCACCGGGCTCAACAACACCAGTCTAATCGACTCCGGCAGAACATTCAACATCCGCCGCGGGTGTTGCCTATGGACGGATGTTCAATAATGATGTGACGCCAGTAGCAGCATGTAATGACATGCCTTGGATGTTCTACGCTTAAATGCATCCCCGCCGGAAGTCAGCGTGTAGGCTGAGGTAGCCGAATTGAGGCTCCCTCGAGTATCTGCTTGAGCGAGAGTACTGAGGAGCCACGACGAGTGGCAGCTTCGATGAATCTCTACGGACCATCCAAGGCAAAAAGAAAGACCGCAACATCCATGAAATTGAAGTTCCACTGAATGTAGCACGGAGATATCTGTCGGGAGATGGTTACAGATTGCCAGGATATAACGGAAAGGCAAAACACAGGACTGAAAAGGGCCTAGAATGAGATATTTGCGGAGTCCGCTCGCCGTTCAGGCTCACAAAAGTGTTACTTTAGTGCTGATGGTTGTATTCAGAAATAGAGGATATGGTCCTTCATCGAGGAATGAGCGAGCCTTGTTGAACGTAGCGAAAGGGAAGTTTAGGCAGTTTACTCCCACGACCCAGATAGAGACATTACCGCCAGCACCGCCACATTAGACACGCCATACCTCTTGCATACTGCCTAGAATAGATATCACTGTGAAAGTTTAGGCCGATATTTACTCGCCCTAGGGCCAAGAGGGACGGAAGAGATCTGACATGAGAGTACGCGTCGATTTAACATCTTCAAGTTACACTTATTGAATTACATGGTTATCCAGTGGAAAACATATCGTATGACAGTAAGTCCTTTTTTTCTCGCATCGACGCCGCTGTACAGACTTACTTCTATGGGCTTGGGAGTTATCGTGAAGTCCAGGCTTTGTTTCGATGGAATGTGGAATAAACGTGACATTCAGCTCAGTCTATTCGATGAGAACGTGTATGATACGATACAACGAGCCTAAACAAATTGAATACATTAATCCTTCAGCGAATGTCCCCACTTCTCCATATCTGCACCCTCGTCCCGGCTCTCTTGCGATGCCTCGTGCCTCCATGGGGAAAAACTGTAGTTCAAGAAAGGAACTGCGATTTCATTTATCGATTCTTCACACTTTTCAAAAGCGCGGTCGGCAAGTTGAGCATAGTTTTTCAGCATGAGCCGGAGATGGAGGACCTCAAACGGTTTTTTCATGTCGAAAGAGGTAAGACCAAACGGCGATTCATAGGTAACAGTCTGTAGCAGAGTAACTTAGTTCAGTGGTACGGCCCTGTTAAGGATGTAATCACGGCTTACCCGCTGGTCCGAATTCGTCGAGCTCACGACGATTGTCACAATATTCTTCTCGCACAGCACTCCCAGGATAATAGGAGGTAGAGCAAGGATCTTGTATAGTGCCAACGCGGATTTCATTGCTACTCCAAGGTGGGTGAGATGGTGTATGTGTGCCATTGGGTCGGAAAAGGATTTGACGTGCTCAAACAGCAATACGGGGATCCGTACATGATCGAGGCCTGCATAACGACTGTCTTTCTTCCTCAGGACAAACTCCTGCCTGAAAGCTGACTTATACTCTTGAGAGTACTCTTCGAAGATGTCATTGGAGAACGGTGCTGCGACCGGAGTAGTGTATGCTCCGTCGACGTTGATGCTATTGATACTAATAATTGTCTCTGACGGAAGACTATTGACGCGTTCAATTTCTCGATGCACCGCCCAGGTCGAATAATACCTAGAAAAAGATCAGGAGGTTCC
>RZIO01000015.1:157648-177053 GCA_004338095.1 Gloeostereum incarnatum
ATATTTTGGTTACCCCTATCAGTATCGGGCCCTTACTGTCGGTGCTGCTGCCCTATCTCTAGGCTTCAAACCACGAACCATCACGAAGTATCCTCCTACTTTGATATCTGGGACGAAGGGATCGAGCGTATAATATTCCAAATTGAAGGAGGTGAGCAGAAGCTCATTCAAGATTCTTGTTTGTCGCATTGATAAAAATGACCACAGTATGCGGCAGATCTCGTGAAAATCCTTCCAGATGAGTTGCTTCAAGATTTCGTTGGAAACTTGGACTCGGAGGAGATCGAGGCGTTGCAAGAGGACACTAACGTCCAAGATGAAGTACCAAAATCCTTCACGCTGGGGGTCCTTCTTCTCCTCTCCAATATCTTTGCTTGCTCAGTTGAAGTTAAGAAACAGCTCGCAGAACAGGAAGAAAACCGAGCCCAGAACCTCGTGGCCCCAGCACCGCTCAGTGAGATGAATTATAGAATCCTCATTGACGCGCTCTTTAAGATTGTCGCTTTGACATCCAACAAAGATCATAACGCTAGGTAAATATAAAGAATCATCATCGAAAGGTGGGATTCTTAGACTCACGATGGCCGTTTATCTAGTTTTGAATGCCGGTGGAAACTCCCGACCATGCGTGCACTCACTGTCCAAGTGTGCGAAGAGCTCGAGCCCAATATAATTATCCCCGACACAGCTTTCCAATTGTTATTGTGGCAAACGAGTGATATACACCCCAAAAAATATTGATCTTTCTACTCGTAGCAAGAAGTCAGAAACTCTCCAATTCTACCAGAAGTATAAATATTTGCTCAATCTGGCAGCCGTTAAAGTTGGCTCAAACGATGATTGGAGTCGGGTGGCCATTCCCTATCGTATCGTTGAATACAAGCGAGCCGATCAACCCAGATCCGCAGCTACGAAGCAATTAGGCATGCAGATGGCCTCCGCCATTCACCACCGCCACTTCCTTGAACGTAGCGGGGTCGAATTCCCTGTATACGGCATGTTAGTCATTGGTCATGTCGTCCAGATCTTTGTCGGGTGGATGGACAAGGTTGGAAAGAAAAATGAACCAAATCAGGCATGTGGTGTCTCGCACTATAGAATAACATATGCTCACTGCTCTGGCATAGATCCACATCGTTGAGGCTGAGACACAATGTACTAATAGCAGCGATCGCAAGTTAGGATTGTACAAACCAGACTATGATCTGACTGTTGCGACAGATGTCCTGAAGTTTCAGTATCATCTGAGCCAGATTTTGGAAAATTGCTCTAAAATGAGGGCAGAATTCGAGAAGGGAATCAGAACCATGGTCACGAATCTTTCCAACAACGCCATACATGTTTGGTATGATCCGACTTTGGAGCGAAAGAAGAAGGAGAAGGGGAAGAAGAAGGGGGATCATGCGAGCCCTACGGATAAGCCTACATGAGATGACGGTCTATTCATCGTAATGAAGTCGAAGTACTTATGTCGTTCCGTAGCCATCAAGTTTCAGCCAATCTCCTGTGTGGCGGTGCAGAAGGTTATGCCTAAATCAGGATCGTGGGATCCACCTTCCCGGAACACTCTAAGTCTTTCCCTGACCGACATCCTGTCTCTCGAGTCTCTCTCCCTTAACTTGCTCCTGCATCTTGGAGTCTGGACTAGTTCTTAATATATGTGATGATTTTCCCAGTGACGAAGTTTCATGATCCTTTTTCTGATGGATGTTCTGCTGGTGCCTCGGTATTCCGTACCGTTTTTTTTTAGTATTACCTCTGAACTGAACTTGACTATTTGAAAGTTTTGTCCTTCGTGAAGCTGTCCAGTGGGATACCCTCTCCTCGATCTGATCCTGGATCATGAAACTATGCGGGGTGAAATTGGGATTCGGAACGTCAGAGAGAGGACAAGGAGAAGTTTACTCTTTGCGACAGGTGCGTTCGCCTCTCTTACGTTTCCAATCTCACCTAACCCGCTTTTCTCATAGCATTTGCGTTATGAGCTCTCTGGTCACGTCTCGCGTAGCTCCCCTTTAACAATCTCATTCAATCAGATCTACTAGCGGAGCCAATGGTCAATTCTCAATCCCTCCATTATAAAATTTAGGTTCCAGCTCCAGGTCGCCCGAAGCATATGCCTCACACCTCGAACTACGCGTGAGTGATCCCCTCTTCCTACTTAGGAACATCGTTAACTCTGACCTCCTCTACTATTAGCGGAAACGTTAGGACATCGGACTCGTCGGAACGATTACGCGCAAATCTCCCCTTAACTGCCACTCACTCGTCGTCCGAAATACACGTGTAGACAGCTTCCGAGCACGCATATGGTGTTCACCGTTGGGACGACTGCGTATCGCGCCGATGCGATCTATTACCTGCCTCAGCGGAGACATTCACTCTGACCATCTCCAAAAGGAGATCTTTGCACTCTCCGATTGTGGAAGATCCGGGCATGTTGAAGCACAGAAGTCACTAGCAGAATTGTGAAAGCATCCCAACCTAGTACTATTCAAGTACGTCAGACATCCGTCCTTCGGTTCAAACAAGCACTCTAGCAGACACATTAGCAGACCTCCCAGGGCTTCGCTGCCGGCTCAAGTCTCCGAGTCCATACATCTCAACGGAGGACATCGGCTATGTCCCACGCCAGGTACGCTCAACGCAGCAGCCTGGTGACACGCGATGGAGTAGAGGACCGAGATAACGTCCGCGTCCTGAAACGCGAACAATAACAAGGTTGCACAAGAAGCGACGTAGAGAAGAGGCACGTTGTTCGTTCGCCGCACCGTGCATCTTACAGCCATCGTGCACCTCTGCGTTGTTGGAGGGCATGAGCAGGTGCGCAATGAGGGGTATGCATCCGGCGGGTGCAAGAGCGCTTATTGAGCGGGGGACGTGCGACGGCGTAGGGACGGTGTCTGATGTATATTACCGGCAGGGTGTTTTGCTTGATCCCGGTGGTCTCGAGGATTTTGCTTGGCCTCTAGCGGAGATAGAGCCGCCTTCGTCGCTTATGTTTCCACTGCGTGCGGGGATGTTCTACTGGTGCTTGCGGGGTTAGAGGCGCAGGAAAATGCCGATTTGACGTTCGCTGTGAACTGAGGGCGTTGGTATCCTGGAGTGGGTAGCGCAAGGAGAAGTCTGGGATGACGGTGATGGAGAATTCAGGAAGGAATGCTGGTACGTTCATTACTATCTTTCTTCTGGTATCGGGGGCCCACGGGTTTGTTCTCAGCGTCAACAAAGCAGCAATGGCATCTACGTCACCCAGCCTCGAGCCACTGGAGACGGTGGAGCCTTCCTGGTCAATACGCAATAGGAATTACGCGTTATGGTCGGAGCTCTTGTACATGCACTTTGCAAGCTTTTTAGATCTCCCGTTCAGAAATCGATCTCATGATTTGGATAATCTACGCTTCTCTGTATGCCGGTGGACGTCTCAAGCCTCAATAGGGACTAAGGGTCGTATGTACCTTACCTGAGCCTCTTCCCACTCCCTACGCCCCAGCAAAAAGCACTGCCGTATGGAAGGCTCCAAAAACCCATCTCCCTTGTGCCTGACGCCCAATCTCCCTCTGCATCGGATCTTCAAACGACGCCAGCCTCTTCAGAATCAACAGATGCGGACAAGAGTCTTCGCTCGGTAAAAGGCAAGACATGACTGGAACACGGTGGCAGCATCCGGACGCTCGTCAAGAATCTTGCCTCGGGGGACATGATGAGCTCAACGCTAATGGTGGCTGTCTCTGGCCAGGGCATACGGGATGAGAGAGCATGATATGTTCTACCACGACGGGTAGGCATATGGACACGCGTTCTTTCCCAGACGGACCAATCGGGCGCCAGACTGAGACAGTCCTAGAGGTCATCCGTTCATGGGAGTATCTCCGGCCTTGAAACGACGGACCGACGGCGTTCGTGTAATAGACGGTGTTGACGCTATGCTACCTGTACTGTCCGAACCCGACACGTACCATGACAGTCTGGGACCGCAGGATTCTGCAGAAACATAGTTTGGGGTCCTGCTATCATAGCTACCATTTCTTCCATGTCTTCGTGAGGGTATCATAGCTAGTTCGTACTCTTTGGCGCTATTCTTCTAACCAAAACTCAAAAGCTTGGACATGTGAATATGAAATCCCTTCCGAGGAAGAGGGAACCAGATCAAGTCCAGTGTCTAATACCGCAGAGGGGTAGTTTTGAGCGGCAATCTTGGCACATCGGCGTGTCCTTTCCCTCCGTACGCACTGATAACATAAACTACATGGATCGTATACTAGTTGAGAAAAGGATATGGTGCATCCCCGCGTGTCCCCACATTGGTATGACCCCCTCCTGTTCCACCATGCCTTCGTTACCCTCGTCACTGCACGGCGCAGCTATTCGTGCGCATCGTGTCACCCAGGGCGCTGTCAGAGAGGATTGTTGTAACTCGGTGGCTCGGTGGTGGAAACCCACGGCAAACAATGTCCACCACCTGTCTCAACAAACGCGCGAGGGCGGGATGAAGCCTTCAGTCGAAGCGCGTGGCGAGTCGGATGAGTCGCAGATCCTTGTCAGCCAGCCTCCTCGCATTCCCATCCACCGATTTCCGTCAACGCCCATGAAGTTGGATTGCCCTAGAAAGAAAACGATGTGACGTTGGTGTGTGATGATATCCCATAGGAGGCCGTCGATGTCGATATATCTGCTAGGGTAGAGGTGCACGGTGCGGAAGGATCGTGTGTCGGCACAAGCCCCAGCCCGCCATTACCAGCCTCCCTACGGCTTTCTCAACCATCTAAAGATCCCAACAGATTCGTGAACTGCACTTTAACATTCCTAGACCCGCACCCGCACCCACGGCGTTGCATTAATATTCCTTCCCGGACCTTCCGGACAGATGTTAGTGAGCAACGCGGTGATAACAGGAGTGTAGCGGGGCATACCTTATCCTAGAGCGCCAAATGTTCTACATAAAGTACTTGAAGAAGTGCCATTACATATGGAACACAATCTCCTTCCCCGGAAACTAATTGACGCGGGAAGTAGACGATTCCATCATAAGAGGACTGAGGAGAAAGGGATTGCACTGTGATAGCGAACGGGCGGAGAAGTGAAGCATGTCGATGACGATCAGGAGGAACACTTGGCTTAGGTTCTGAGAGTTCTCCTACGCTACGTCCAGGACGATTTCTAGGCGCGCGAGGTCTTCTAATCCCCCGGGGGAAGAGCATGTTACAAATCCATGGTATCTAGTAGTATACCTCGGGCCAGAAGACCGGCCTGACCACGAGGGGAAAGAGAGATTGACGGAAGAAGCAGGTGGTTGTGTCGGGTCATTGATGGAGGGTTGAAGAAAAGATGTGTCTCTCCTGCCTCTAGCTCGTACGCGGGTGGTATCGACACGAGATTGGAGAACGAACGGCGCGGCGGCTCTTTTGCTGTGTTCAAGCTTTTGGGCATCTGGTATAGCAATATGGTCAGGGACAAGCAGGGACAAACGTTGTAACACAACCTACCACCAGTGGAATTTCTCGGGGGCTCCTCCTACGTCTCACAAGCTTGTACGAAGAGAAAGGTTGACGTTTGATTAATCTTTCCATAAAGAGCGTCAGGGATATATCCGTTGCCCTGACGTTAGGGTTTAGGGTTCACGACTGAGCGAGAGTGTTGAGGGATACCATAAAGATTGGTGGAGTCAAGCAAATGTCTGAATTGCAGTGCGAATTAGACGCACTGGAATAGAAAGTGGAGACATACGTTGGACATGCGCACCGAGAAAAGTCAGTTATAAGATTCCTGGATACGACGTCAGGACAGGTCTACATTCACTAACGCCTTAAGTTTTAGGAGGTTAGATTTAGGACAGCAGGACAGAAAGACCGCAGCATCAAGTACCAACGCGTATCGGATCTACTTGTCCAACCGGATGCACAGAGGGGAAAAATACATAGAAAGTGCACGCATAGAATGTGAAAAATAATCCCCGTCACAGAGGCCTGCTTAAGCAAATGAAAGACTCATCGCAGAGTGGTGACCGTCAAGGAAAGGAAGTTTCAGGAAGGCACATCCCACGACCCAAATCGAGGCATCACCGCCGCCACATCAACGGCCACGTGATATTGATTGTCTTCTCCCATGCAGCAAACGTTCATTAAAGAGTCATCCTTTTAAATACGCACCGAGCCTACACTCTTTTATTTTGCATGCTTTGACGGGTATGAAAACTGACGAACGTTCAACGGGTGCTCAGCGGTGCTCAGCTATAATCTTCTGACATGTGAAACTTTCAAGGCCGCCTTGTCCTCGCGTCCTAGTGATGGTCGTGAAGACAACTAGTGCCAAACCAGTGCTGCTCCTGGAGGCTACAGTTCGGCCTATCTGCAATATCTGAAGTTTTCCCTTCTTTGGGTTCCTTCCATATTTACCCCTGAATCTATCGCTGCCTGCGGAGTGACTGGGTTGCTCGGCGGTCCTTGGCGCACGAAGCGCGAAATCTTCATCTTCATCTTAATTCGTCTACCGAACGGGAGTGATACGCTTCTTCCACTGTGGATCTATCTTTGGAACCACCAGACTCTTATTACCATTGGCCGCCCGTGCGGCGAAATCAGATGGAGCTACCCGTTATTTAACCCGTACACTCAGCGCCCATATAACTATCCCTATCTATCCTTGGCGCTCTATTCCGGCGGATCGAGGATCGGGGAAAATCTATTTGGGAACCCAATTTTTCGGAGAAATCCTAAGTTTTATGATTTTTCTATTCTGAAACCCTTCCTCAGTGCAGGGGGTACTTATCCTCCAGAGATGTCGACCCGGCCGATGGATCGAGCTCTGATCGATCAATCCGCTTCGATTTGCTGTTGAACCTCAGCAAATGGGTACAACCCCAACAAGTGCAACACACCTCAGATTCTGAATGCATGTCTTTGTCGTACAGGTCCTCCCCATCAGCTTTCCCGTTAGAGATAAGTATGCTAAAGCTCCCTCGGTCCACAGTGCTAGCTATCAAAGGACCAAACTACTTACCTGGTAGCCATTTGACCTCAGCCTATGCACCGGCAGTTCTAGACTTCAATGTTTCAACTACAGCGAACACAAGATTACTATAGGAGGAAAAATGACTTGGACGCGTAGACTGTTGATTCCTACAATTATGATGGCCGGGTCCGGGGAGGTTCCTCCCGCGGGAACCCCATTGCGGTTGTAAACTCGTTGGTGGTTTCCTCAAACTTGGGGTTTCAGGGCTTTCCAATTAGAATAAGCCCGAGGATCGCACGGTTGCTTCGTAGACGGAAATAGAAAAAATTTACTGATCAAGGGTCCGATTCGCCAGCAACGGAGGTCTCAGATTTGCTGGGGGCGATCAGAGTGATTTACAGTGTGGTAACCCACAAGACTGGCCGAACGAAGGCTGCCTTTTTACTTAAGCCTATGGGACCCCATAAATCCCCAGAATAGGTGCTATCACCAACCTTTCGCACATAAATATCACAACACCCACACTACTTGTCCGATTCATAATGTACAACTACACGGGCGTATCCTCCGGGACTTTACACGTTTGGGGTAATAAAATCGCCCGATCGCTTCACTCCCGAGAACTCCTTTGAGCTAAACGATCCCAAGTCAATGACATCCCCATCGTCCCTCAACATTGTGTTGCTCGACTGCGTCGTCCTTGTCACTGTGCGGGATGCAAAGCGAGGGACGCTAAGGGTACCACCAGACGACGTTGCAGTCGTAGAGGTTGGATCATCGCCTACCCAGTTGACACCAGACGCCCAAACGGAAGCGAGGATGACACCGATAATCTGAACGTAGTTATTCGTGAGGAAGATGTATCCCCCAACAAGGTAACTGTCATCCACAAAGACGAATATTAGTTGAGCAAGACTGAGCATGACTGGGAAGACGAAATTAGAGACTGCGATCCAGAATAGTGCTGTCAACCTGGACGTGTAAGACGCTAAATGAAGACGGTCAAAAGATGGCTTCGGGGGAACGATGGAAGGCTTCCGACTGACCTCTTCGACTGCCTGGACTCCCGTTAGAACTACTTGTCTGATAAAGAGAGTGTGATCTCGCTTTCTTTCCCTCGTTCAAGCGTAGAAGGAATAGAACAGAGGTATACCTAATCAAACTAGTCAGTCGTTCCCCGCTCAGGAAGAAAGCAGATCCACGAACGTATTGTCAACTAGCTGCAAAAACCACTCTATCTTCGTCCAAGGCTGAGTACCCCACAAGGTTTCGCCGGCTTGAACAGGGTTCCCCAAGTCATTGATAGCTGCTTGCCACTGAACAATGAAAATGATCCCGTTGACGACACGGACAACCTTGAATAGAACAGGCGGTCCGAATATCACCGCTAGTCTCCAGGGTGTTTGCTGACGAGGAGGGTACACGGCGACCAGTCGGAAGATCAAAATTGACTCGACGAATAGAGGAACAAGAAGGCAAAGGCAGGTGAAAGCGGTGAACGCAGATGGATGTATTGGAGTGAGAGGAGAGGTAATAGCGATGATCTGTAGCACGAGGTGTAAACCTTTCATATCAGCGCGTGCCTTATGCGAATTTTCAAGAGCTGCGGACCTCGACAACCCCGCTCAGGATCCCTTCCGCCAAGCCAATGAGAATAGCGATGAGATTGAGAAAGAATATGGGTTTGCGACGGAGGGCGCGGTTGGAAAAAAAGCAAAAGTGCTACTAAGATCGGCACGAGCATGGACGACCATACGGTCCCAATCATAAGCAAGTTCAATGATGGTCGGATGGCCGCAATGTAATTGAGCCCCTCTGGAGGAGGTGGCGGTAAAATGTTCGTGCCGCTTATCGCGTCCATCGGGGCAAGAAATCAAGTAGATTTCCAGCAGATGCTGGTGGGTAGGATGTGGTAGGGTTGAGGGGATGATATTCTCCGTGAGCCGAGATATGATATAGTGACAGGATAGAGCCGATCCTCACGCGCGCATGACGGATCAATGCGCCGGGTTGTTCCAACGGGATCCTTCCGGATATCAGAACGAGTCTCTGACGAGGCACGCTCTGGCCGATCATCATGACAATTATTTTGACGGTATCACCGTCTCAAACATATCAGCGCGAAGACTTGAATGCCGATCTGTTGTGCTTTGAAAGACCCTCATTCTCGATGTGACTACATAGAACAAGCTAACTCTGACCGTGACTGCCTACACATTAGTCTCGCGGGAGAAGATTGTTCGCACGCGGCACGACCAATGCCAAATGGCCGTTTATGATATTACAGCGGACGATCCATACGTGGGCAGTGTACCTTGATGATTGATCACCCACGCCGAGAAAAGTGCATCTGTACTTTAGGATTTGGATAACAAGCACTGACGAACCATAGATCTTCAGGCCGGGAGACCCTGTCTTCTAGTGAAATGTTGAAGTTCAAGATAGCATTGGCCAATAGCCCTTTGAGCTCATTTGCCGCGAAAAACCTTCCTGGGCTGTCGATAGCTGAGCAAGCCCTAGAATTAAGGGATATGCGACAACGCACCATCCATGTCTACCGTGACCCCAGGGCAGATAGTCCAATGCTGTATGAACGAGACTAGCACTGGGTCCATCGTTCGTTGATGGAGTAAGATATCGGAAAGGTTTAAACTCCATGCTGTCCGCTTCCTGGTGGAGGTGAAAACTCTCTCGCCGCCGCCA
This sequence comes from Gloeostereum incarnatum, assembly GCA_004338095.1. Classification (NCBI taxonomy): domain Eukaryota; kingdom Fungi; phylum Basidiomycota; class Agaricomycetes; order Agaricales; family Cyphellaceae; genus Gloeostereum; species Gloeostereum incarnatum. Next base: position 167,303 of record RZIO01000015.1, read on the forward strand.
CAATCAAAGTTCCCGGCGAGAGTGTGATGCCATTAGAGAACGTGAAGTCATTCACAGCTATCCGGGACATTGAGACTGTGCATCACAAAATCAGTCCGGGATAGAAAATGGAACAGATGAACAGTCGAGGCACTGACCGCTCGAAACACCATAGAAGCGGAGGACTTCTTTGATGAAAGAATCAAGCTTCACCATACGCGATAGACCTTCCTTGGTCCAGCCTGATATCTCGACGATATCTTTGACTTCAACATACAATTCATCTTGCCACGCCGCGTTTGAAGCGACTGAGAAGAACATCTGCGCACAGATCTGGGAGCGCATCAGCCGTCTGGAAGAGAGCAATCCTCGGAATCTCACCGTAGAAGTGCTATGAATGGCGGCAAAGTTTAAATGCAGCATTCGAAGCGACAATGCGGTCTCGTTTTGTTCATCTTTTGGAGCAGCTTCAAGTACCCAGGTCAGGAAATCGTCCTATTGGGTCTTTATTGAGAGATTATTAGGGGGGGAATACCCACGTACTTTGTCATGGCAGGTTTCTGGGCGTCGTGATGCAATGAGCGATCTCAAGTGTTCCGCCATGGCTTTCTTCTCCGACGCAGGAAACAGTATCCGCGCTACCAGACTAAAGTGAGAGTATAGCAGTCAATACAATTACTACGCACGTTCACAGCTCACGGTCGTATAAAGCTAGGCACATAACCTAGGACATATCCCCATGCTACTGATCGTCTTGCAAAACGGACATTCAAATCAATATAGCGAGGATCCCGACCTTGGAATTCATTTGAGGATCAGAGCGTCCGCCAGAAAACAAGAGGCGTACATTTTTCTTTTCCAACAAAGACGCGGTTGCTGACCCGACAAATGAGGCGAGAAAACGTCTCCATCCCTTTGAATGACACTACCGAGAATCGTAAATGAGTGAATATCAACGACTTGCCGGCCATAGATCCGTAGCAAAGTACCATTGTCGTGATCTTCCATAAGATCTTTGAAGGCGTGATCGATCTCGTCCATCATGTCCGGGAGGAGACTATCCATGTTCTTGGTAAGTTTAGTCCCAATCAAAGGAATATGGTATGGATTTCCCAGTACTGAGGGATCCAACGTATGCGACAACTGCAAGAGCTAGGAAGGAAATGAGCTTCCGATCTCCCTGCGTACGCGTTTACGGTTCACCTGTTCAAAAGCAGCGAAGGAGGATAACTGCTTTGGAGACGCCTTCGCAACGTCTTCGACACATTGCTTGCTGGTCAGAAACACCATCCATCTGTCGGGCAAAGGCAGCTTGAAAACGCCCGCAGAGTCCTTTGTCTGAAAGTCATATGAGACTGTGTACCGCTAATCGACAGGAAAAGCTAAGAACCAGAAGAAATCCTCGACGAGTTATGTTATGCGTTTTGAAAAGGAATTCGACCAGCTCGCTGACGGCAATGAAAGGGATTTTGAGGTCTCCAGACGCGTACGGAACCGTTGCCTGGATAAATGATGATGACGTGACCGGTGATTTAGTTACGACCGACTTACAAGACTAGGAAGATTGTGGCCTAGACAAGCAGTGGCAAAGAGGAGGGCGATCACCGTAAATGCCAATACTACGGCGACGGGGGACATCTTAGAAGAGAAACTAAAACAAGGGCGACCGCAGTGACGTCTTTTTTCAATACGCTTTGATATCCACGATTCTTCTGCGTTGGAACAGGTTTATATCTGCATGAACACGTCGACAAGGAAACATGAGGCACAAAGATGCTCCGAAGTACCTGAAAGAATGACGTTTGTACAGTGGTCTAAAACGAAGGGAATGGGAGAGAACGAGGGGGTGGAATGATGGAAGAGCATAAGAAGAGTCTGAAGGAAGCGTTACATGAAACATCTCCATTAGTGCATCGGCAGGTCTCGGCTGGCCTCAGCTCAGATCTCGACGCAGACGCCTCAGCGGCCTCACTCCAAACCAAGATATGCTCAGCTACACGCTGATGTATCCAGACGCTCATCAAACGCGAAGGCTATGTAGTATGAATACGAGAGATACACATAATACATACAAGATCCCTGGCCAAGACTTTTTATATGCAGTGCACCCGCTCAAGACTTTGTAGCCCATTCTTTCTGGATCATGTCAGCACATTTCTCCGCAACCATGACGGCGGGAGCCATCGTGTGGTTAGCAAATGATCTCAGGAAAGATAGATGTGTCACAGACACGCAGCCCGCCAACACCGTGAACCTTCAGAGAGTCATCCACCACTCCTGCTTCGGCCTCAGACGCCATGCGACATGTACACGAGTAGTGGTACGATGTACGAAGATGCGTACGGATGAAGAGATCCACATCATCCCCGGGAACCTGGAGCTCCTTCAGCAGATATCCCTGGCCTTCGATCTGTTCAGCCAGACGCATTGACAGCTGTGTACATTTGCGAAGAATAGCGTAATCGTCGGGGTTGGTGAGGTACCCTAGGTCGACGCGAGGATCATCGCGAGGATTTTTGGATGCGAGACGGACGGAGCCGAACGACTTCGGCTGAACCATCGCGGTAAGGAATGAAAAGATACCCTTCTTCTCAATGACAACATCTGAGCAATTATACGCCACGGGCATGATCTCCATGTCTGGGATATCTTTCGAGAAGTCCTGGGACCGGTCTACTTCCATCTTGTCATTCAAGACTCGTGAGGACACGAAGAGAGAATTCTGCATGAAAGGGAGAGAGAAAGTTCCGCGCCCTGTGAGAAGATACTTCACCAGCTCCTTGATCGGTTTCAAGATGCTGTTCTGCATGGCGTGAAGGCTATCCCCCATGGGAACCTCGTACATGACCGGTAGGCCAACGTGATCTTTCTATGAAAATAGAATGAGTATTGGCACCTGGACTGTGGACGATATGTAGTACCAAGTAGCTTCCAACACCGGGGAGATCTCGGACAACGTCAATACCGTGAGCCTTCAGCTCGTCTTTGGGTCCAATACCGCTATACTTTCATGAGATTCAAGTGCCATTCAGTTGAAAGCTACGTTACCTGAGCATGAGAAGATGCGGGGATGATATGGCTCCTGCGCAAACAATGATCTCACGCCGCGCCTTAGCATAGAATTTTCGGGGCGGAGTTGGTCCAGTTTCTTTCAAAGCTTCGAATTCCACAGCGAAGGCATGAGGGATTTCTTCGTTGGACGTTATGATGCGGGTGACGAGCGTCTTGGTGGATATTTTTAAGTGAGACTTGCGCTCAAGTATAACGTGTGGAGGGAGGAACGCCAGGTAAGTTGAATTTCTAACCAGAATATCAGATTTTCTTCGCATCCAAAAGAAGTCGGACGCGCCTGAAAAACTTCCTGTTCATTGTTATATCGAGGGTAGTATATCCGATCGAGGAAGCGTCGGGGGCATTCATGTCGTCGACGATGGGAAATCCGATAGCCGTGCAAGCATCCCGTAGGCTATCAAAACATCGTGAACTTTGAGACTGACACGATGTACAAGTGCTCACTGAGGCGTGATCGGAAACGCCGCTTCTGTCATTATCTGAGTCTCCCAGGGCCCTGGAAAGAAATGTTAAATGTGGAAGTGAACGTTAAGGCATATATTAGCACCCTTTCTTCCGTGATAGTCAGAGGGCGGCCGATTCAACGTTGCCTCAGATTTCAGAAAGTAGGGAAGGAGCTCCTTGTAGCCCCACTCAGGGTGCCCCATCTCCTTCCAGCGGTCGTACTCGGCCGGAGCACCACGCGTGTAAACCATACCGTTCACGCGCGATGTTCCACCCAATGCTTCGCCACATACGACTTCAAGAACACGATTGTCCACCTGGGACATGGGTAGGGTAGGCCATCTCGTTGCCTGCGTTCCGCTCCGGAAGAGATTTCCTGAGATGAGAGGAACACGTGACGCCCAAGTGTCTGCGACATCTCCTTGTTCGAGTAGAAGCACAGAAACGGAAGAGTTCTCGCTAAGTCGCGCAGCAAGACAACAGCCAGCGCTACCTCCTCCTACGATGATGTAGTCGTATATACGGTCGTCGATGGCGGGGGAAGGGCTCAAGGTAGGTGTCCCCACAGTGTCCGGAGTGAGTTCAAAGTTAGATGAGGTGAAAGGCCACATTACTGCGGTGCAAGTGTTCCGTCGAACGAGAGCAATTAAAAAAGCAAGCTGGTGGTTCAAAGAAGATGCCGGAGGTATGTAGGCTCACACGCATGATGCTTCCCACCGGCGGTATATGCTTCTCGGCCAATGCGGTTACCTATGATACGCCGAGAGCACGCGCCCGCGTGTTCATTCGAAAATCGAGAACCTGCGCTCCGCGTACGTTAATGGTTACTGTTCCTGCTTGCAGTAAATACTGTATCGTTACGATAAGCTGAGATCAAGACTAGTAGTATCATCAATAACAGTTGTAAGTGTGATCGTGAATTCCACTCTTGGCACTGCCCATCTGACCGCAGCGATAAAGTGCAAATTACCGCATATGGGGTTACGTAAAAGCCAAGTTCTATTGGGAAGCTAAAGTGACTCTGACGATCATTTACGTACCGATCGGATTCATTGGAATCTGATTGATTATTTAATTGCTTCACACCTGGAGCTCATGCTAGCTCATGGCGGTAAGTATGGCAGTAGCCTGAGCGCTTGGGTACCTTACTACGCCACTACCGCATCTCGGGTTTGACCGATTGCAACGAGATGCCGTCATCTTTCACGGAGGCGTTTTGATCACTTGACGACTTCCACTACATAAACTTTGCTACGAGTCCACGACCTTCCCTGGAAGATCTCAAGTACTATGTCTACCACTTTTCTCTCCCGCATCGAAGATCTCGGCCACTGGCTAGACCAAAAATTTACGACTGGCCTACGGGGATATCACATCCTCATTTTCATAATATTATTTTGGTTAATAAAGGTGAACCAGGCCATCCTTTACTGAGAGCGCTCCTGAAGTCACTTCATAGCGTTTTGACTTTGACTTTCACGATGAGCCCCCTCCTGTAATTGATATACCAGTATGTAACATCTAGGCGGAAGCGATTCCCATCTCACGCTCGGGCGCCTTCATCAATAGATCAAGGACATGCTGGAACGGCCACGTGAAGTCTTTGAAGAAGCCATGCGTAAAGACGGCCCCGTCATAGGCTTCCGAAGGCTCGGACGGGTTCGTCGATGTTTTGACCTGGCGGAGTAAGAGCTGACCGTACAACTTGAAGATTGACTATCTTGTATCGCACATCTATTTCCAATCACTGTTGACCGACGAGGATAGATTTGACGCGCATCGTGCTCTGGCCAGGGTACGTCTCTCTGTCTGAAGAGCTATCTACTTCGTCAGTGGGCTCACCAGTCGGACAACAGATTGTGAATTTAGGCCCGGTGACCACGGTCTATGTGAACCTCCTCCAGGATATGACTAGACTCGTGCGGGATGGGTTTGTTGCGAAGATGGACGTCGGTCTCAAGCGTGGTACGACATCTAGAGTACCTGGTTACCCAAATACTGACATCCTCTTCATAGTCGCCCCTATAATCCAGCGATCTGTACGCAACCTTATAAAGGAAGGTTCCATAAACAAGGCTGTGACAGGGGAACCAGCTGTTGATCTCCTGTCCGGCGTTCATACGGCGTTCACTGCTTCAACTGTGTCCCTTTTGTTTGGCGAGGTATGGAACGTGGTTGCGTATACACTTATTTCTAACGTTCTTGAATATGAAGGGCACCGATAAAGATTCACAGCTCGTCGAAATATGTAAAGGGGTCGCCAAGAGGATGGAATTCGCATCCGGCATCCACATTCACTCGCAAGCTTGGTTTCTAAGATATCACCGCCTCTATATGGCTTGGGCATGGTGTGGTTTTACTTCTACGAGTGCACGTCAAGCACTGAAGATTTCATGGATGCAGGACTCAATTTACCGTTTATATCGTCTTGAAATATTTTCGACATGTCGTTCCAGTCATTTACGTTATGTTCAGACAGTGCAACGCGGCGGAATCCTCGACCAAGGACGTCAGTTTTAGACGCCTTCTCTGCTCCCGCTGAAACACCTGAATAAATTTGCTTACAGATTTCCATTGTTCGTATGGCTCTTGTGCAACAAAGAGATCGCTCCACTGGGAAGATCCCGCTTCGGGCTCTCATCTCAGTAATCCTCTCGACGATTGGGTACGAAGCATTATTTTGAATCTTGCATTCGCCCTGACGATTATCTCGTCTTTAGCATCATTTTTGCCGCTATCCATCAAACGTAGGTGTCAACTAGGTTGGTCACAGATCGCTCGGACTGACGCGGCGCCCACTACAGATATGTTGTAGCCGTCTGGGTCATCTACGAACTAGCGTTGAGACCGGAATATATTCCGCTAATCCGAGAGGAGATCGGCCACGTCCTCAAGGAAAGTGTGAACACAAACGACGGGGACATCTCGGGATTCTCAGAGCCCCAGCTCCGGAAGATGGTTCGCTTGGACTCTTTCATTCGTGAAGTGATGCGAACGAAAGGGGATCTCATGAGTACCGTTCGTGAAACTACGTGTCGGATTCACATCCACGACTATGTGATCCCCAAAGGTGGGTGAGGTCGAAAAGTGTTCTCCTCCGTTGATTCTTAAACGACTTTTTTTCCCTCCTAGGACGTCTGGTAATCCCACTGACGACCCTGAGCCACATGAACTCAGAGTTCCAAGGATTCCCTGCTGAGGGATTCGACGGAATGCGATGGGTTGGGACGGAGCATTTATCCTCAAGCGCTAGTTCTAGACACCTTTCATTCGGTTTGGGACGCTTCGTGTGTCCGGGTCGATTGTTCGCTGTCGCAGGTACGTCACTCCTCTTCCATCGAGTACGCGTGAAGCCTTCACTTCATCGACAGAAATGAAACTACTGATAATTTGTATGCTTGCCATGGCTACACCGGAGCTTACTGCCAATGGATATACCGTTCGCGATAAGATGAACACTATGAGTGTTCCTCCAGAGGGAATCCTCTTGTTGCGTCCTCTGGAAGTTCCTATCCTTCGAGATAGCGATCTGTAAATGGAGCGAGGTCGGAGGTGAACGCGTGACTTATTGTAATATTCAGTTCTAATATGTAGCTTTGTTGAAACACGATACTGGAGTCAAACACCTCCTGATCAAAGTCCATGGTGGGACACCACGGGCATCAAGCCACGTCTCTCTGACGCTTACAGCTCTCTGGAACCGACTCGTGGTTTTCCAGTGGTGCCCTATAGATCCGAAGAGAGATAAGACCAATAAGCCCTCACCGAAAATAGATCCAGAAGGGAGGTCAGCTCGTTATATTTTCCGCTAAGGGTTCCGCTCATGAATCTCCCAAGGTCGTTGACAGTCCCGCTCCGCTATCCTGACTGCCCGAGGCATAATTAGAAGAATAGAAATATGTTTATCTGATGCAAACGAATACGGTCTGACATTCGAGGAAGACACTGATAATTGGAGAAACTAGCCTAGGACGTGGTATTTATACTCCGCTTCCAAGTCTGGATAGCAGGACCAATGGCAACATCCTGAGCGCACTGGTCAAGTAAACCCCCTTGGTTGACTCTGGTATAGTCCAGGTACTGCCGTAGAGTCTCTAGAATCCAAGTGATATCGACCTCGTCTCTCTTATTCCCGCAAGCAAGAAAAGCCTTGAGCTTCATCCGCAGAAGTTCCGTGATGTTAAGATACTTCATCCCAGACTGTTCCACAGTTGTGGTATGATCTAGGCGCAAGGGCCCAAAAGGACCAGCCTGGAGTAGATCCACCTGAACCACCGTTCTATCGTTACATCGGTATAGAATGCGAATGACTTCGTCGCCCATCTCTAACTTGAATCGTTGATTTGTCTCAATTGCAGCCTTACAACGAGCGAACCCGCCTTCAATGAGACAATCGACGTCCTGATTTAACAACTAAATGAGTGTTGTTCAGTAGAAATAAGAACGGACTTACGTCGGTGGTCCGCTCAGGCATTTTGAGAAAGTTAACCAGCTCCCAGCTGCCACAGAAAGCGTGAGTTATGTTGTTGCTCGAGAAAAGGGCAAATATAGCATTGCAAGTTTCGTCCAAGGCCTCCCTCGCCACTCTGGCAGTGGCCGGGGGAGCACTCAGGAAGCTAAGTGGTCCAAGTGGCATCCCGGAACTGGACGGCTGAGAAGGAGTCGAGGGAATTTGTTCATGCTCAGAACTATCCTGCCTGAGATAGGTATGAGGATAACTGCCGTGGCTGTCGTGATTCCCCTGAGTGTGGCCATCAGTGACCGTTACAGGTGGATGCGCTTGAAAGGGATGAGGATATGCGGCGGGCGGAGCACCTTCGCTTGGAGTCATCATAGGCGGATACGACCCCTGGGGTTGGCTACCCGGCTGAGGATAGGGGTGAATAGACTGAAGAGTGGGAGCATTAGGAGCGCCATAGTTCAGATGTCCGGTGGGATAAGAGAAGTTGGGGTGTCCGCTGTTATTGTCATCGTGAGGATTCATCGTTGGGACTAAAATCTTCTTCGAGAAAACGCAGGAGAGTAGGAGTCACAGTAGAATAAATACAAGTAGAACCGACCTTTGTTGGTCCATCTGGGTCTTAGACACCATAGATGGTAACATGAAGATCTTGGCTCATTGAGCTGACCAGAGCGTAACGATGATTCAGATATGGTTTGAATTACTCGATATAGCGAAGAATACAGAATCCCAGTGCGCATTTCGCCTCGTGCATTCCAGAACTTGGAGACAAGGCCGCCTGTTAGGTGCTAACGCAGCGGGGAACTAGCCTTTTCGATTCGTTCTTTTGCTAAGAGATGCGATGAAAGGATTTCTTCTAATCGATAGCTTGAACATTGATAAAAGCGCTATTCCATACTGTTTCAAGGAGAGACGCGAGTTGTTCAGACATTGACTAGTCAGTGCAAAGTCAGCGATGACGGGAGACCGGGAGCCACGTGAGCATAAACATGTGTACATAGACCGTTCTTGTTCTACAACGCTCATGACACTGACACCTATCGGAATTGCCTCTGAAAGGGCCTCCCCGGCCACTACTGCCCCGGATATGAAGTCTCTGAACGATGGACTTCTTGCAAAGATAGCTGCCCTAGAAGCGTCTCCCTCTAGGATGGGTGCTGCTCCTGGAGACAGAGAGCCTGTCCATTTGGACAGGATATACCTTCACCGTGCCTTGGACGCAACACTTTTTCCTTTTTGCCTTATAAGTACTCGTGCCTTGAATTTCTGGGGCGTTCCGCGTCAACCAACGGTAAGCTTGCTGGTACATTCCCTTGTAGCGCCACACTGAACGCATCGTTAGTTATATGACATTTGCGTAGATGTCTGCAACATTTACGCCATGGGTTCTGCCTTAATCGAAACTGGATTCTACGAGATATTTCCTCATCTCACTGGGTTTGAAGGCCCAACGTGGCGATCGTGCCCGCGTTACAAGCTCAAAGGCGTCCATTTTATCGTCCGATTGATCCCTGCGTCGATGTACGATCTCAATCTGCTTGAAGATTGCGTTGAGGATACCAATGACGCCTATGGTCTTACCCTACGCTGCCCATCTCCGATACGCCTCATTCATGGTTTCCTTTATTTAAAGCGCCAATACAGCGCCTTGGAAGGAGGCAGAGAAGCAGAGGCACTCCTGATGCACAACCCCAAAAGCAGTCTCTTCAGTGACGATATCGTTAACCATGTACCGGCCGAGGATGTGGCTGAAGTTCAAGAGCTTTTGGAGATTAGGAGGCGAACGTTCGCGTT
>RZIO01000015.1:191503-210489 GCA_004338095.1 Gloeostereum incarnatum
ATAGAATAGTAGCAAAGCATAAAAAGCAGCTTTCTAATTCAATACTCTGATAGTCTTCTAGGTTATAATGGTTATATCAGCAGAACAGTCTGATGTGAAAGTAAGCTTAAGATACTCATCAGGCACAGTGCACATGTAACAGGGGGCAGGAGCAAGGTTGTTGCTTAGTGTGGCAATCAAGGTTGTAAGAAAGTTAAGCTCCCAGTGATTGTCTGAGAATGTAAGAGACTACTGCATAGGACCAACAGTAACATAAGAGCCTGGAACATGCTCATCAGATTTGTTCTTAGGACCTCCTCAGCTATGAGAGGTAGTATTAGAACTATAGGGAGGCATAGGCAGGCCAGATAGGTCAGGACCTAGACCGGAAGCACCATGAGGTAGAGCTAGGAAGTTGCTGTGAGCATGGGGAGGCAGTGGCAGCATACTAGTAGAGTCAATATCTGTGCATGCCTTTTTAGCAGAAGGCTGCATCCGATCCTCCAGGGAGTGTTTGCTAGGGCGAGAAGGAGCAGAAGAGCGTACCAGACCTTCAGTGTTTGAGGTGACAGCGGGAACAGGCACTATCACCTCATTAAGAGGGTAGGGAGGGGCAGGAATAAGTGCCAAACCTCCCTCATCTATCTCAATATCATACTCGTATTCAGAATTAACATCTAAATAGACAGTTGATGGGTAATGACTGTCTTACAGTAATGAGGCACTATATCTGAGTGACTATTGTTGGGGCAAGCAGCCTAATGACATTCCAGCTTAACATTGTTATTACCATCTGGCACAATCTTCTTTAGTCCTGGAAGTGCAGCCTTGATATTCTCCATCACACCATCAATAATGCCACCCATGCTAGCGATAGCACCTTCGATAGCACAGGTGAGTCCCATAATAGTATTAAGAAGGTCAAGCTGGAAGTCCCAGTTGTTGTCCTGATCGACCTGCATGTCAGCCCTGTACTCTGACAGATTGGCCTGCATCTCTTCCTGGGCAGCCTGCATGGCAAGGAAGCAGGAGTGGAGAACATTGGTGTTGGTGTTGTGCACACCCATCATGAGACCAGAGTTGGGGGGGAAGGAGAATGCAGCAGCTGATGGCTTATGCACCTTTCTTGCCTTGCCTTTAGCTTTGTCTGATGCCTTTGATGGCGATTTTGCGACCCCCCTCATCGTTATCAAGGTGGTCAAAGCTGAGCAAGGTTTGATAGGAGGTAGAGCAGTCGATAGTGTAGAGATGGCAGAGGCAAGAATGGAGGGGCAGTAGTTTGCATGTTAGCAGCAGCAGCAGCAGGGAGAGTGTCACCATTAGGTCCATATCCATTGGCCATAACAGTGTCATTGTCACTGTGTGCAGAGTTTTCATAGTCGACGATGTTATTGTCAGAGTCTGGATCCTGGGCCAGAGTCAGAACCAGAGTGGGTTCCAGAGCCTTTTTGGGGGGGATTAATTTTTCTGGGAGGCATTGTAGTTGCGGCAAGTGCACCGGGAGAGTGCTGGTGTATGGAAATAGAAGAAGGAGGGCAGGAAGGGAAGAAGGAAAGAAGCCGGGCCCTTGGGAAAAATTTTTGATGTTCAAATTTTCATTGGCAATCATCAAAAATGATGCAGAGTGGAAGAGATTTGAGGCCCAGGCGCAGAGTGATTAATGAGGTAAGACTATGCAGTTGTAGTAGTGAGCGCTGAGATATTATGAGCTAGCGACGTTTTGGTTGCTTTCATGGTGGTTGTATATGTCAGAGGTATATGTATTGCCAACCTCATAAACATGGCGAATCTTTTCGAGTTGATCAGAGACGGTACCAGCTGTGTTGAACAGTCCCATCATGCTCCGCATGAAAGACTGCGTTGTCAGCTAGCATCGGGTCTATATCAGGAAATCAGGACAGACCAAGAAACACCAGATAGCACCAGATGGAGGGCAGAAATTATGTAAATTACTCACGTTCTTGACCTTCCTTGACTTAAAACAATGGCTCGATCTCGCTCATTCCCACTATTTTGTATCTAGTCTTCTTAAACTATATCTATCTTGTTGGAGTTTTGAAAAGTTGATGGCTTTCTATTGTCCCAATTCAACTTCCTTACATACTGCCGCCATCTCCCAGTACAGTATCTGTGACAACAGTGCCTCTACTATCCTCTCCGCATTCTCCTCTCTGTTCTTTTCACATTTCTACAATATAGACCATCAGCAACACACAATACAATTGTCTCCGTGATGAGATTCAGAGACGTCAACGAGACTGGGATCGTCGCAGGGTATTGGATAGCACGGAGGGTAAAGTGATCTCAATCTGCGTGATGATTGCGTCGAGGACAAGATCGAAGCGTATGGTCTTACTCTGCGCGCGCCATCTCCGATACGTCTCACTCATGGCTTTCTGTATCTACAGCGGCACTACGGCGCCCTGGAAGGGGGTCGAGAAGTTGAGGCCCTCCTTATGCACAATCCCAAGAACAGTCTCGTAGTCTCTTCAGTGCCGAGATTGTTAACCATGTGCCACCTGAAGATGTAGAGGAAGTTCGAAGTCTGTTGGAAAGTAGGAAAGAAACCTTCGCGTCAAAGTACGGCTTCAGCTTGGGAAATGGGACGACATGTCGGAGGAAAGCAAGCTCGCATGGAGGTTTAGCGCATAATGGCAGAGATACCCTGACACATAATTACCAGTTTTGCGCTTGCTGTTGTTTCTTGTACATTTCTTTGAATCTTTGTATCGACTTTGTAGACACGTTCCACGATGTCATCGACCCCCTCATACGCTGCGAAGCAGACATGCATCGGGTTAATGAGAAGCGCCGCCATACGCCGCCCGGAAAACTGCCTCATCTCCAGTATCTACAACATCTGGATCGATTCTAGTAAAAAAAGGAAGTACGTGTGCTACATACATAGATATACAAGGAAACAGAACAAGAAACGAGACATATCCCATTCCATCCTTTCGATGCTCGAGCGAAATAGATAACGCAAGCATTGTTCATATATGCGCTGTCCTGTGGCGTTCGCCCGATTTACGCCCTGCTGGACATCTGTGGCGCAAAGTCTCCGCTGTCTCTCACCCACCGACCGTGAAGAGGTTCACGGAGCGCGCTGTTGGCGATGGTGAAGAGAAGAGTGACACCGAAGATGAAGGTGAGGACGATCCACGAGAGCCATGCGAAGGCGAGAAGGGCAGTAAGGATTCGGCAGGGTTCGAAGACGTGGCACCAGTTGAGGTGACCCCACGGTTCCTAAAGTAGACAAATGCCATTATGTCAACGAAACGCGTCAGGTAAGATGGAAACGTGGGAGGAGAACACCGATATAGACGAAAACATACGTCAGTGGATACCACGGGGACGAGAACAAAAAGGACGCACGCTAGCCGCAGCAGATCCACCTAATAGCATCACCCACAACACAAAGATACCCACGAGTTCGCTGAGGAACGTGTAGATGAAGCGGGGCTCTCTGCGACGGTGGATAACATAGGCACTGTGAACATTCTCTTCAGTCGATATACTCATCGGAGCAATTGGAGTTGACATACATGAACCCGGACCAGAACATTGTCAAGATGGAAGTGACTAGTAGTTCGACGACTACCGGATCTGCAGGCGTGAGTGTGAGATACGGCCGCTGATAGAGCGCAGAGTGCGGGAGGTACCATGGAAGTCACGACCGCCATTGAGTGGGTCACCAGGGGGAAGATTGAGCGTGTAATGGAGCCTTGCAGCGCAGAGGCAGAAGAGAATGAAGGAGAATAGGAGCTGTCACCGTCGTCGCCGTCGTCAGCGATAACAAAACCGGGAGCAATTTTTACCCACAAGAGTAGAATACAACGCGATCCTCATAGGAGGGAGATCAACGGCCATGTTTGTACGATCAACGTATAGTCAGAGGAAAGTAAAGGGGAATACAACAGAGTCAACTGGGCAACAGACGGTGGTGGTTTTAAAGCAAGGAAAGCAGCAGAGGGTCATAGGCCTCATGGACAATAAGTATTTTGTCCCAAGCCGCGATGCCAATATAGCGAAAATGGTACCATGACGACAGAAACGGCAAGGTATCCTTTTTTGGACAAACTGTCGGCATTCTGGTGCCTTTTAGTCCGTTCATCTCCGCTGGCACCCTCTCTTCATCCTGCTCCGTTCAACGTGCATGAAGCCTCGAGGCCCCGGATGATTTATGTCACTGAATGGTGAAGGAACACGCGTTGCACTTCCATAATTACCTCTATACAGCTAGCCGAAACTCGGGGATGGAACCACCTACGCTTTCATTTCAGCGCAGCGCCATCACACAAGAGAGGGTCATCGATAACACTTCTAGCTCATTCGAGAACGTGCCCTGGCTCTTACGCTTTTTTCGCCGCGGAGTGGAGATCCGAGAGATGGCTGGGCAGTGCTGGGGAGACTCTCTTCGACCCGGTGGGCAGTATATGAGCCGTAGCCAAGATTCGGAGGCGACCCAGCACATCGGTAGTAATAAGTACCCTCAATCTCTCAGCCTGAGATACCTCTAAGTACACAGACTCAACGCCACGTCAGCCATGGTTCTGAAGACACTCCGCATTGGAGAGCCCAAGAACTACACAGCTTGGCCAAGAAAACATGAGGTCGACAACACTCGGTGACTCACTTGAGGAAGACATCCGGCCAGTCCGTGCGTGTTCTTTACCTGATAACACTACTGTACATTGATGTTTCATGTGAGTATACAGATGTGTTTGGCCCCGAGCAGCGAGATTAGAACACACCGCCATGACTTAGTTCCAAGTCTTCAGAAGCGTTCGTCTGAAAGTCCGCGCGCGGTATAATTGTTCTACTAAAGTATGGAGGGCGAACCGTGAATCCGTACTTGATCCCCAGAGAAAGGCGCCGCGAACAGTGCTTATTTTCGGGGTTTTCGGAGACGGGTCATCCACGGACCACACCGGTAGGATCAAGGTGACCACCATCGGATATGTAAGTGGCGTGACTAATTCTTTACTGTCCTTTACTACTTAGCTAGCACCGCCCTAGATTTTTCCCCTGTTATCTCTTCGGCTTCACGTTCGCTTCTCGTTCTTTGCTCTGAATCGTACAGACGTAGTCAACAACAAATCACCCTTTACCGTCGACACATGCATAACGTTGCTGTCCTAGAACCAAGCTCGTATGAGCGTATGAACTCTAACCGTCGGCGACATGATCCATTATATTATCTTACTTACCTGGGTTGTTATCATTTTCCTCCCCTTGAAAAAGTCTCTTAGTGTCTCGCAGACGTCCCTGATGTCGAAGGCGGAGGTAGAGTCGGCCGTCCAGAGTTTTGGGAGGCTGAATATTGCCATCGCAAACGCTGTGAGATTAGATTTTTGGACCAAGCGTTGGTATCTCATGGCTTTTCGATACCCAATACAGAGGCAACGGAGTGATTGGTGGCGCGTGATAGAAGTCAATGCCCGAGGTGTTTGAAATGTGGCACAGTACGTGCGTGCCATCTGCCTGTCGAGACCATCTGTCAACTTTGGCACACGCCAATTGCTGACCATTTCTTCTAGGTTCACATTTCCTCGCCTCTACATAAGAAACGAATGCCTACTTTGTGCCGATGTCTCCGACCTGGACCTCTCTCTAGCTACTACTTACCGACTAGCTGAGCTCGCCATCAACCGATTCGTCAAACTCATCGTCAAGGAACACGCAACCGTTAACTCGTTCGCGCTCCACCCGGGACTCGTCTTGACTTCCATGGCTCAGTTACTAAGCCAAAGGGAGTTGAGGAATGTTTTCCGGACATGGCGCTTCTTTCTACGTGCAGTCCTCGCAGGATGCCTAGTGGGTTGTCTGGAAGGTATGAAACCATTCAGGCTACATCTCACGCACTCAATTGTTCATTTTGACCCGCTTTGAAGGGTTGTATGTGCGAGTTGGGATTTAGACGAAATGAGGGAGTTAAAGGACATACGCTGGTGCCAATCTTTCATATTCAGGTTGGTCGCAATTTAAATAAATGACCCTACCGTCCTACTTTTACCGGGGTTTACGTCTCCTAAGTATCCTTCCTGATCTTCAAAATGCCACAGCGAGACCAAAGCCTTCGAGAAACCCCTTTGTCGTGGTGGAGCATATATCCTTGATGTGTAGAAGCTCTTCTTTGGAAGATAACCTTTGAAATCAGAGGTAGTTGTAACGAGAGCACTGTGGCGGGCGATTAGGCGCGTCTGGTCGGTTCCGAGAATGATCCGATGATCTAAGCGATCGTGAAGCTGATGACGTCACATCAATGATGATCGTCTCTCTTCCTTTCTCTCTCAACCCATGCTCGTCCTGAATATTGAATCCTGGCATACGTGTGTCTTCGTACCCGCATCCAATGTCTCGTATACATCGATATCTGCAGTAAATCTCAAGTGCGTATACAAGGACAAACACCTGATTTGTTGTATAAGAAGCGAGCTGAAATTCAGTTTGCCAACGTTCTTTCCTACCTCCCACCTCCTACCCCTAGGACCTGTCCGACGTTCACGACCTTTCATCTTTGAACCTCTATTTTTGATAATATCTGATGGGCCGAAGGCTACAATCGACTTTACGGCTCAAAGCAGAGGGACAAACAGCTTTACCGACAGTCTTTTGGGACAGCTCGAGGGCCGCAGTGGAAGCGCAGAATTGAAGCTGATTCTTACTTCTGCGCACGTACCGAAATACACATATCCAGGAACAACTCCGGTTTCATAGAGGAGGATTATCGTGGAAAGGCGCGCATATATCCCGTTTTTTGTCCACTCCTCTCGGGCCTGAGTATCCACACAGTCCGCCTCTTCTTGATATCTCAACCATTCTCTAAAGATGATTCCCTGGGACTTACTTTGATCTTGCGGCCGGTTCCGACAGTGTGTCCGGAACTTCTTGACGTTCTGTTGCTTGACAGTCTGTCCCTGTCGATTTCTCTCTGCGAAGGAATTTCTAGCGTCCAACTTATTTATGGTCTCCCGCGTATTCGTGGTGCACTACTGTCATCGGAAGTCAGGATTCGCATGTTGCTATCCATCACGCTCGTCCGTTCCCGTCCTTCTGGATTGAAAAGAATCGCTCGAAGTTTGTGCATCTCAAAGAAGGTCGCATCAAATTGAAACCATTGACATGGCCTAGTCCCTTCCTTGCCATCTTCACAGCGGGTTGTGACCTCGTTCTCTGTGGACATGGAGCCCTTAAACAGATTTGGAACGACACGTCGACGCGTTGTATTGCACGTGCACGCATTCTTCGAAAACGTCGCGACTCGTGCACGATGCGGGGTAAATTCAAATTGTCATTTAATTTTCTGCCGCCCCATTTGGCACGGTATGTTATTCTGGAGGCAGGCTATCCTTACAGCGTTCCATGACGGTGAAGAGGGCGTCGTAGATTGACTTCTGACCACTGCATAGAACTTCCTGGGCATTGGGCGTCTGGGTCCGTTCCATTCCTGGGCTGACAGGCCTGGGAAGCTCGCGTCGCCGAGCCCTGAGACGTACCTTGTGATCATCTACTTATTCTGAGACAAAACCTTGGGTGGGAGTATGGATTTTGCTTGTTGGCTCGTTGGCTGAAGGCTCTATCACGGGTGAGCAAAGTCGTACTATTGCGGTCTCAACAAGCTGAAAGGTATCCAAAGACAAGACAAATCCATCAACCAAGACTGGTCTTCTGAAGTTCTTGGTTGATTTATCTATACGGGGCATAGTTATAGTTGTGCCGAGTGCCCGAGCCTGAGATCAGCCCAAGTACACGTGGCACGTGTTTGAGACTCTTGTTTGAGATGCGGCTATTTTAGCCCTCCTCTTCCTTTAACCACCATTCCCTACTACCCTCTCTTTCCTCCAAGTATTTATAGGAAAGATGGCGGATTCTCTCAACACTCCTTTTGATCCTCCCAGGGCTCCGTACGCCGACTCGCCCAATGCTACGACACCGATATCGATAGATTCAACCTCTTCGACGCCCAATAATTCTTCACCCCTCTTAACGGAAGCTCAGAAAAATGAGGACAACGCTTTCGCCGCGTCAGGATCGGAAAGAGAAATACAAAAGCCAGGATCTCGCCGGAAAGGCCTGTATTGGATTTTGGGCGCTGCCATCTTGGTCGTAGTTGTCTTGGCGGTCGTTCTTCCCGTATACTTCACCGTCATTCGCCCGAGACAGAACAGCAATAACTCCAGTAGTTCCGATTCATCTTCAAACAATGCGACCCCTGCTGGAGAAGGAGATGTCGGAGACGGTGACGGCAATCCTGACTCGCCCACAGGCGCTACTTCAGGCGGGGACGGGTCTGTGATATTGCTCGAAGACGGGTCTTCATTCACGTACAACAATCCGTTTGGCGGTTTCTGTGAGTATCCATATCTTGTATCGCAAGGGAGACCGTGAACGTCTGTCGGGGTTGATTGTGGGTGATTTTGATCCTCCGGCGGCGGTTGATGTCCATCGGTGGACGTTTCCCGACGCCGAGCATCTTTGGCAGCAGACCCTTGTCTCGGTATTGCTTGCGGCACTATTTCTGCTTCGACCCATTCCGTCTTGTGGTACGCCACACCCTATAGCAAAACTGATTTTTCCGTCCTTACACTAGGGGTGTCTGATCCGGCCGACCCGTTCAACAAGAACGCAAGACCAAACTCATGGACTCCACCGCTCAACACTAGCTGGAGATGGGGCATTGACAAGGTCTATGGGTATGCTGTGCAGATCTCGTGGCCCTCTGCGACATGATACTAATCTCTGTTTATCGTTAGCGTCAATCTCGGCGGTCTCTTCGTCCTCGAGCCGTTCATCTCCCCGGCCCTCTTCCAAAGGTATCCAGGAACGGTGGACGAGTGGACGTTGAGCGAGGCTATGGCAGCGGATACCGCCAACGGTGGACTTGATCAATTGGAGGAGCATTACAACACGTTCATCGTCAGTGCCATTACATCCCGATTGTTATCAATTATACCTGACGTATTTTCCTATTAAGACGGAAAGGGACATCGCTCAGATCGCCGGTGCAGGTCTCAACTGGGTACGGATACCCGTTCCGTTCTGGGCAATTGACAAGTGGCCTGGGGAACCGTTCCTGGAGAGGACTTCTTGGAAGTGTGTATTTTTCCCTGTCGCGAGATACCTATGGTCTGACAAGTTATGACAGATACATCGTCCGCGTCTTTGAGTGGTGCAGGAAGTGGGTATCAGCATGTCCCTTCCACTGACCCCTTTCTAATGATGGTCTCCGTAGATATGGCCTTCGTATCAACCTTGACCTTCACGCTCTTCCGGGATCTCAAAACGGTACGTGTGACCTTCCTTTCTTCTCGTCGCGTTCTGGTGTTCATCACTACCAGGCTACAACCACGGAGGAAAACTTGGCCAAGTTAATTTCATGAACGGCGTGATGGGCATCGCCAACGCTCAAAGGGCTCTCTACTATATCCGTGTGTTCACTCAGTTCATCTCCCAACCAGAATACCAAGAGCTCGTTGGTATGTTTGGTATTATCAACGAGGCCCTCACCTCTACCATTGGCCGGGGTCCTATCACAAGCTTGTACGCCTTCCTTGTTCCCCCTAGCTTTCTTATCCAGCTAACGTATTGACGGTCAGTTATCTTGAAGCACACGACATGATTCGATCCATAACTGGATTCGGCGAAGGCAATGGGCCATACATCTCCATTCACGATGGCTTTGCAGGTATCAATTCCTGGAGCGGATTCCTCCCTGGTTCGGATCGAATTGCAATGGACACACACCCCTACTTTGCATTCACCGGCACCCCAAATAACGAACCTATCGCTACCGGCGAAGGCGTGGATGCCGGTGGAATCTGGCCAGCGCGGGCTTGTTCCGTCTGGGGCCCTGGTGTCAACCAAAGGTAGGTTGGAACGTTCTGTCACCTTCCGACATTGCTTACCCCTCCCTTCTAACAGTCAAGCCGAATTCGGCGTCACGACCGCGGGCGAGTTCAGCAACGGCTACAACGACTGCGGTCTGTTCCTCGTCGGGGTAGGTAACAACGGAAGAAACGCTGACTGCGCGACCCTATGGCAAGACTCGACGAACTGGAACTCGACGGTGAAGGCGGGCGTTCAAGCCTTCGCCGAGGCCAGCATGGATGCTCTACAGAACTGGTTCTTCTGGACTTGGAAGATCGGCAACTCTACTGCCGGCATCGTTGAGACCCCGCTCTGGTCCTACCAGCTCGGACTAGAGAATGGGTGGATGCCAACTGATCCACGTACCGTTGTGGGCAAGTGCGCATCCATCGGCGCCTCCAGCGGCGTAGAGTTCGATGGGGAGTTCGAGCCATGGCAGACAGGAGGTGCGGGTGCAGGTACCATTGCTGCATCCGCTACGGCGCAGTTTGTGTTCCCGCCTGCGACGATCAGTGGGGCCAACGTTGCTGCCAGCTTGCTTCCGACGTATACCCCTACTGGGACGGTCGTAACGTTACCTCCCGCGACATTCACCGCGGCAGCCAGCAGTGTGAGCATCGGGGATGGATGGTTTAACGATCAGGATACCGCCGGTGCCCCGACAACGATTTCCGGGTGCACGTATCCAGATCCGTGGGATGCTTTGAACGTCGGTGTGCCCGCGGCTTGCGGAGACGTTGGAGCTGCTGCCACGAGTATTACGGCTGACGATGCTACTGAGACCGATGTAGATGTTGCAAGGAGATGGCAAAGTCGCCCCTCTCGGTAATCACTGATGAGAGAGATTCTTTATTTTGACCAAGTACTACTAACAGACATTGACTCTGGGTTACTATCTACCCTACACTACACTCTTTACTCCAGACACTCTATTATTATCGGTTCGAATTGAACTTTGCTTGCTTTTTTGCTTTCG
Organism: Gloeostereum incarnatum; assembly: GCA_004338095.1. Taxonomy (NCBI): domain Eukaryota; kingdom Fungi; phylum Basidiomycota; class Agaricomycetes; order Agaricales; family Cyphellaceae; genus Gloeostereum; species Gloeostereum incarnatum. The sequence goes on from RZIO01000015.1 coordinate 202,329, forward strand.
TGTTTTATTTATGGCATTCCTTCTTATCTATCTGTTATTCTTCGGGCCCATACCGATCAAGCGGTAGCGGCTGATGGCGAGCATCATTCTTGTGGCGTCAGAAATAGCTGCCATGCGGTCAATACATAAGGATACCGTCTTGTAATGGGTCCACTTCCTACTAAGACCGCGACGAGCACGAAGCTGAGGGTTTGCTTGTTAGTCACCATCACGAGTGCGTATTGTTTCCCATATCATGCATCGTTGTGCTTATAGTTTCGAGTCACAGCGTATACTGTTCCGGGATAGATTCGAACTTCACTTCAGCAATCATACCTACGTAGGGAAGCTAGTTCTGATCAGTGGAACTTCCAGGGGTATGGAAAGGAGACGGCTATCCACTATGCTCCCATTCGAGACGTTTTTCACTGATGGCAAGAACAGCCATGAATCCGACGGATGCTACACTGTTTAAAAGTACACATACCTACGATTCGCTGTCGTCCTGATGTTCTGCGATTGGACGATCTCCCATCCGGCCCGAACGATGTCATTCTGCCTCTGAGTGAAAATCGGGAGACGTATTGCTGCCTCCCTGACAGCATTCCAACCGTAAATCCAAACACACGGCCCCCAACTGTAGTCTTTTAGCTTGTTTTCGACGTCTATCCGTAGCCTCCCCACCTCGTCGTCCAGACGCATGAAAAACTCCACTCTCTCTATGGAGTGAAGACCTGGCTCATCATCCGTTTCATCGAGGAGGGGAGATGCACGTTCAAACATGAGCTCTAGACGCGCAGGCTCAGTCGGCAGATGGCTGAAATAATCGAGCAGAGGAGAAACAAGTCTTCGAGATGTTTTGGCTCGAATGTCAGGGAAAGGACGCTGCCATAAGAAAAACAGTACTGGGATGATCGTCGACTCGGTGAAATGATCTTGTAAAGAACTTATGAGATGGTCAATGGAAAGTACAACTTGCATTAACAGATCTAAGCAAGGGAGGATTGTGAGATCAGGACGAAAACCAAAACTTGTTAGCCCAACCTCTGTGTGAAAGAACGTGTCGGATGGTCCTCCCGATCCCTCTCAATGCATATGCCGTTGTGGTCCGGAACGTTGATCTCTGGAAGAACGCGTGCGCTTGGGGGCTCATGATCCTACTAACCTCGGGAACCCATGACCTGCTTCGGTCGTCATTGAGCACCCGCAACAAGAGCTCCATGCGAAACGCGGGTGCCACTACGTCGAGGAGAAGCGTATCATAAAAGAGGAATGTTGGTGCAGCTGGATTACTCCCAAAGCTCTCGTCACAGAAACATTGGACTTCGCTTTCTGAACCGAACGTTCTTAAGCACCCAAATAAATTAAGGCGCATGGTGATATTGTTCCCAATGTTCTCGCGCATCCACAGGATCGCGTTCCGAGCAAACTGATCGTTGTGCGTCACATACCGATGGAGTAGGGTGATATCATATGAGATGCATGCTTTAGAACCTATCTTGACTGGAGATCTTTGCAAAGAGTTGAACATGTCAGAAAAGGAAGACATTATAAGCCCAACAACCTTCTGAAAACTATACTATCGTCTGTTGATCCAGCGACGGAGGGCCTTCCAGGCTGAGACAGGGATGATCTTTGCTGCGATCCTGAGGGAGGGCAAAAAGACGGAACGATGGAAAATCAACGCTTGAGGTGAGCGATACGGGCAGGGGCATTCCAAAGGTACGAGATGATCCCTCCACATGATGGTATCGAAGGAGGGAAGCACCGTCGTAAACGCTGAGAACAAGAGGACCAGACCTACAATGACGGAACAAGTAGCCGCGATAATAGTGTTCTCGCCCCACAAAAACTCAAGCATGCCTGCAAAAAAAGAAGATGACGACAAGTTGGAGAATGATTGGCAGAGAAGCGACGATGCCAGGAACATGCCAGGCGAGCAATCCTTGAAGCCGCATTTGACGCAAACGTACAACCTCATTTGGGGACATCGCACTGTCGCGTTGGTATTCGCGAATCCACTGTTTAGACAGGATCCCGACGAGAGCGGCGGAGAGACTGAGACTAATGCTGAGAAACCAGAACGTGTTGATGTGTACAGCATTAACGGAGGGGGTGAATGAATCATCAAGCGTGGGATTGGGCGCAGGGGTGGAAGAAGAATTTGCGAGCTGGCGCGAGATCTGGTAGAGCATGGCTGATGAGTGACGTCGTCTGCATCACTTGTACGACTCGATAATGAACGCAGTTATCACTGCGGAAAACAGACCGGTCTACCAAAAGACATGTGAAGAAGGCTGAAACAGAATAGAGAAAGGTCAACACTGACGAAGGTTAGCATATTAGAAATATCATCGCTCCAGCCGTCACACATCTCTTTGTCGTATCTCTCCAAGGCTACGCGACAGTTCTCCCAGGGATCGGCTGGGAGAGGGGGTGCATACTTGAATGGATCGTTATGAGACCATCGCTTAGGCTACGTAGACAGTCAGCTTGCGTGCTTGACAAGTAGAAGGGGAACACGTGAATAACCACTTCGTTTCCCGGCTCGATATCACCCTGTACGATAGTCCTGTATGAGGGAAATTTTCTATTAGAGCTGTTAAGTGCCTTGCCTTTGGGTCCTGGGGAGCATCTATGCTCATTGCTATGTTGTAAAAAGCTTGAAACAAGGAGATCGGGATTATCATCAATAAGCGATGGCGGATGATGATAAATCCCGACGCCCCCCCCTCACCTGACGCCACATCTTGGCTTCTTCGTATTCAATTACATCTCCAGAGCTGCGATAAAAGCACTTCAGATATCGTAAAAAGAATAGATATATTTGTATGTATCTTAAAAATCGTCACGCTTCAACTTGCCTCAGATGTCTGCTTCTGCTGCCCTTATCCATAATCCTCCCTAAAGATGGATCAACGGCAGGCCTCCCGAGATATATGAAAACACTTACCCCGGCGTACAGGGTTAACGAGAGCTTTGGGAAGATATTATCTATTGCCTTTCTCCCTCTAGCCTTTTTCCATTCTTTGGGTGGATGGAACTCCGGGGGGCACGCGTCCATGTCAAGAGAAAATGACGTGAAGTTCTGGAAGAGACGGACGAGCATGAAGGACATCTCGTTATAGGCGAACTGGGAAACAAAAATGAGCAAGTTAAGGGCTTAGGCCGAGACCACATACCTGCTGCCCAAGACATATACGGGGGCCTATCAACGCGTTACCGTCAACCGAAATCCTACGGGGACGATCGAGATGAAGCTCACCTGCGTTAAAAGGAAGGAAAATAAAAGGCCTCGGCGTAAGGTACTTCTTCAAGCGGTAGTCAAGGAACCGATCAGGGTCGAATTCCAAAGCTATATGCGAGAATGAGCGTGATCCATTCACGAAGTGTCCAAGCCTACCCTCAGGTCCCCAAAGATCTTTCCTTCTGTGCATCACGAAGACCGAGTAAGGCAGCCTGGAACTACTTAGTGAGACGAAAGACGAGACGACGAAATCAGTACGCACTTGGTCCCAGCGGGAATAAAATATGGCTTCTGAGTTGGGTCCTCTGACGGCCACGTAGTCGCGTGAATGCTCTCCCTACGGCCAGCCAGCTTAGCGTGTTGGGTCTAACAGGGTGGACATTGCCTACCGAATATTACATGGACTGCACCGAAAAAGGGCATCAGATATAACGAACGTGCTACACAAGAGAACACAACTTACACAACAGGGTAAAGACGAAGTGTCTCTGTGAGAAGGTTGGAATTTGAAGGGGTAGATGAACTATTTGACTGACCGTTGATGACGGCTCTGAGATACTTCATCTCTCGAATGTCGTCAAAAGTGGGTCTGCGCGTGGGCCCGACCTTTTCCATGATCTCGTCTCTCAGACGGGACGCCACATTGGGGTAGCTTGCGAGAAAGAATATGATAAAAGTCAGTGTAGAAGCCGTTGTGTCCCTTCCGGCTGGAAATTGCGAAGATCAGGTTACGATACAAGCTAAAGACCCAGCCTCACCAATCAAGATGTTCAATCTATACCATCATGATAAGCAATACAACAAAACGACAATGGGAATCAGACTACGCATGTCTCGTCTTTGAGTACTCTCGGGTCTGGGTCAGAACATCAACATTTTTGTACCTACGCCAGTTGTAGGACGTTACCGGAAGTTAATTTGACCAAATGATCAAGAAGCGTCTCGTCCTCGTCAATCTCCTCCAACCTTTTCTTCTCGTCACTCGCTGCGGCTTTTTTCTTCTCAACCGCGCTTCGGATAATTGGGTCGATGTAGCCATTGACAACTTCCATAGGTTTAGAGCTCGTATCGAAGATCTCAAAGAGTGGCCAAATCCACCCGAGACATTGGCGGCGGGAAACGATGTGTTGCGCCTCGAGGAACGCCTGGGAGAAGTCGTTTGCGCTTTTGGATAGTGCATTTGTAGACTCATCTGGGGTCGATGAAACATTATGTGGGTAAGGGAGACCGGCAGACAAGCTATGGACACATTTTCCCAAGAGGAATTCGGAAGCTGAGTCTAAGGTAAAACGCGAAATGAGGTCCTGGAAATCGGCGTCTCCTTAGCACCAAAAGTCCATGATAGAAAAGAGATAGATACAAACTTGAAAATCTACTGCATACCCTGCACGCATGCGGAGCTTCATTTGCTTGATAGCTTCCTCCGCATGGCGATCGAACAAGTCGAAATGGGTGATGCGATCGCGAGTGAAGAAAGGCCGGGTCATAGAGCGATGGAATCTGTGCATGGCATAGATGTTATATCTGCATCAGGCGAGGAAAGACACACATACTTCCACATCTCGCCTAGAAAAGTGACATCACCGTCTTGCCCAAGAACTGGTGATACAGGGACTTACCATCAGAGTTGAATACGCCTGTCCCTAGAACGGAATTCATTGCTTGTTGGAACCGGGCGCCTGAATTGGAACACTATTGAGCCAGGGACAGGTACCGCCTAGGATCAGCCGTACCCTTAACGTAGTTTCCAAAGTCGCTAGCCAGCATGATGTGCAGGTGCTCGGGAGAAGTGGTGAATATCTGATCGTCCCACATTACAGTCAAGTTGTAGATAGGTCCATAGGTTTCCGCTAACTCGGTGAGAGTATCAGCTTAGGGAAAAAGAGGATCGGTTTAGGAAATGACTGAGATATGCAGAAGGGCATTACCAGGATATCCTATCATCGAGTTTCGTATCATCCTAACAAGGACGTCAAGGTTTCCCATCCATTTTCCTTGAATTTTCGGGACCATCCGGGCGCCCATGGCTGCTGCTTGTTTCCTGTGCGAAATCTCCTTCCAGAGAACAGAGCCAATAGCGTAGATGAAAAGGAGAAAGAAATATAGCATAAGCAATACCCAAACCGATGAGACCGGTTGGTGAAAATGATTGATAAGTACAAGGAGACTGGTTGCCGCGAGTGCGGGAAACTGGAATATAGCATTGAAAAGACACCTCGAGAGAAATTCAATTGAAGGAGAGACGTTTGACATGGTGGATGGACGAAGGAGAGGGGTGGGGCTGGAAGCCCGCTTCCGAGTTGTTCTTGTGATCAACCACTCATCAAAAGTCATCAAAAGATCATGTTCCTGTTGTCAGGCTCCTGCGCAGGCTGCGGAGGAGCAGGAGACAACTCTTAGGTAATGAGGTACATGTCATCGGCAAGAATCGATACGTGTTGTGTCGGCATTACTTTCTAGTGAATTTATTTGCCACTGCCTCATTATTGATTGAGCGCCCAAGTACATTGCATCATCATTTGATCGATTGATGACAGCTAGAGAGCGAGGCGAAGCCTTTTTCGAAGCCGAAGATGTGAATGGAGGAATGATGATACTTGCAGGATAAAAAGAACAGGTGGGTGTCTAGTGATGCTGCGCTGGGTGTAAAGTGGAGATCTCGCTTCATGAGATACCTGAAGGCTTACCTGCACTGGGTGTCGAAGGAGACAACCCAGCACAGGTGTGACACTGACCCTTATATACCTCCTGAGACCCAGCATCCACTACCAAACCAGTAACACCAGGCCCTGGAATAGGGACAGACTGGATGAATTGTCAATCAACGAGGAGGAGGGTGGGTTATGGAGTAGCAAGGCACAAGGCAAAGTATTTTTGGCATTGAATCTGCTAACAATATGCTAATCCCAAATAAGATATCCACATGGTCAATATCTTGAAATTTTTCAAAAGAACATTAAAATACTCACTGGTTTTCTAATAATATTGAATCCTTTTAGTGTATCTTTAATTGATTGAGCCAATGAATACTGTTATCAGGGTTGACATATTTTCTGTATTTTCAGTGCCACTGATACTCTATCATGCACCTTGTGAGGCCTATGAAAAGCTTTAATATCACTCTTTTTTTATCTAAATGCCTGCTTAAATCTTAATTATATTACTTGTTTGTGTTGCTTGAAAAAATGGAAGGGAAGTAAGCACCCTCTCAGATTATTTCATCTTCAGTACACTAAGTGGAAATTCTGTAGCAGCACATTTTATCTGCCTGATGAATTCAACTTTGACATTCCTCAAAACCAACTGTTGATGAGTGAAAGAAGTTGGGAGAGCTTCAAATGATTTTATAATGAAAGGAGTGTGGTGTGCCTGTATAGCTAACATTGAACATTAACTAGATTTCTCAACTTAACATGTAGGCTTCTAATCAAGAAAATGACAGGCCTAGGCAAAGAGCCCTCCTCTCATCCACCTGTATCCAAACAACAGATGCAATATATACATCTGAGCCAAGCTCTTCCAACTTCCCATGCATCTGCCCCACTCATACCACCAGGAGCTTCCACCCCAAATACGACTGACAGAGCACTTTCTGGCCCTGCACATTCCTCTGCTCCTGCTGTTCCTACCTCCAATAATCTGTCAGAAATCTGGATCATTATGGAGATGCCTTTTGCAATAAACAAATTAGCATGAAGCATCTTACTCGATGCGGCCTCTGCACCTCCAGCAAAGGCTGCAAAACCAGCTAAGGAACATGGACACTCTATAAAGTCAAAGGAGAATATGCTGCCTCCTAAGATTGAGGATGCACAGTCTAGTCCAAAGAGGTGGTTGAACAATAAGATCACAAGGCTCTTGATGCTCATTCTTAGAGTTGATTCCACATATTATGGCAACCTCTACATAAACTCAAATAGGATGTGGTAAAAGGTAAAGTTGTGTAGATGTTACTATTCTTTATATGTATGACATCCTTTTCAGATTGCTAAAAAGAGTTTGCTAATAGTAGACATGACTGGGAGGCATTGAAGCACAAGTACAGCCAACTTGCTGCCATCTTCAAGAGCATTGTTGCTTTGGAGAACTGGACTAGCAGTGGTGATGACTCCAATATTGACTTGCACATTTAGAAGGCATGTGCTGCTGATGTCTAAAGTCAATGCTAAGCTTATTGAGTAGTAGAAGGTGAATAGGTGGTATAACCTCTTCAATGATCAGTAAGCTCTATCACATATTATGTTCTGCTCTAATTACCTATTTTTCAGCATATGTGAGAATCCAACTATTAAGTGATCTATCAAATACCACTCTGGCCATATATCTAATACTGATATCTCGCTGATTAACACCAACACTGACAGTAACACTTCAGATGATGACTCCACTTCTGATTCTACCTCACATACACCTGCACCTAAAACTTCTGTCACATCTAAATCAACCTCAGCAAAGATAGCAAAGAGAAAAGATAGCAAGCCTGAGTATACACCTAATGTTCCTACACCTGCTCATAAGCCTTGTTTGAAAGCAGGAGCATCCTCCACAAGCTCAGCAATTTCAGAATACCCGGCCAGCAGTGCAACTGCTACACAAGCTTCACTTCAGGATAGCAGGGAGAGACTTAACTTGATGAAGAAATATGAGAAGCATCTTAAGAAGAAGAAGGATGCTCAGCAGGAGCTTGCACATTAGGAGAGCCATGTGAAAAATGCCTGTGAGCTGCTTAGTGATCCTTACCTTCCACAGGTGCTTCAGGAAAAGGCACAGAAGGTAATCAAGGACTACCTCACACAATATTTTCTTTAATCATACTACTATTCAAGTATAATTCTTACATTCAATCTGCTTGCTTTTATTCTTATTGTTTATATTCATATACATACATCTCTTTATTACAAATACATTCTATTAGAACTGTTCTAATAGAAATAG
>RZIO01000015.1:241753-270743 GCA_004338095.1 Gloeostereum incarnatum
AAATCTATTCTTAAGAAGACCAAAGGCATGTTCAATATAGACCTGAATAGAGGACATATTCTTGTTAAACACATACTGCATGCACACTCAGCACTTCCTGGAGGAAATGCCTCAATCTCTAGTTCTGTAAATGGATGCAGAATATATGGTGATGATGGATATCCTAGTTCTGGTGAGAATAGAATTGGAAAGAACATGATAAAACATATCTTAATCAGCAAGTATGTATTTACCAGGCTAGAAATATTAGGTATGCTGTTTCTACAGCTCAGAACTCTTCCAAATGGTGATATCAGTTACAAACTCAGAATAAAGAACCTGCATGAGTAAATTCCAAATATATACCACAGAAAACTTTTTGTGACAAAAGTAAATGATAGTCCACTCACCTGAGATATCTACTAGTCTAATAAGTGATCCATCAACTATACCAATGCAGTTTCTCAGATGGCATTTAGAGAAGATGAAATTCTTTACTTCTCAATGTCAATCATCAACTCCCCATGCAAGGATAGTTAATCCAAGCTTATGCAAAGCTCAAATAACATAATGGCAGTATAGCCAGACTGTACCAGTCTCAAGCCCCATCCTATTTACAGCAGATTATGCATCACTTCTATAATAATGCATCAGAAATGTAGCTAACTGATACCAGACAGCATGCTGGGGCTTGCAATCTTTGCTGATAAATAATAGGCTCTGCTTAAGCTTCTTGACTATCTTGTCAAAGTTTTTTGGCCAAGTCTATACTTCTATCAGGTTGGATTATTAACACCAGTAATACCATAACACACCAGAATTCATGGCAAAATTCCTGATCAGAAAAACCAAGAGCAGTATTAAAATACTCTTTACATTTTTGCCACTGAAAGTAAGGGCCTCTCTTCTTTGGTTGCAATTCAGTATGATCCATTAACACAATGCTATCACAAGCAGTCTGCTAAAGGAGCTGAATTGTTTCACCTGGTGGTGTATACAGCTCAACTTTGTTATTATCTTGTAGATTCTAAAGGATGCAGACATCATCTTCTTCAGCTTCAAGGTGTCAAGCATGGTTCTCTGCTTCTATTGATGTTATGAGAAGAAATTTGTATGGCAGAGACTCCATTGATGATGGGAAAATGAGAATTATAGTATGCAGTCTAATCTGTCTTATCTATTATAACTGATATTATGGCTGAAGGAATACACATGGCCTGGAGCAAATGCCGTTAGCAAGACAAGTCTATCAGCAGAGTTGGAAATTGGGCTCTTCTAATTGGGAAAAGATGTCTTGCCTGCCCTAGTTAGAATTGAGCAGGCCTCTTGAAACCCAGCTTTACAACAATCATCATTTGATTGATTGAGTCACTGCTCAATCAAGTCCACTCTTTACTGACACTAATGAAAGGATCCAGAACTTCCTGTCTATAGTTTACAAGAGTGGCACAGTTTTATTTTGCAATCAACCTGTACAGTCCTAAGTTCGAGCCACGCCAGCAGCATAAAATTTGGTGAAATTTTTTGGTATAGCTGGACTTTCCAGTGTATGCAGAAGTACTCATATGACTATTAGTACATCTTGATTTGGATGCCTTGCTCAAAAATGAAGAAAAAAGCATTTTCTGAAAAAGTCTAGGCATCATGAGATATACACATGACTTAACACATTCTGACATAACCTGTCAGAGTACGACTCTCTCAAGGCACTTGATGTGTTCTACTGCTCAAAGATACAAAAATGGGACCAATAGAAAACAAGTATTTTCTGAGAGTCTTTGCATTTTTATACCTACTACAGCTCATAAAGGTTATGCATTACTATGTAGAAGTACAAGTTATTTCAAAGTTCAAGCACTGGTATGATGGAAGTATTTACTCACACTGCACAATGAGAAACTAAGGCTCATATTACTGTTTGTGCAGAGAGAAGGTATGACAAGGTGATCCACCCCTATATTTAAACTCTGTTCCAACTCCATTCTACAATTTTGCTACAAAAAATACATCTAGCAAGTACTTCTTTTTTGAACCTGCCATACAAGGTAAGTAGCCAAAAAGACATGCAATAAGTCTGCACAAACCAACCACTCTGCTTTGCCACAAAAAAAGGTATTCTATGCACTTGGTGCAGTATGTACACTCAACCAGAGAGTCGCGCTCCGGCATCGCATCAGAACGTGTTGAGTCACGTGTATGTCTCATAATGCCCAGACTTTTTCAGAAAATGCTTTTTTCTTCATTTTTGAGCAAGGCATCCAAATCAAGATGTACTAATGCTCATATGAGTACTCCTACATACACTGGAAAGTCCAGCTATATCGAAAAATTTCACCAAATTTTGTGCTGTTGGCGTGGCTCGAACCCAGGGCTGTGCAGGTTGATTGCAAAACGAACCGTGCCGCTCTCGCTAACCGTACCCGTCTCTTGATTACACGACCCAAGAGGATCCTCGCCCGAGCTAACGACCATTCCGGCGAATCCTAGTCGCAAACACATTTGCGCTTGACACCGTCCCGAGACTCAGAAAGGCTTGTCAGGGCTTATCAAGGGCTTGTGTTTGAAGAGAGCGTCGAGGCGTCGAAGCCTCTGGAGTCTGGACATCGTTGCTTTCTATAAACTTCCTTTCTCGTGTCAATTTGAATGCAACAAACTTGCCTGAGTACTTACTCAGATCACACGGTCTCTTAAGGGCAGGTCTGAAGGCGTCGACGCAGCTACTGTATCATTTCGACATATGGTGCAAGCGAGCTAGTACGCTCGAAAAACGCAGAACGCTACTTATGTAACACGCGTCTCGCTGATTGCGCCACGCGTTACATAATACATTCCTCTTGGACCCACAACCACGACGACCATCGTCACGTCGCCTCTTGAACCCATCCATTTTGTGCATACTCTCTTTTGATTAAACATGGAATCTCCTTTGGTTTTCCCGTCGGTACGACCGCCATTCATGATAACAAACCGTTTAGTGTGATAACGTACTCTCCCAGAAACCGATGGATCGCCACGACTCTGGAGCTATATCTGGAGCTACAGACGAATCGCCTTTTGGATCCGGACTTACTACGCCAGTTGACGAGGTTGCTCGCCCGTTTTTGCATCTTGACTCAGAAGCGTTCATGCATACGACGCCCAAAGCTACTTTTATCAAATCTCAAGAAAGATTCATCACTCCGAAGCCTGGAGTTCTTTACGACGCTCTGGCAAAGATTGAGCCCACAAAGGAGGTCAAATTGACTCTCTTCCCTCAAATATGTACGCAGCTGATTCTACCCTCATAGATACCTTCCTCGATCTCTCTAAGGACTCTTTCAAACGAATCTTACGGCTCTTCTACTGATTCTCGCTCTCCTATACTGGACCAAGACGACACCCACCGGGGATCTGTAAGCCGCTTAGCACCTCTGTCGGTAAATAATCCTAAGGTTACGTTGTAGAGCCTCTACAGTATTCCCAATCATTCTATCGCCGTCACGAAAAAGGATTTTGCAGTAGAAGAGGTTAGAATAATTTCTCCTTTCTTCCTTCATTCTTTTACACCGTTGTAGATTCAGTCAGACTCACTTCCCATCGGCCTGTCTCTTTCTAACATGAGCGTCTGCGGCACGGACATCCCTGACTCACCCTCTGTATACACTCCAAGCATCGTATCTCGGGACGATCTTGCACAAACCCCAGCTTCAGCTTCTATAGGTGTTCTGGATACGGATGCGGTCCTCGAACTTGAGACCAAGGCTCTATACTACGCTGTTCTCGAAGACGACTTCGCTCCCATCGATGCTTCATTCAAGTCGGCATTGAAACTCATCTGCTTCCTTCCGTGGTGTGCTCTAGTTGGTGCTGCCATCCTTCTCGCCCCGTTGAGCCTGGAACCCGTTGCTTTTGTTCCCGGCTATCTCAAACCTCCCAGCGGAATTCGTCGGTTTGCTCACTGGACCGAGTGTGTCGTTCCGCATGTCGCCATCTTCCTCGCCTCGATCGCTGCTCTCTGTTGGTGGAACATCTTCGTAGGCTTTCCGATCACGGCTTGTGTCGTGGGTCAATTTATTATCGCGTGGCAGGACTTCAAGTTTGACTCTGGGGTGGCGCTCGGGAGCGACGACCGCCAATCGATCTATCTGGTGGCGAAGGAATACCTGTGCGGCGAGGTCTACGACGGGCTGAAGTTTCAGAAGAGGGGCGAAGGCTATTATGTCGGTAACACTGACATGGAGGCTGAGGCGAACTCTCACGATGATGATTAACACCCGCTTCGATATTACGCATTGAACTTTTCTTTCTCATTTCTTCAAACTACGATCGTTATGCATCTTCGTTTAGTATCGTTACATATGATCTTTGTTCCGTTCACTTTCACTTCCGCGCTTCGGGGTTCTATATTTCTATTGAGGCTGCTGCGGATGGGGATGGGGACCTTGACGGCATGCTTCTTCCACATTCTAGTCGACGTGATAGAGCCTGAGGCGAAAGATGAGCGACGGGATATGTTATGATCATAAATCAGAACCTCAGGTTGGCGCAGGGTGCAGATTTGTCAGCTACCAGCCGACACAGCACACAGTCATGATAATCGTCAGGGACACTAGATTGACATGTCTCACCAGCCTTGTGGTCAAGCCCTCACACAGCAGACAAGTCGGAAGTCCAGGGGTCTAATGTCTTCTAATGTCTTATGTTACTTCTGCTGAGGCTCAGTATGTCACTTGAATGACGCAGCCAACCGGATAGTTTTCCGGGGACCAGTCTCCTGAAGCTCTCATGACCAACTCATGGTCTCATGATGGATCGGGTCCGTTTCCGAAATCGACTCTGGGGCATATTATAAGATATAAGACACCAGACATCCTTCTTCTACCACAACAACCGAGTACCACCTATCTACACAGCGCGCTCTCTCTCTTATCCATTTTCGAATTTCAGGCGATGCCACGCATTACTACTACTCCGGGAGTCGTTTTTCTCGCCAAAGGCTTCCTCCGTCTCGCCAAGCCTGTAGCATCCGTCGTGATCTTCCAACGTCTCACCGTGCATGCGGGTTTCGCTATTCCGCTCTGGATGTTCTTTGTCGCCTTCATAGTTGGATATCCGCTCTATCTCTATGTTTCCCTGACATGGGAAGAAATCGCTCATCAAAGAGAGGCTAAAGCGATGGGAGCGCGTCTTGCGCCAAGAATTAAAGGTAAATGGCTCGGAGATGTGGACTTGATCTTCAAAATGTTGAAGATATTCAAGGAAGGGTACCCTCGTATGTGAATTCAACTTCTTGATGTGCTTTCTGTATCGTCATTAAAGGATCTATCAGTCGACGCAGAGAGGAGTATGGCGGAGGAGAAAGGCCCTATCTTTAGACTGAGGATGGCATGGAAGGACCTTGTGTTCACGACGTGTCCTGAGCATATCCAGCGTATCCTGGCGACCGACTTTAATAACTTTGAGAAAGGTTGGTTAGCGGCGGTCGTTTCAATGAGACTGTCCTCTGATCAGGCTCTCATTTCCAGGAGCTGGCTTCCAGTCTGCTATGGGAGCCGTCCTTGGTTCTGGTATTTTCAACTCCGACGGTGAGTCTGATGCAAATTCAGCCACGGCTCTACTCATTGTAACCCTTCCAGGCGAGATGTGGAAGTGCGCTTTTTTAGGGGTTTACAAGGCTTTAGATCTTTACCTGCTGACAACGATGCTAGGTTTCACCGCGGAATGAGCCGACCTTTCTTCTCTCGTGATAGAGTCACCGACATGGATCTGTTCGATCGTCACACCAAACACGCTTTAATCGGAATGGAAACGAAGGGCAGACGAAGGATTCTCCATCGATTTTCAGGTGACTGGTTCTCTTCGTACTTCTCGTGGCAACTCACTCATGCAGATTGCTCCCGAACCTCCTAGGATCTCATGGCCCGCTTCACGCTAGATTCTGCGACAGAGTTTCTCTTTGGTAACTGCGTAGACAGTCTCAGCGCTGGATTGCCTTACCCACACAACGCTCCGTACACTGTCACCAACACACAGAAATCTGATCGTGCCAAGGCGGCAGACGACTTTGCTGCGGCGTTTTGGAAGTGTCAGGAACTGATCGCAGAAAGGGAGAGGACGGGAGGTATCTGGCCTCTATTCGAGATCCTCCGGGATAACACCGTCGCACCAATGAAGGTCGTCAATTCATATCTTGAGCCTATCATACGAGAGGCGATCGCAAAGCAACACGGGACTGCGGCGAATGTAGATGGGAAAATTGCAGACGATGAAACCCTGATTGATCATCTAGTAAGGCTGACAGATGGTAAGGATGACTGATTCAGATGGGATCTCTCTGGAGTCGGGATTGTTGGCTCATCTTTCTTGAACAGATCCGGTTGTTTTGAAAGACGAAACGTTGAATATTTTAATCGGTTTGTGTCGTTATTGCACCAAACGTCTTCTATGAGCTGATTCGAGTCTGTTGTTGTTAGCTGGTAGAGATACCACTTCGGCCACGCTGACATTCATCGTCCATTTCCTGGCGAAGTATCCCAAGATCATGGCACGTCTTCGACAGGAAGTCCTCGGTCATGTCGGGCCATCCCGAGCGCCGACAATGGACGACGTCAAGGACATGAAATATCTGAGGGCTGTGATCAATGGTGTGTTATCTTGTGCCGTTGTAGGAAATACTGCGCTGAAGTACTGCGTTTCGTAGAAACTCTAAGGCTCTATCCCATTGTGTGAGTCAATTAACTTTCCTCGAAAACATTTTACGGTCTGAGACGAGACACTCACTGTTCAAAATTTTAGTCCTTCCAACGTGAGGTGAGTTTCGCGCACAATAATACTGTTATTAGAGGCTATATATTTTACTCTAGGGACGCTATCAAAGGCACGGTATGGCCCTCCCCGGATCCCGACGAGAAACCAATCTATATTCCTGCTCGTACACGGCGAGTATATAGTATTCCGTCATATCACAGATGACGCTAAGCCAGACGGCCTCTAGCACTCCGTATTCTGTCTTTCTGATGCATCGAAGAACTGATCTATGGGGACCCGACGGTACGTTTCCTCTTTGTAAGTCTAAAAAGAGTAACGTTAAATCACTTTTTAGCAAACGAATTCGACCCAGATCGATGGCTCGACGAGCGGTTCAGGAAATATGTCACTCCGAAACCCTTCATCTTTCTTCCGTTCAACGCCGGCATGTGAATTTGTGTTTCTCAGGTCTATCACATTTCTCACGGACATGCTTCAGGACCGCGAATCTGTCTAGGGCAACAGGTAAGTGGAGAGACATGTGATTCTGGACGTGTTGATCTCATGGCCTTTCGTAGTTTGCGTATAACGAGATGTCCTTCATGCTCGTTCGACTGATGCAGAACTTTGTTTCTCTTTCCCTTGACGTCGATGCTTGTCCTCCTGAGTTCCGTGTCCCTAAGCATTGGAAGACGGAAGGTCAGGGAAGGCAAGCGGTGGACGACCTTCATCCAAAGATCTCGCTGACCATGTGTGTTGGAGTAAGTCTTCAATTGGTTCTTCACTTTTCCTTCAAGTTGATATACCACCTCAGGGAGGATTGTGGGTCAAGGCTACTGCTGTTGATAACGCGGAACAGGTGACATCTGAACCACGGTAGAAATTTCATAAGTACAAAAGAGTTTCAAGTATAGTAGAAATTCTCCAGTCCTACGGACCAGCAATGCCACTTCATCCATTTCTACCTCGTTTCTCGTACATCACGACGTACTGTGAGGCGTATTGTGGCGTGTAATTTGTTCCGTAAAACCACCGCGCGCAAAGATATCTCATAGATTTGTCAGAGGATTTGTAAATTGGTTCGAGTCTATTTTTACTATCATTCGGGGGGAGTTTGAAAATTGAACTGTCCTGCCACAACCCATGCTCGGATTGCCTTGCAGATTTTTACTTAAGAACTAGGGTATCTCAAATGCCTATCCTGAGTTTATGGGATTTTTTTAGCAAATGGAAAGAGATAGAGATTTTTTTTGGGAAGGCAGGCTGAG
This sequence comes from Gloeostereum incarnatum, assembly GCA_004338095.1. Lineage (NCBI taxonomy): Eukaryota > Fungi > Basidiomycota > Agaricomycetes > Agaricales > Cyphellaceae > Gloeostereum > Gloeostereum incarnatum. Next base: position 249,727 of record RZIO01000015.1, read on the forward strand.
TGATCACCCATACATTTTTTTGGCTTGACCATATGACATGAGATTCAAGAGTTAAGGTGTTAAAATACATCTGAATGTATCCACAAAATTTCTAAGGGCTGCATTCCCTGAGAGTCACAGGATGTACACTTGGTCTTTTTCAGCGTGACAAAAGTGTGACGGGAAAGCAGGTGTGACAGGTTCGTGACGAATTTTCAAACTCCCCGGGAGTTGCTTGAAATCGATGTTCCTTCTACCCATTTATTCCGGAAAAAATATGAGAGGAAACTGAAATGATACCTAACATGCCTCAAGAGTTCCGGAGGAAGAATCTGCATTTGTGGCAGAGCTATTCAAAAGTCATTCCCCCCGAATATTCATCAAAATTATGCGGTCCGTCGCGCGTCAGGGACCATCAAGAATATGTGACACACACAACAATTAGTCAGTACCGCGGGTCGTCAGGTTCTCAGACGCGTCAACTAAGCCTTAGTCGAAGTGAGGGACCAGTCACAGGTCTAAATGTCTTTCGTTGCTTTGACGTTGCTGAGGATATAATATATGTCGGATAGTTTTCCGGACGTCTCCTCAGAGGCCAGCGCTTGCGATTTGCTTATGATCAACTCATGATGATTCGGATCCATTACCGGAGTCAATGTTATGTTATATTATGTTAGGTCTAGGGCATACGATTTCATAAAACACCCCAGACGAGACATCCTTCCTCTAACGACACCGAGCACCACCTACCTACACAGCGCGCGCTCTCTCTCTTATTCGTTTTCGAATCTCAGGTGATGCCACGCATTACTACTCCGGGAGTCGTTTTCCTGGCCAGAGGGTTCCTTCGTCTCGTCAAGTCTGCAGCATCCGTCGTGATCTTCCAACGTCTCACCGTGCATGCGGGTTTCGCCGTTCCGCTCTGGATATTCTTTGTCGCTTCTATTGTTGGATATCCGCTCTATCTCTATGTTTCCCTGACATGGGAAGAAATCGCTCATCAAAGAGAGGCTAAAGCGTTGGGAGCGCGTCTTGCACCAAGAGTGGAAGGTAAATGGCTCGGAGATGTGGACCTGATCTTGAAAATGGTGAAGGCATTCAAGGAAGGGTACCCTCGTATGTGAATTCAACTGCATCTTGTGCTTTCTGTATCATCCTTACATAATGAATCTATTAGTCGATGCAGAGAGGAGTATGTTAGAGGAGAAGGGGCAAATCTTTAGGCTGAGGACAATTTGGACGGATAACCTGCTCACGACGTGTCCTGAGCATATCCAGCGTATCCTGGCGACCGACTTTAATAACTTTGAGAAAGGTTGGTTAGCGGCGATCATTTCAATGAGACTGGCCTCTGACCTGCAGGCTCTCATTTCCAGGTCCTATCTTCCAGTCTGCTATGGGAGCCGTCCTTGGTTCTGGTATTTTCAACTCCGACGGTGAGTCTGATTCACATTCAGCCACGGCTCTACTCATTATAACTCTTCTAGGCGAGATGTGGAAGTGCGCTTTTTTAGGGGTTTACAAGGCTTTAGATCTTTACCTGCTGACAACGATGCTAGGTTTCACCGCGGAATGAGCCGACCTTTCTTCTCTCGTGATAGAGTCACCGACATGGATCTGTTCGATCGTCACACCAAACACGCTTTATCGGAATGGAAACGAAGGGCTGACGAAGGATTCTCCGTTGATGTTCAGGTAACTGGTTCTCTTTATAATTCTCGTTGCAATTCTCTCATACAAATTGCTCCTGAACCTCCTAGGATCTCATGGCCCGCTTCACGCTAGATTCTGCGACAGAGTTCCTCTTTGGTAACTGCGTAGAAAGTATGTCTGCTGGATTGCCATACCCACACAACACTCCATACGCTGCCGCCAACGCCCAGAAATCTGATCGTGCCAAGGCGGCAGACGACTTTGCTGCGGCGTTCTGGAGGTGTCAGGAACTGATCGCAGAAAGGTATGCGCTGGGAGGTATCTGGCCTCTATTCGAGATCCTTCGGGATAACACCGTCGCACCAATGAACGTCGTCAATTCATATCTCGAGCCTATCATACGAGAGGCGATTGCGAAGAAACACGGGACTGCGGCTGATGCAGATGGGAAAATTGCAGACGATGAAACCCTGATTGACCATTTAGTTAGGCTGACAGATGGTAAGGATGACTGATTCAGATAGGATCTCTCTGGAATCTGGATTATTGGCTCATCTTTCTTGAATAGATCCGGTTGTTTTGAAAGACGAAACATTGAATATTTTGATCGGTTTGTGTCATTATTTCACCACATATCGTGTATGGACTGACCCAGTGGCTGTTAGCTGGTAGAGATACCACTTCTGCAACGTTGACATTCATCGTCCATTTCCTGGCGAAGTATCCCAATATCATGGCACGTCTTCGACAGGAAGTCCTCGGTCATGTCGGGCCATCCCGAGCGCCGACAATGGACGACGTTAGAGACATGAAGTATATGAGGGCAGTGATCAATGGTATGTTATCTCGGCGTACCGTTGTACGAAAGACGGGCACTGAAGTATTACGTTTCATAGAAACTTTGAGGCTCTATCCCATTGTGTGAGTCGTTTGACATCCCTCGGGATTTACGGTCTGACACGAGATATTCGCTCTTGACATTTTAGTCCTTTTAACGTGAGGTGAGCTTCCCCAACACTTGTATTGTGTATTCCACGCTAGATCGTCCATTCTAGGCAATGTATCAAAGGCACGGTTTGGCCCTCTCCGAACCCCAACGAGAAGCCAATCTATATTCCTCCGCGTACTCGGTGTGTATGTGGTGTCCCATTCCAGACGGCGCTAATCCACATGCTTCGAACCTCTAGTACTCCGTATTCTGTCTTTCTGATGCATCGAAGAACTGATCTATGGGGACCCGACGGTACGTTTCCTCTTGTAAGTCTAAAAAGAGTAACGTTAAATCAATTTTTAGCGAACGAATTCGACCCAGATCGATGGCTCGACGAGCGGTTCAGGAAATATGTCACTCCGAAACCCTTCATCTTTCTTCCGTTCAACGCCGGCATGTGAATTTGTGTTTCTCAGGTCTATTACATTTCTCACGGACATGCTTCAGGACCGCGAATCTGTCTAGGGCAACAGGTAAGTGGAGAGACATGTGTTTCTGGACGTGTTGATCTCATGGCCTTTCGTAGTTTTGCGTATAACGAGATGTCTTTCATGCTCGTTCGACTGATGCAGAACTTTGTTTCTCTTTCCCTTGACGTCGATGCTTGTCCTCCTGAGTTCCGTGTCCCTAAGCATTGGAAGACGGAAGGTCAGGGAAGGCAAGCGGTGGACGACCTTCATCCAAAGATCTCGCTGACCATGTGTGTTGGAGTAAGTCTTCAATTGGTTCTTCAATTTTCCTTGAAGTTGATATACCACCTCAGGGAGGATTGTGGGTCAAGGCTACTGCTGTTGATAACGCGGAACAGGTGACATCTGAACCACGGTAGAAATTTTATAAGTATAAAAGAGTGAAAGTCGAGTTTCAAGTATAAGGAAGTTGTAAGAAAGTCTGCAGTCCTAAAGAGTACATAGGTATAATCCCCCGATTTCTACTTTGTTCGTCATGCCTCGCGATGTAGTTTGTGGCGTATTGTGGCATAATTTGGTCACAGAAATGAAATGAAATCACCGCGCCCAATGATGTGTCGTAGATTTGTTTCGAGTCTATTTTTAATATTTATAAGTAATTATTTAATTGTGTCCATGTGGTCCGTCAGGGTCCATCAAGACCAAATAGAATAGTCGCGTATCAACGGCATTTCAAATAACACCGGGCAGTGTTCAATTCCCAACCACGACGACGACGACGACTATGGGACTTTGCGGTTCAGCGGGGCCTGTCGAATTCTCGGACTCATGCATTAGGTCTGCGTGGGGGACACTTTTTCCCGCATCTCTTGTTCTCGGTTTCGCAATCGTTGCTGTACTTTCCCCGCTCGCAAAAATACCTATCATCAAGAAGGTCGTGACGGTTGTGAAGGCTCCTTTTATTACCTATCTTACTCTCAGTGAGGCGGAAGCATTGAACGGCTCAAACGAAACAGAAGAAACAGTGGAACCAAAAGATTCTACTCCATTCCTTCGCACCGTTGTGTTTGTCTTCCTAGGACTTGTGCAGACGCTCTCTTGGCTTGCGATAGGATCATACAGAGCCATTGACAGCTCTTTTGGTGTTTGGTTAACTGTGCAACCATTCGTCGTTGCAGGGATATGGCTATACACAGTCGTTCGACCCATTGTACGGCCGCCAGTCACCCCTCCGTACGACGTGTTCGTCGTGTACTTTGTGCAGCTAATAGCTGGCACGTTGACATACGGAGGGACGCTCTTCGACCATGTCGTTTATGAGGACCCTCTTCCATCCAAACTCGAAATGTTCGGGCTCGCCGCCAACCTCGCCGTCCTAGTCGTGTTACTGGCAGTCGTGTTCCAGATGCCGATTGCGACCCCCAGCTCCCGCGTCAAGCGCGAAGATATCGTGAGGATATCCTTGATAATTTATATGCTGGTATGCTAACCTATGCTTAGGGCAAATCTGTCTCGCCTGAAGACTATACTACGCTGTTCCAGTGGACCACCTTTAGCTGGGTCGCCCCCCTTGTCAAGAGTGTGAGTAATAGTATCGTGGGCGGCTGTAAATTTCCTCTGACCTCTATCTAGGGACGTGACACTACGCTGGAAGATAAGGATGTCTGGGGCTTGAGCCCAACCATCCAGTCGCGCGCTATCTTTACAAAATTCAGTTCAATCGAGTACGCCATGCACCGTTCATCTCTCTGTACCGATTTCTCACCTCCGCACAGACGGTCTACCCTGCTACGACGCTTGTGGGCCGCGAACTCGTTGGACTTGTTGTAGGCACGTCCCTGATGAACATGAAACACTCTCTGATGCACGCGCTTCTTAGACTTGATTGCATCTTCACGATAGTTAGCGTGTTGTTAAACTACTGCACACCTTTCTTCCTTAGGCGTATTCTGTCTCAAATCGAGGCGTCTGATGCTGCAGGCCCGAATGAAGCGGATAAGTCGAGGGCGTACGTCTACGCGTTCCTTATGTTTGCGCTCCAGGTTGCCAAGGCGGAGTCGGATGTCCAGCACCTATGGTTTGGGCGACGTGCAGCTACGCGTATTCGTTCCGAGCTCATGGCTGCCATCTACGACAAGGCTCTGAAGAGGAAGGATTATTCTGGTATTACGGAAGATAAGATGGAGACTGACCATAAGAGTGGTGCGTGCTCGTTTTTGTAAGCTGCGAAGGCTAACGGGGATTTCTAGACAAGAAGAAAAAAGAGCACGCTGACGATCCTAAGTCCGGAGCCGATGTGGGCAAGATTGTCAACCTCATGGCAGGGGATGCTAACAGGGTAAGACTTGTTGACAATTGTTGTGTAGCCGTCACTGATATTTGTCCTACAGATCTCCAATATTGTCTCTGGGATGTACATGATCTATGGAGCTCCGTTTGAAGTGATCATTGCCGGTGTCTTCCTCTACCAGTCCGTTCTTTGTTCCCAATATTTGCTCTCTGCCCTCACCGGTTTCCTTTCCCAGACTCATGGGATGGTCGGCATTCGCTGGATTCATTGTTCTCATCGCTGGATGGCCTTTGAATAAGTTCTTAGCCAGCCGTAGTGTGCGCATCAACAAGGGTACGATGACCGCTAGGGACAAGCGCATGGGTGTCTTGAACGAACTTATCGGTGCTGTCAAGTTCATCAAGTTCTTCGCTTGGGAGGATAGGTGGATTCAGCGGGCATTGGACGCAAGGCAGGTCGAGCTGAATTGGATGGTCAAATGTAAGAACCGCTGCTTGGATGAAGTTGGAACGCTACTGACGGAGAGGTTCGTAGCTCGTATCAACTCTGTCCTGTTCTACTTCCTCTGGACGGCGGCCCCGATTTTGCTCTCCGTCATTTCATTTGCCGTGTATGCCTTGCGCGGTAACGCATTGACTGTCAGCACCGCATTCACGGTAAGCTTGGTCTCGTACCCATGGAACCTGATGCTGATTGCACCTCTGTAGGCAATCGCACTATTTCAAATGATTCGGTAAGGAGAACAGTAGTGACAAATAGTCCCCAGCTGACGCTTGTATATCTAGTGCCCCTCTCAATGTTATCCCAGCGTGGATCGTCCAAATCCTTCAAGCTGGCGTAGCCATGGACCGTATCTCAGTGTACCTGAACGAAGAAGAGGTCGATGGTCAGGTATCCACCCTCAAACGAGATCTTCATCCCGTAGAAGATTTTGGCCGAGGGCTTGGCCTTGAAGATGCTACCCTGAAGTGGAACGAGGTCACGGAGCCTGCCAAGGACGACGACAAAGATAAAGGAAAGACAAAAGTGCCGTCCTCGCCAGAGCCGTCCATGGATGAATCTACTACGACGGCCGTGGAAGCAGATACGGAAAGTTTGGATCACCATTTCGAGCTCAGAGATATTACCGTGAAGTTCCCTGAGAGGGAACTGACGCTGATCACTGGTCCAACCGCAAGGTTCGTCCGGATTCTTCCGTGGTATTCTCTGTACTGACTTGTTCTCTCGCCCACAGCGGCAAAACGGCGATGTTGGTTCGTGTGCATCTGACTGTGCAACCGTGCTGCTAGCTGATCCGCTCAACAGATGTCGCTGCTTGGAGAAATGACGCTCGTCAAAGGCAAGTTGATCATGTCTAAGGATCCTACAAAAGTGGACGAGTTTGGGTTCATGCATGCGATATCGTATGCTGCGCAGACGCCCTGGTTGAGGCACCAGTCCATCAAAGGTGCGTGGTGTTCTCATTCCCGGTACTTGCTTACTGACGCGTCCAAATAGATAATATATTATTTGGTTATCCGTATGATGAAGAGCGTTACAATGACATTCTTGAATGTTGTGCATTGAAGCCCGATCTGAAGGTCCTTGAAGATGGGGACGCTACGGAGATTGGTGCTCGGTATGCCTGTCCAGACTCCAAATTCTTTGTAAAAAATTGCTGACGGCGGAATCCCCAGTGGCGTGAGCTTATCCGGAGGACAAAAGGCTAGGTGTGTTTATGCGCCCTCGAGTTGCTTGCACTTTTTAACAGCAATAATATCTCAGAGTTGCCCTTGCTCGTGCTGTGTACGCGCGCACAAAGTACGTGCTTTTAGATGACCCTCTGAGCGCAGTGGCAAGTCGTCGTGTTTTCCATCCTTCTTATCAGCAGAGCTAATAGCCTCACAGGACAGTCACACTTCGCGAATCTTGTATGAGAAGCTACTCCGCGGACCCCTTCTAGTGAACAGGACAGTGGTATGTGTTGTGTACTTTTTGCATGCTGATCGCTGCTCAGATTGATCATCCTCGCAGATACTTGTCACCCACCATGTTGAGCTTGTTCTCCCCGGTGCCAACTACCTCGTCCGCATGTTAGACGGACGGATAGACACTCATGGCACCATCAAAGATCTCCGTGCCCAAGGCGTGTTGGAAGAAATCACGCACGACGCTGCAATCGAGGTCCACAAGGAGGAGCTGGAAGTGGCCGCTGCCGAGGTCAAACCCGAAGACCCCAGCCCTGACGATGAGGGTGACAAGAAGGACGATAAGCCGCTCAAGCCGAGGAAACTCGTCAAGGAAGAACATCGGGAAACCGGGAGCGTAAAGTGGTCGGTGTACAAGAAATACTTGAAGGCTTCGTAAGTGAACTTCTCTTCCCTACGCATCGCTAGTTGATGTTGTCTGGGGTAGATCTTACGTTATTTGGACATTCCTCGTCTTCTTGGTCGTGCTGAGCCAAGTCATGACTATCGTAGAGAAAATCTGGATCATGGTGAGGGCGTTAGCCTTCTTCTTTTGCGACCACATAGCTAACATTTTGGTAGCGATGGGGACAAGCATACGGTCAGGACGGGGACCTCTCGATCTTGCAGGCTTTCATGTGGATCAAGAATTCTGCCTCTGACCACGAGGTGGTGATGCACAACTATGGTCATTCTTATCACAACCTGCACGCTCTGTTCTCTGGCCCTTCGACCTTGTCCTTTCAATGGCCGAACGCTCTCGAGCACCCTATGTTCTACGTCGGCGTGTACGCTGGCATCGGAGCTGTCAATGTCCTCATCAATCTGTCGTCTATCACGGCCCAGTACACCGGCGCTTTGAGGGCTTCTCGTGTCCTGTTCAAGTATGTTCTCACCTGAATAAATGTAAATTACTTGTTGATACTTTATTATAGACAGCTTTTGATCACGGTTGTTCGCGCAACCTTTAGGTTCCACGACACAACACCTCAAGGTAAGCTTTGCTACCGTACATTACTCATCTATAGCTGACGCCAATCCAGGCCGAATGCTCAATCGTTTTGGAAAAGTATGTGCGTTCCTCACTTACTGATCCTTCGCTGATCATGCGCATCTCAGGACATTGAAACGATCGACTCATCGCTCGCTGGATCACTGCAAGCTGTGAACTCGTCCCTTGCTAGCTTCTTCGCCTCTGTCCTTACTGTAGCGTAAGCCTCTCCGGCTTCCCCGTCTATAACTATTATTTAACATCAAGCTCTATAGCTTCGTGTTCCCGCTCTTCCTGCTGCCCGCGACACTCATCGGCATGGTGTATCGTGAACTAGCCATCAGTTACCTGAATACCGGCCGCGATCTCCGACGCATGGAGTCCAACACCCGTTCCCCCATCTTCTCTGACTTTGGCGAGCTCTTAGAGGGTATCGTGACCGTCCGCGCCTTCTCCGCCGAGCGTAGGTTCTTGGATAATCTGCATAAGAAGATTGACACGACTACGAAGGTATGTGCTCTCGAACCTAATGCAGCGAGTGAGTTGTTAATACGCTAGTACATAGATGTGGTACGGATTCTGGATGACGAATAGGTGGCTCCTGCTCAACTTTGACGCTCTCGGTGCTGTGGTATGTTTCTTGGAGTCGCTTATGAGAGCCTAAGCTAATCGTCCGCGTTAGGCCGTCTTCATCACGACCTTGTTCTCCATTGCAAAAATCGATAACGGGGCAGGACTTGCCGGTCTGTGTATTACTAGCGCCCTGAGTTTTACGACATCTGTCTACTGGGCGTGTAGATTCTGGACTGGTGAGATCTATCCTGCGTGTTAGCCTATTCTTCTCACTCGCGTTTGTAGGTTTGGAACTGGACCTCAAGTAAGAAGGATACACATTTCACGTTTGGTTGGTCGCTAACATATGCCGTCACAGTTCCGTAGAACGAGTTGTCGAGTATCTTGAGCTTCCACAAGAGCCGCCGGCGATCATCGAGAACCACCGTCCTCCGGCGTACTGGCCGTCTAGTAGTAACAATGATAGTCTTATCGTCGCGGAGAACTTGACTGTCAAGTACTCTCCAGAGCTGCCAGCTGTCCTTCACGATGTATCCTTCAGCCTCAAGAGCGGGGAGCGTGTAGGTCTCTTGGGACGGACTGGAAGTGGGAAGAGTACCTTGGCAATGAGTATTCTGAGATTTGTGAGTTGGTCTTATGGAGTGTAGTTGATTGGCGACTGATGTACGAGCGTTAGACGGATCCCGCCAGCGGAAGGATATTGATCGACGGCATTGACATCTCCACTATTGGTGTCCATGACTTGAGGTCGCGATTGGTATGTGCATTTGGTCCCGGTTCATAGTGACCCTGCTTCTGACACTGGCATAGACTTTCATCCCGCAGGTTCGTGCTTACGATTCAAGCCCCGCTTCGGGCAAGACTAATGGTTCTCTTTAGGATGCGACACTATTCTCTGGTACACTGAGAGAAAACTTGGACCCATTCAGTACGTTGCATATCCGTTCGCCCTGAGGCCACAACTGATCTCTCCCTTCATAGACGAGCACACGGACGCTGAATGCCTCGATGTCCTCCAACGTGTACACATGGTCTCCCCAAGTCAAGGTGCTTCCCAACGCACCTCACGCACCGTCTCCCCCATTACCTCTCGCCCGGGATCCATCCACGAGCGTTCAGATACCTCGTCGTCTGTCATCACGGACGTGGATGTCAAAACGACGGTATCCCTCGACACCAAGGTCTCCGCCGGTGGAACGAACTTCTCTCAAGGACAGAGACAGTTGATCGCCATGGCCCGGGCGTTGCTGAGGAGAAGCTCGATCATCGTTTTGGACGAGGCGACCAGCAGTATTGATTTTGCGACGGATGCGAAGATCCAGACTGCAATTCGGGAGGAGTTTGGAGAAAGTCTGTTGGTTACTGGTATGTATCTCTTCTCTTTATCTCCCTTCTTACTCCCGCTCATGATGGAGCGTTTAGTTGCTCATCGGCTGAGGACTGTAATCGACTATGACCGGCTGATTGTCCTCGACAAGGGGACGATCTCTGAGTTTGATACACCGTGGAAGTTGATCCAGAAGGAGGATGGGATCTTTAGGAACATGTGCTTGAAGAGCGGTTCCTTCAAGGAGCTAGAGGAGGCGGCGAAGGAAAAGGCAGAGAGGGACGCCCCGATTTGAGTGCATCTGCTTCTATCTATTGTGTGTATGTATACATCTTTCTACAGTAAATAGTATGGAGACCCCGCCGTTGCTACATGTCCTTATTATGTTTAATGAGGAGAACTTGAATGTGATCCTTTTTAGGATATCCCGATGCAATCCCTATGCGCCACATTTCACGAGTCACAGAAGATTCCACAAATGTGTCGCGTGGTCTTTGTGTAGGCATATTTTGCAAAAGCTTCGGAAAGCCTTTCCCGCAACTCTTCCACTTACGACCATCTTTAATGGAATCGCTGAACCTCAACACGCTGGCAAACTCTCTACCTTCAGGCCATCAGAATGCTGAGAAGGAACTATTAAATAACTTCAAAGGTCCCTACGTTTTCTGTATCTTTATGCATGACAATTTTTACTGAATTTTACTTGTTTATAGCTGCCGCTCTGAGCATCACCACTCTTTATCGTTCTTCACGACATGCTTCTAAACGAGCTTATAATGCTGGATATACCGCTGCCTGTCAGGATCTTCTTACCATGATCCAGCATGGTGTTTCTGTTGGTGGTATAGACTCTTCGGCTGCCGCGTCTGGTGGAATGTCTGTCGGCAAAGTAATGGATTGGATCGACGCGCGATTAGAGGCAATAAAGTCGCGCGAAGAGGAGGAGGAGGAAGATGAAGAGAAGGAGAAAGAACGGGGTCAGAAGCCTGCTGCCACGACGGTTGGGACCGAGGACAAGGTGGTTGCCAAACCTCCGCCTGCAACGGCCCCTGCACGATCACAGGTAAGCCGAACATTCTGCTATTTCTTTGGAGGGACTCTGGCTATCCCCTGCGGGACTTGTCCAACGAAGAGTTCTCATTGATCTGATCCTTATTCTTGAACGGGATGGTGCATTCAACAATCCCAAAGGAGGATAGCTATCGCCTCTGACAGTGCCCCATGATTCTTTGATTGCTCACATGCTTCTTTCTAGCCACCGTCCTCGTCTCCGCCGCCGCTTCCGCCGGCTCCTGCAACGTCGAAGCCAACTCAGCGGCCGACCAAGTCCCGGCCAGCTCCTTCTCCAACTTCCCCCGAATTCCACCCACCACTTTTCACCTCGCAGGCACCATTCCCTGACATGTCTCTCACCCCTGCGGTGGGTGCGAAGCGGCGGCACGCTGTAATGATGATGCTCGACTCTGCCTCCTCTTCGCCTGACACACCAGAGCCCTCCTCACGACGACGCACGCGGAGTGCGCGTGGGCATCTCCAGAACCTGAACGCCCCTCCAGAGGCTATGGATGTGGAAGAGGACGGTCGGGAGAGAAAGAGGGTAGCCCGGAGGTAGACAGACTTTGCGCCGGCTTTTGTCACATTTCTACGCAACACGATCCCTACACTGTCACATGCACTCTTACTTATTACTTTCTTCTTCTTCACGCATGAGCACCATCATTTGTAGTTACTTACACACATACACATAGGCACCCTCCTGTTTACAACACCACTCCAGTATCTTCTCTCGAATTCCTGTACCATTTATATACATAGCTGACGATAGAGGGTCCTTATTACTTCGTAGTACGAGTATCGAAATTTCAAGTGATTTGAACATTTTGACGATGACGAGCATGTTGGGCTAATGATGTTTCTGGCACTACTTGTATTGCCAGGGTTCCTGTCCATCTCCGTCATAGTTCTTCGGCTCTAGCACATATCCATAACGAGTATAATTTGACTCATCTGTTCTTCGAAGCTACCGTGCACCTTTAGAAACAAGCAAGAGAACGGGAAGGGAGAAATACGTACGTATATTTCGATACCAATCATATGAATCAATGTAGCCACCCAAAGTGCCATGCCCTGCGTTGATCGACTCGCAGCGGCTAGTTCAAGTCTATTGCCAGACATACTGGACGCGTGAACAGCAATGGAGGCATGGCCTCCGATGACACTCCCATCGCTAGCAAAGCATTGAGGATATGTCTCTTGCGCGGATATACGATCGAGGATGTAGAGCATCTCCGTGCAGCGCCAGACCTACCAAAAGCTCAGATAAGAGAATAAGCACAATGAGATTTGTGGCGTACCGAGTAATATGTTCCAACTCGACTGATGATTTCTCGTGAGCAGAGCATCACAAGACGTCCAGTAATAACCGCCGAGAAATATACAACCATTCCTATATCAGATGTAAGAAACAATCAAGGGGATCAACAGACAACTTGCTCACGCAGCATCCATCGTCGATGCCTCCTGGTCTGGCGCTTCACGTTATATAGCCCCATAAGACCGCTGAAGACAGTCATGATCCCCATGACATAGTAGGCAAATTGCGCATTGAGTTCACCACCGAAGGATTTGTATGCGACAATACCGCCGCAAATGTTGCCAACGACGAGCTGAAAAAGACAGAAGTAGCCTGATCCACGTGAGCGGGTGTGGCGGAAGAGAACACGCAATATTCACCGTTTATACGATGCAGCAGGACATAATTCTGGAACCGTTCAGAAGAAGTTGAGATCGGGAAACGACACGTTAAGATTGGGACTCACGCGGCGAATCCTTGGCACGAACTGAAGTCCGACACAAATTCCCCCGACTGCCCATGGATGATCAGAGAGCATCTAGTCAATACATAAAGAGACTTACTGATAGTCATGTAGATATGGATGAAGTAGTTTACGCGGAAGAGGTCCCTGTCGAACCAGAAGAATTCCCCTATGGGCGTCTAAGTGCTCCGGCTCGGTTGCAATAGGTATCAAGGGCCCATACCTGCCACGGTCATCCTCTTGATCTTCGCAGGATCCATCGACTCGCTCCGAGCGAGACAGAAGCCCAACAGCGCTCCCCCAAAGATGAAGACTAACGGAAGATCAGAAAAGACACAATACAGCTCCAAAGGGAAAACTGAACACAACATCAGACTCCATGTCTCCCTGAATCCGAACATCCAGCTGAGTGCCCTGTAAGCCGCAAAGCGCTGCCGTTTTGTAGTCTGCGTAGCAGTTGCAGGCAAGACGGACGGACTGGTCGGATAAGCCGATGGCGTGCCTGAATCTGAAGTCATAGTAGAGAATTTCCCCGGAGACTTGGGCATATCGTTGAATCGATTAGCAGTATAATCGACGCTCCCGCCCTGGCTTGCGTACGAGAGGACCCTTCGGTGGCCATCAGTAGAAATCTGATCCATGGTTGTGGGCATGGTCGAGGGCAAAGGCAAGAACCACGACGATCATTCTAAGGTCGTATTTATTTGTGTGTGTGCGGTGTGGGCGATAACAGGGGTCTCCTGATATTGTCACAAGGTGAACCTTAACTTCTTGGAGTAGACGGACAAGATTTCCGCCGGAGAGAATGCGTGAGCTATTCTAGCTATTCTGTACCAATCGGCAACTAAGCAGCGGTGCGGACATGATAACCGCGGGCCTGTGGATGAACATCGAGATTGGGCGTCCCTTCGAAAGGCGCTCAAGGCTAGTTTGAGAACTTGAAGATTGATATCTATCAAGGGGAGTCCGGCAAGACCCGTAAGATGTTGGGTTTAAAAAATCTCCAAATTCCATCAAATTCCACCGAACTTGTGCCTACTTGTGCACATGAAGAGACAAGAAATCAGAGAAGAACGTGTCGCAAATGGTCTCTTGTGGGTGACGGTAACGGTGACAGCAATGTGACAGGCGGTGGAAGTGCGATGATCGGACTCCGGTCCGCTGACTTTTGCTTCTCGCCACTTGGCAGTCCATAACTGGTTTTGTATACCCGTTCTCCACAGAGGTTGGCCGCACACTTCAATCACCTGGATTCACATATATCATGGGAGCCAGACTATTACTATGAAGAATATTTACTTGTTAATTGACTGCGGTTCTTAACAAGGCGTTAGTCTTACTCAGCAGCCAACGCTCCAAAGGTCACATCTTTCTAAGGCACTATCCTATGTGCGGCATCCTATGATAGCCCCGAACGCCCCAATCGCAAGGTCCGAAGCTTCAATTCGGAGAGAGCTCTGCTCCAAATGGTAGAAGTGCTCATGATGATCATGCCCAAGACAATGACATTGCCTCTCATGATCGATTCTGTCCATCTGGTGCAAACTTTCTAACCTGCTGATCATCATCACATAACGCCCACAGTTTGCTCTGCGTCTAGGAATCGACGTCGTTGCGTCCACTTCTTGTCCTCCTCCTTAATTTATGGCATCTCTGAAAGACACTGGAGGAATTCCCGTCGTTGACCAGGATTCTTTGACCATTCACACTGACGCACCTTTGGGGACGTCTGGAAATGCCTTCAGAGGTGAATGGAATGATCACGGAGTCGTGGCCGTTCGATTGCTATCGGGCGTCTTATCTGATGTACGTCTATCAGCCCATTCACTCTAAAGGTTTGGAAATAACATTCGTTGTACAGACCCTCACGAGACGTGTCGAGATCTGGAAGTCTGCTAAACACAACAATGTCCAGGAGATTCTTGCCGTATCCTCCACCGATGTGGAGTCACAGTTCCTCGTTACACATTTGCAGCAGAACGGCAATGTCAAAGCGTATGTCTCTCAGAACCCTAGTGTAGACCGCGCTGCTCTGGTAAGATCGAGTTCTTTCTCGTGCGATTTGTGGAGCACTTAACATGCTCTGTCGTCTCAGGCTTTTGAGACCGCATTGGGAATGCAGTTTCTTCACTCGGTTCGTCCGTTCTGATGTTTTTTGCTCCCACTACGCTCAGCGATGATACGATTCCAGATCGGGATCGTTCATGGTGGTCTCAAGCCTTCCAATATACTGGTCAAAGACAACGGATCCATCGCTATCTCGGACTACAACCTCATTGAAATCCAACCGGGGAAGGATCCCGAAGCCCATCGGTATTTCAGCCCGGAAGCATGGAAAGGTGTACGCTAACGCTTCCCTTGAACCTCCATTGGACGTCTTACTAACTTTTATGCAGACCATCTCAAAGCAATCGGACGTATACGCATTCGCCATGAGCGCCCTGGAGGTACGGGTTCACTGCTGGCATATTGACTGCGCATCTCAGTAGTTTCATGTGCAGATATTTACATCCATACCTCCATGGGGTTTCCTCTCCGAAACTCAGATATACCGTCTTGTAGCTCGAGAGGAAGCCCGTCCTGACAGACCCGAATGTGCAGCTCTGACCGATCGGATATGGGGTATACTCGAGGAATCGTGGCACAAAGAGTCGCGTCTAAGGCCTAGCTTTGATATACTTGTGAGGATGTGGACGGATGCTCCTAGGAATGCTGCTCTGGCAAACAACTACGGTAGGGCTACCTGAGCATCCATTCACTCATCTGTGTCAGACAATGAACCTATTGCAGATAGCCATATCTTGAGCGTGTCAGAAGAACCGCCGCACCGTTCCTCGTCCACCCTCGTGTCGGTCCCTCCCGCTTACGAGGTAGAGGCAGGAGAAACACAACTAATGTCGCAACTCTCTCTTAACCCTCTTCCGGCACCCCGACAGATACCTCCTGATATCAGTGTTCCCTCGAGCCCCCCATGGACAAGCCCGCTTCTATCGTCCTCACCAAGCTCCAGCTCAACCGGAAGCTCTGCTTTTACGATACCCACCCCGCCTCCTACCGGAAGACCTTTCACGCCTAGGGCACTGCCGTTTGCCCCACCGACGTCGCGTAAGCACTCTTATTTCAACCTGGTGACTTTGTTAACACCAGCCTCCTTGAAATGTAGCTGGGATAGCAGGGAATTGGAACCCTCGGAACGACTCCAGGAAAAATCTTGTTGGTCCTCAACCCAAGCGAGCCTTCTCAGCAGATAGCACTTTATCTTATGCAAACACTCGCTCATTCTCGGTGCTCTCCCCTTCTCCACTCGCCCGTCGTCAGAGTACAATGCCCTTGCCTCCAGCACCAGAATCATCTATATCTCAGTGGGCGCGCTTTCAGCGTCAACTAGCTGCTGAGGGAGGGAATGTAGCCGCTCCCGATAACCAGTCTGTATGGAGTGATAACACGTCTTCGGGTGGAACGTCCAGCTCTCAGTCAGGTATGTAACGGCCGTCTCTCTTACTCATCACTCGTTAATACCATTTCCGAAAATCAAGGGCCATCTAATGCAGTCCTCCTGTCGGGGGCGCTTCAAGCTGAGATGAAAGGTTCTAGAAACAGAGGCGCCATTGATCGGTACCTGACGAAGATGTTGGAGATGGCATCCCATTCGGAGAAGGATGCGGAGAGGTTGGTCACGGCGGGGGCGATACCGACGTTGATACACCTGTTGAAGACCAGGGCCGCTGAGCCTGAGGGGGGCTTCGAGATGGTGCTAATCGTGTTGGGGACACTTGCGTATGTCACTGCAACATGCTTCAGGGACTTATGCTGACGATTACACAGGCACGATTCCATTAGCGCCAATACGATCTATCGCACAAACACTGTTACAACATTGGCCGAGATATTCACGTCGACACCCTCTAACGAGATCGCCGCCCTCTCTGCCTGGTGTCTCAATCGGATATGTCGAAACACAGAAGTCGCCAGCGGGCTCGTGAAGCATCCCGATCTCGTTCAATCACTCTGCCACAACGGGCTCCGGCAAGGCAACTACGCCACACCATCGATGGCAGCCTACTGCCTCGGTACTCTCGCGCAGACAGACGCTCTAGCAGAGACATTGGAGGATCTCGGTGCAGTACGAGCGATCTCGGAACACCTCCAACGCTCGACCGAATCCCCACATTCCTCGGTGGAAGACGTCAGCTCAGCCCTCTACGCCATCGCACGCATATCGCGATCCATCCGACTCGCTAAATCCTTCGCTCGTGCGGGGTGTATTCCACTCATTGCACACCAACTCACACTGTCCGATGATCCCAAGATCCTGCAATGGTGCGCGAGAGCCGTCGGATGTCTGATGCGTCCCAACAGCAGCGACATGTCCCGCATCCTGCTCGATGCTGGTGTGGCCAAAGGTTTAGCGAGGATGCCGCACGTCCTGCCTCCGGAGGAGGTGGAGCCGCTTTCGTCGTTTGCGTTCGCGATCCAAAGGTTTAGTTGCGCGGAGTGGGGGGCGGGAACAAGGAAGGCGCTTGTGGATGCGGGGGTGGTGGACTCTTTGTTGGCGGCGTTGAGGACGGCGGCAGATGAGCCGTATCCGCAGGTTCATGTCGATCTCGCGTTAGCTGTGAGCTTTTTGGGAGATGTGGGGGGATCGTCTATTCGGAAGGAAATCGGAAGAGCAGGGGGAGTGGATATTTTGAAGAGGGTGGGGAGCGCTGCGGGTGAGGAGGAGGTCAGGAAGGCGTGCAATTTGGCAGTCACGAGTCTGACGGGGAATATTTGGACGAGGAACGCTGGTAAGTGGATCCAGGCCCTTTTCTTCGTGGTTGTTGGGAGTTCAATGGTTTGCTACTAGCATCGGCGAAGACAGCAATGGCGCATAACTGGAATGGAGGGTGTCCAGATTATCAACCTGGTTGTCCTTTAATTCTGACAGAGAATGGACTGGCGGACAGTGAACCGCTATGATAACTACTGTTCTTTGTCGTAAGTTATCAGATATATTTGCACGCGAGATATGTAAGCCATATAGACCGACTGAAACTTTCCGAACAGATTGGTTGAAGGAAGGGGTCGTCGGTAAGCGCCGGGTTATACAGGCCGAGGCCGGCTGAGTCAGCGCTGCGCTCCCGGTGGTAGCACAAACACACCCAAAACGCATCTTCAGACTTGAGAATATTGGTAATCTATCCAGTCATGCCACACGACTCTCCTGTCTCCCAAGTTCCATTGGACGTGATGACAGAAATTTTTTCATGGGGCTGTCGCCCGAAGTTCGCGACACGAGCTCACCACCTCTCCTCCTCAGCCACGTTTCCCGTGCGTGGAGGTCCTTCGCCGTCTCATCCCCTCACCTCTGGTCTTCCTTCCGAATCTGCGTCCCCGTGCATTCTATCGACACCCTTGATGATGAAGTCCATGTGTGCGCGATGATGAAGGCCACGGAGACGTGGTTGATGCGTTCGGGGAATAATACTCTTCTAGATATTGCCATTTACTGTCCGACGGACCGTACGGCTGTTTTCAAGCGAGATATCGACCGTTTGCTCGATCTTATTCTGCCTCATATGCCACGGTGGAGATCTGTGAGGATACGCTGGAGAAGCTCGAGTCGATTCCGCCTTCGTCTTTCCCGCCAAATTTACAAAGTCTCAAATTTATCCAGAGGCGCGTTCCGCGTTTAGCCGGGGGATATGGGGATAGTTGCATCTTGCATCGGCGTATGAGCGTGGCGCGAAGATTTTCTCCCTCTTTCAATCGTCTTCTCTCCTATCGAGTTTTACTCTCTTTGTTGGAGATAGGCTTGCCCTCAAAATCCCTTCTGTTCAACAATTCCCTTGGGCGAATTTAAAATCGCTGACGCTCGTCGGAATAGCTCGCTCGTTTGGGATGGATTATAACCACATGTTGTTTATTCTGCATCAATGCCCCAAGTTATCTTCGTTGCATGTTCACGTGCAACAACATCGTCTACGAGAACTGGATCTCTCTCCCGTTCATAAGCTCTCAGCTGCGCCTCTGTACACGTTTCCTTCACTACGAAGGTTACGGCTATCTTCCACGGTCGCGCATGCAGGCCCGTCTTTTAATAGTTCCCTCTGCGATGCCATCATTCTCCCGAATCTAGAGGGATTGCATGGAGAGCGTGTGGAGAGAACGTGTATGGTGTCTTACCTCGCTCTCCTCCAGCGATCTGCGTGCCCGTTGAAGGTGTTTTCCCTCAATGGACTGATGTACACTAGTATGATCATCTCATGCCTCGAGATGGTCTCCACCTCTCTTGTTGATCTGAGGCTATGCCAGTACTCGCTGAGTGATCTTGAACAACATCCAGATTTTCCCATCCTCACCCCGGATGCGTTAAATCCCTTGATTTCGGGCAGTAAGAATCTGTGCCCCCATATCTCTAGCATCACGCTCCAATATTGCCAAAAAGGGCTTCCTCCTCAAGTTATCACACAATTCCTCCGCTCGCGTCTTCAGGTGCCCATCTCGTGCTTATCCCGGGCTCGTCTTCTTTCTGTTTGGACGACCCGAGTGGTAGAGGACATCAATTGGGACGATGATATGGCGGAACAGGATGCTTGGATGGAGCTTCGCGAGCATGGAATCGACGTTCAGTATTCTAGGCAGTGCAGCGTCTGGGATCAGTGGGGCCACATTATGGCGTAACTTAATAGTCCCAAGCTTTTGATTGTTTATCCATACAATATACAATGATATGTTCTTTTTGCCGTCGAGATGTTTTGTGAATTCCCTATTAGTTACTAAATTCGACCACACGAAATGGAGGCGAAAGCAATCTGACGTTAGTATGTAAGATATGGCCAGAAGAATTACCTTGCTTCCTCGGTCTTTATTGAGGAAATAAGACCAGATAATCTCTAGCTGATCACCTAGGATCTCGGGACAAGAAGAGTTGGAAGCAGACTGAGCTACGCCACACACGCAGTTCAAACCAACATTAGGATAGGTAGGTAAGTAAAACAAATCTACATCTGCACATGGACACGGTACGAAAAGAGAACAATCATGCATCATCATGAACATAAAAGTACACAAAAACAACACACACTGGGACCTATACCTCTTCGTGACTACTCCTACTACCACTACTACTAGCAGCCTTCCCCCTGCCTCCTGCTGCCGGTTGTTCCCCCCCGCCTGGAACGACAACCCTGCCGACGCCGACCTCCATATGAGGCAACCCTTCCTCCTCTTCCCTCATCTTGGACGGCGATGGCATAGCGATGAGGACGGCGACAGTGAGTTTTGACGGAGCGGGTGGGATGATGGGTGTTAATGGGAGATCTTGCGGTTGAGTGGTCGCAGGAGGAACAGGTGGTGGAGGTCGGGTGCGGGAGAATCTGAAGAGGGATCTGAGGCGGCTGGACGCGGGAGGCGTAGTGGAATTTTGGAGTGTCGTTGAGGATGGGGATGAGATTGAAGGTGGTGGAGTATCGTACGCTGCGGAGAACGGCTAGAGAGAAAGGAATCAGTAAGGAGATTTTCTTCGGCCGATCGGTGGAAAAAGAACTCACGATGATAGCTTCCCATTCCAAGACCTGATCCTTCTCGTTCACATAGCCTCCGCCTCCGAGATAGGCCTCGTGCAAGACAGGCTTCTGGGACATGTCGACCTTGACACCGCGGCCGCTGGTGGGTGGGATCCATGTGCCGTTCGCAATAGCCTCCTCGATCATCCGTCTGTGACGTCTCCGCAGAAGGAGCGAGCGGATGACAATGGCTGCCGATACGCCTAGCAGGAGTACCAAGGTAGCTGGTAGTAGATCATTAAGAGAGATTACGTCTTAGATTCGGACTAGATATACCTAGGAATGTGTACACTACATGAAATGTTAGGATCTGGTTAGATTGGAAAGGGTGAACGGTGCTAACAATATAAACTGGCAGAGCTTTGAAGGTTGTTGCCGCCATTATTATTCTGTCCATTATCCGGTCGGGGAGAAAACGTCGGGGGAAAGGGACTAAAGGTGGCTGATCCCTGAAACGTCGGGGTGAAGGACGGCGTCAAGCTGGTGCTGGCCGT
>RZIO01000015.1:270787-285984 GCA_004338095.1 Gloeostereum incarnatum
ACGACGACTCTTCTGACATGGTGGATGGTGGTAGAAGAAGACAGAAGGGTAGCAACCGGCGCTAGCCTTGGAATCGTCACTGCCAACGACAACAGACGCTGACTGTTCTGTCGGAACAGATCCAAGCACCGCTTACTCAACCCCTCGTGCCGTTGCCGAGCCGTCTTCGATCGATCACGGGGATCATTCCTCGACAATGTTCTTTATCGGCTGCGACTGCGCGATGGCTTGGTCTTCTCTTAAACGCCTTGGTATCATACAAGCTGTAATTTATAAACCTTAAGCAACTCTGTTCGCCTGCGCTTTTAATGACGACCTGGGCCACTCGGAGATGATCGATGATCGACTTCATTTCCCCGCAATTGCGGCACAACCGTGGGGACGCCACAGCCTCTTCCGACGGTCCTCCGCAGCAGCCTGCGAAAATCGAGTCCGAAAGTCGCGCCTCATATCCATCTCCATCTCCCTCATCTCTGACACCAACAGAAGAAAGTGAAACACATCACGTATACCCAAGTAGAATTAGTTTAAGTACGCAGTACGCCCACATCCGAGTCGAACACTCGGAATTTTTGATACTCAGTACTTTTGCGGTACCAGTACAGAGTTGCAGTGACAATGACAATGACGGCAACTTGGGAGACCCCATATTCGCCTAGAACCGACGATAAGTTAGTAGACAAAGAGGATCCCTGCGCCACACCTTGAAGTATGTACATACATAAACCACAGCAAATTCCCCGAAGGTATCGATGACCGTACTACACCCAGAAGGTCATATGTACTTACCTACTATCTCACCCAAAACCCGACCCGGGTGGACGATGGGGGAAAGGAAAGGAAAATACGAGCCTCGGGAATGGGTATACTTAAAAGAGCTTCCTCGTACTCGTACGTTGTACATACTAACGGCCCAAGTTTTCGAGATGGCAGAGAAGACACTAACGTGACGTTTCCGGCTTTGTATACTGGTCTGCTTCAGTCTCCAACGTGCGAACGTTTACATCGACGCAGCGGGAGGACGATGTATACAACTCCACCCGTCTGCTCTTTACTTGACTGACTCAGACTCAGTGGTTCTAACCCACAGCCCGCCCTAAATAATCTCAGCTAGCAGAAAAAGAGAGGGAGGGAGGGACATACCCCGACATTCATGGTGATACTTATTTTCGGATAGATGTCGTCTAGAGCTTGCCGTCCTTCTTCCTTTTTCCATTCTGCCGGGACGCGGTATGAAGGAGGGGAAGCGGAGAGGTCGAGGGAGAAGGAGGAAAAGTGCTGCATGAGACGGGAGAGGAGGAAGGACATTCCTGTGTATGCGAACTGTACCCGGTGCCAGTGAGTTACGAAGAGGAGGGAGGGAGGGAGGGAGGGATAGTAGCGCGGCGTACTTGTTTTCCGAGGCAAATGCGTGGACCTTCAAGGAACGAACAAGAGAGATGGATGAACGAGCGGATGAGCGAACGAACGATTGAAGGCGTACCTGCGTTGAAAGGGAGGAAAATACCAGGGCGGGCGAGGACGTATTTGGCATAACGTTCGTCCAGCCATCGATCCGGGTCGAATTCCATAGCTTCGAGTTCCAATTCTAATGTAAGTAAGCCAAGATGAATGAAAGAAGACTTACCATCAGGCCCCCACAAGTCTGTCCGGCGGTGCATCAGGAAAACGGAATAGATGATTCTTGGCAAGGTGATCAGTTGTGGAATGGGATCATGATCATGTACTAACCGAGTGTTCTTGGGGATGTAGATCGGGGTTGGGTCGACCTCGGGATTGGGAGAAGGCCATGTCGTAGGTTTGATTGAAGCTCTTTGGGATATCGTGGATCGGTTAGCCACAGCCTCACAAGTAGTTTTTGGAATAGTTTACCTGACATTGGCGGGGCTAGGTACGGCACTCAGTATTGATATAATTTTAAAGGAAGACCTGGGAGTGCTTACACGACAGGATACAATCTCAGAGTCTCTGTTGATAGAAAAGCGAAGTTACTATCAGACCAAATTCTCGAAAGCGAAAAGAACGACTCGGAGCCGGACGTACCGCTGATCACGGCCTTCAGATACTTCATATCGTTGATATCCGTCGGCGTCGGGGCTCGCGATGGTCCCACCTGGGTTAAAACTTCGTCCCGAAGGCGTTCCATGACTTTAGGGTACTTGGCGAGGAAGTGGATGACAAAAGTGAGAGTGGCAGCTGTGGTGTCTCTACCGGCTAGACGGAACCTGAAATAAGCCACCGATAATGCAATGAGAATTCATCACGAACCGATGAGAATGTTCAAGGTTTCGTCTCTTAGAACCGCCGCATCTAGGGGAAACCCGAGTGAGTGAGATTTTCCCGGGCTTATACTAATATGCACCATAACGCACCCGTGGTCAACTTCACCAAATGATCCAACACTGTCTCATCCTCCTCTCCTTCCCCGTCGTGCCTCACGCCACCAGCCTTGTGCTTTGCAACAGCCCCTTGCACGATCGGCTCGAGATACGCGTTAACCGTCTTCATCGGATCCACCGTCTTGTCTCCGAAAATCTCAAACAGGGGCCAGAAGTTTCCCTTTACATATCTAGCCGCGACGCGTTTCTGCGCCTGTCCAAAGGCTGCTGCGAATCCGTCCGCCGCTCTGGCGCGTGCTGTAGTCGGTTCGCTGACCTTGGTGGTCGTGACGGTAACGTTGTGGGCGTATGGTAAAACTGACGGTGAGGCTGTCCACGCATTTTCCGAAGAGGAAGTCTGTCGTCGAGTCGAGCGTGAATCGATACATGAGATCCTGCCAGTGGTCCGTTTATTTTTATTCGAACGGCTAGAACGGTGGGAATAGAACAGGGACTTGCCTGGACGTCGACGGAATATCCCTCTTTGGCTCGTTGTTTCCATTTCCTGATCGTGTGCGTGGAGTAGCGGTCGAAGAGCTCGAAATCGGAAACTCGCTCGCGCGAGAAGAAGGGTCGAGTCATTCCACGGTGCAGTCTGAGGGTAGCTAGTTAGTGAGTAATGGGAATTTTGAAGTTCTATTGAATTCGTACTTCCACATGTCACCTGCGTTCTTGATCATCAGATCGACAACAGCTGTAAGTATCGAAGGATGTTTACCGTCAGAATTGAATATTCCCGAACCAAGAACGGAATTCGAAGTATGACGGAAGTCGGAGCCTTGGGGAGAAAGTAGTAAGACGAAAGGATCCATGTAGCTCGCCATCCTTACCTTTCTCGTAGCTGTTGAAGTCGGTCACTAACACACGCTGGATATGTTCGGGACAGGTGGTGAACACCGAATCTTCCCAAAGCATTCTCAGTCTAAAAACGCCCTCCGTTTGCTTCAAAAACGTCTTGAATTCGTTGACTTCATCCCCCAGTGAGCAGGTGAGATGCGAATGAAAATAAGTAGATGGATTGCACGTACATGGGTATCCCTCCATATTCTTGATCAATCGCATAACAAGATCGAGGCCTCCAGGCCATTTGCCTGAGATCAGAGGTGCAGTCCGTGCACCCAGGGAGGCTGCCTCCTTCTCATGAGCGCGTTCTTCCCATGATGCAGTAGCGAGGAACAAGAGGGGAAACGCCACAGAGGAAGCGAGAGCGAAGGTCCACATAGGAATTGGCAGGCCTACGTGAACACTGAGACGTTGCAGGACTACAGCTCCACTCGCATATGCTACCACTCGCAAGAGCAGCTTAGACAAGAATTCGACTCCAGGAGAGAGGTTTTTTGACATTGAGAAAATGGGATTAGGATGGAAAGGCGGCGAGGTGTATATGGTTTTTATAGCAACGAGGCCGCAGGACGTGTGCGGTCGTATAACTGGAAGTGGCGCTTTTCTTCCCTGAATGGAATAGAAGGGATCTTCGGTGATTTGAGTCTGTTTCGAGTGACGGGTCAACAGCTTGCATCGAACGGGCGTTAGAAGGACAAAATGGAAGTGGCCGCAGGTCTGTGTTCTTCCCTCCTTTAGACCCAGACATACATGGAGGCAGATAAAAGCAATGCATGTATCTGACTGATCTCTGTGGGGGATGTGCAAACGGCATGAAGTTCACTGTCTTGCTAGAAGTACAGTCAGGGCCCAATGCCCATAAATTATGGGCGAGTATTACGTGGCGAAGGCAAATTAACTCAATCTTAACTAGGATCTTGTACTAGAGAAAGAATGCAGGTACTTGGTAGCAGGCAGGTATGTCGACAGTGTAGGTTGAGTGTAAGTTAAGCAAAGCATGTTGCCATTTACCGAGGTCCGTCTTGCGGCATATATGATATAGGGTTGACGGCCCGTACATCTCCCTGATCGTCACATCAGGGTCACACAGATTCTGCTCTTGCCCAAAAACCTCCATCTGTTCTTGCACTATCCTTCCATCTTTCCGTTCAGACTACAATGGAGTCTGCACCTGGTCAGATTCCCCCAGAAATAACCGCGGAATTGACCCAGATTCTGTCAAATCTGGTGCTGGGCGATAACTTAATCCGCTCCAAGTGTGTACTATTGTTCTCTACCGGTCGGCTTCTTATGGGGGCACTTTTGGCTATTCTCTCTCCTTATTTTTGGGAGACTATATGCCGCTATACTGTATCTGCGACGCACGCTGACTTGATAATGATTTTAGTGCTGAAAAGGCAGTGAATGAACGTCTGGCCCATTCACCAGATGTATATGTCCTAGGACTGGCCCAATATGCGATTGCAGCAGATACCGAGGTGGTGAGTACTTGATTACCATCTACTGGACCCTGTATTGTGGTTGTTTTGAGCGTTTGAACCTGCAATTCACGACTCCGCGGAGCACGGATTGGAGCTCTGTCACGAGTGGGTATACTTCGTGTTCCAAAGTCCAGTCTATCGGTGTAGACCTTGGGCCTGTTGCCGTTGCAGAGAAGCACCTATGCCGGAGTGTTAGCATATCTGAAGCGGGCAGAGCGCTGGAGTCACGGACAACTGCCATGGTATTCTGGGCGCTATAAGAAAACGCCGACTGTCCTTGAGGAATTGCCGACGGAGGCCGATGAACCGTCAAAGTTTGAGTCTCGTCAAGGAGCGGGATATCCTTATTGGATGGACCTTTCCCGCTCTCTCTTTCATCTTTTGATCCTCGTTGGGCCGCGTTTGCTCACTTCATATAACTCTAGATGCGCTCGTTCTCCTTGGTTCTTCTCCGCCGCCTTCTATTTCGACATGCTCCAAATCAGCAAGTAGAACATTCACATGCCCTGCACCGGTACACTTTGTATGACCACTTGTCATCGCAAACTCTGTCCTCCCTCGAACGGCTCCTGCTACATGCCTTGTCGCATGAGCCCTCTCCTGTCGTCCGCTCCAAAGTTGTCGATACAGTCTCTGACCTCGCAAATCACGGTATGAAGCACGGCCGGCCATGGCACGCGTTGCAAGCTCAGGCGTTTTCAATGGCCCAGGCCGAAGCTAACAATGGCTTGAGGGAAAGCGCTTATGGTGTCTTTGCTGGCTGCCCAAACCTCGTCATGGATCTCCAGACTGACGCAGTTCTCGGCGTCTTTATCCGGGGTCTAAGAGATCCGGGAAGCATTGATGTAAGATGTCCATTTGTATCAGCTTAACCCATTTGCTCACAAGTCCGCAAGGTTCGACGCGCCGCGCTGTTAGCCTCGGTCTCGTACTTGACCTACGCCGATAGTCGCCAGCTTTCACAGTCTCTCTCTTTGATGGGCCCGATGTTAGACACGCTCCCACCACTCTCACAGCCTTCAAGCTCTTCCTCGGCACTTGCTACGCCTTCTGCATCCTCTCCGCCTTCATCTCTCCCTTCGTCGAACTCGGACAAGTCCAACTATCACCACCTAACGTCATTCCTGCAAGCGCTTACACCTCTCTGCTCGACCCATCCTTTCCTATTTGCCCAACACCTGAAGGCGCTGCTTTCCTTCCTTCCCGGCCTTATTCTAGCCAAGGTGGATACAGGCCCGACACCTACGGTTGGCCGACCGTTCCCCTCTTCAAATTCGTTCGAGTTTCCACCGCCGTCGCAATCTCCTGCCACCCCCGCGGCACCTCCACCTGTGTCACCCGCGTCGTTGCCTCTACCACCAACACCCACCACGCCGAGGACGAAGCTCAACCTGAACACAGCTGTTCCAACGTCTCATCAAGCGCAGGATGAGGAGGAGGAAGAGGATCGACAGAACTTGCGTCTCGCTGCGTTGGAATTTATGATCTCGTTGACGGAGGCCAAGCCAAGTATGGTGAAGAAGGTGGATGGATGGGTCGGTGTGCTCGTGCGGTCGTGCTTAGAAGGGATGGGAGAGGTGGAGGAAGATGAAGGGTGGGCTAATGAGGATGTAGGTTGTCATTATTAATCTTTGGAGCGCGACTGAATTTACGTTTAAAAGCCTTCGACGGGAGCAGGAGAGGAGGATTCGACTTCTTCGGCCCTTTATGAGCAGGGCTTAGATCGGCTAGCTTGTGCGCTCGGTGGGAAGCAGATCTTGCCGCATGCGTTCCAGGTCCGTCGGCTTCATTGTGTGTATGAGGTTCCTGGATTTATGTGTACGCCTAGTATATTCCATCAATGCTCGCATCGTATGACTGGCGAGCGCGGCATGCTGGTCTTATGGCCATCGCTGCGATTGCTGAAGGGACGGGGAAAGTGATGCTGACTGAGCTCGGAAAGGTAGTCGAGTAAGTGATCTTTCTCTCGTGGTAAGGGGTGGAGCAGAGCTGAGTCGCGCGCGTAGGTTTGTCACTCCAATGTTCCGAGATCCTCACCCTCGGGTCCGGTATGCAGCTTGTCAGTGTGTGGGGCAACTATGTACGGACTTGGAGGTATGTTGCTTGGATGTGCTGTAACCGAAAATCTCACGCAAGTGTAGGAGGTGATACAAGAGCAGTACCATGACCCACTATTCAATGTGTTGATACCGACGTTAGAGGATCCAGAACCTCGGTGAGTGAGCGTCTTTGTCCCTTATGGTATTTTATTTCTCATCTCGTCTTCTCGTAGAGTGCACGCACACGCTGCTGCAGCTCTGATCAATTTCTGCGAAGGCGTTGAACGAGACACACTACTGCCCTACCTGGACCCAATCGTGGAGAGACTATTGGCGCTGTTAAATGGTGCCGATGTGAAGCGATATGTCCAAGAGCAAGCCATTACCACTCTTGCTATGGTCGCCGATGCTAGTGAGGCTATGTTTGCAAAGGTACACCCTTAGTCTTCGGGTGAGATGAAGCTGACGCGGTTCATTAGCACTACCCGTCAATCATGCCACTCCTGCTCAACATTCTCAGAAATGCCGAGGGACCGGAGTATAGGAGGTTGAGAACGAAGGCGATGGAGTGTGCAGGGTTGATTGGTGTGTTCTCCTTTCTTCTACCTTGCTTACACGGGACTAATGCGTTACGATAGCCATCGCAGTGGGTCGGGACGTTTTCAGACCAGATGCGAACGCATTTGTGGAGGTTCTAATACGGGTACAGAGTACGCGTCCATCCATTTCTCCGCGTGTTGTGTGACGGCTCATCCTCATAATCTTGCTAGAATCCCGAAGGATCCATCAGACCCTCAATTGACACACTATCTCATCGCGACCTGGGCGAAGATCTGTCAAGCGATGGGGCCGGAGTTTGAGCCATATCTCCCGCTAGTGACACCCTCTTTGTTGGCGACTGCGAGCGCGAAAGCCGATGTTACTGTCTACGGTACGTATAGCACTTGCATCCTATCCTTCATCCCTCTCAAAACGTTGCCGTAGATGACGATGAAACACGGACGGATGCCGAGAAAGACGGTTGGGATACCATTCGGATGGACGGGCAAGTCGTTGGCGTACGGACGGCGGGTATTGAAGAGAAGTGTCAGGCGTTCGAAACGCTGGTGATCTATGCATCAACGTTAGGCGCACGATTTGCCCCGTATCTCTCCCAAGCATTAGAAGTGACTCTTCCACAATTGAGATTCTATTTCCACGACGGCGTGCGGGAAGCGTGTGCTATGTGCGTGTGGTTTCCTTTCTGTTCTTTCATTGTCGACTTATGACCTGTGTAGGCTAATACCGATGCTGCTCGCCTGTGGCAAGGCCTCCAACACGCTTACGCCTCAAATGGTCAATGCCACCTTCGTCCAGCTCATTTCGTGCATCTCTGACGAGCACGATGCGTCATTCCTCGCCTCATTGTTCAAAGCACTCGCCGACTGTTTACGCGTCGTCGGTGGCCCGGCTTCATTACCGCAGGAGTATCATCAGGGCATTACTGAGGCTGCGAAGCAACAGCTGCAGACGATCGCCGATCGAAGACGAGCGAGGGGTAGCGTTGAGGAAGAGGATCGTGAAGATATGGCGCTGTTAGAGGAGATGGAGGATTTCGCCTTGGAAGATATGGGGAAGATGTTGAGGCTGCTGGATGAAGCACATCCGTTAATCGTTGCTGTGGGGAGTGTGAAAGAGCTGGGGATCAATAGGTATGGGAGCGAGGAAGATGACCAATGAGGAAGGCGTAACGTGGCGGCGTCGTGTTGGGAACATTAGACCTCTGATATTCCGCCTCGAAGAAGTCCAAAAGAGATTGGTTATTTAGTATTCCAAGAGTGCGTAAATATGGGTGTATTTAGAAGAAATTTAAACTGACATGCTTAACATACTCTAGAGGGGTTCACTGGTGGAAGTCATCCTCGGGGATTCGGGCCGCTTCCTATAAATACTCAAGCCTCTGCTTGGCTTCTGCATTCCGACCTACATATCTTACCTTAATTTGCAGGTTCGAGAAGAGAAGCCCAATCAGCTGGACTAGCTCATGGGGCGACATCTTTTCTTCCAGTGTCGTTCGAAAAGATAAGCCCAGTCAGCTGGCTGGGGGAAAGCTTGTATTAAAGTATTTTAAGGTCCCTTACTCGGCTTAAGGACTCCCTCTCCACTATTTCCTTAACGGCGTGCTCCGATCTTGACACTCACAACTCGCCGCTTCCTGAGGCAAAAAGAATGGCAAGCCCTTACCAAGTCGATGAACTCGAGAGTCTCTCTACTGTCCATCACCAAGAGTGTGTATATTATATTTTTATAGGCCCTCTTTCATCCTTCCTTCAGTATTTATCCAGGAATCGACCCCGAACACCACTTCCTCCAGCAAAGTTATGCTGATAAGGTGGTCCTCGTTACTGGCGCTTCCAGAGGAATTGGCAAAGAGATAGCTATTCACTATGCTCGCGCTGGGGGTATCATGGCCTTGATGGCTCGAGACAAGGCAGCTCTGGACGACGTTTCGATGGAGATACTCTCCTTATCTCCCGCAAGCAAGATCGCCACATACTCTGTGGATGTTAGTGACCCTGAATCTGTGAAGGCGGCCGTCAGCTCAACGGTGGAGAAGTTTGGGAAGCTTGATATTGTCGTGGCAAATGCCGGGATTTCGGAGAATCTGTTGCAACGTGAGTGACGCTGGCTAATGCGCCTGATAGTGAGTGATACGAGACTGATTGCCGTCGACTGAAGCGTTTACCGATTACGATCCTAGTCTCTGGTGGAGAACCATGGAAGTGAACCTCAGAGGTACCTATAACGTCGCTCAGTACGTCCGCGGGGGTTTCCTTTTCCCAATCGGCTTCATTGAGTGATGATACCTAGCTCTACCCTCTCTCATCTCTCCAAGACAAGCGGATATTTCGTGGCGGTCTCTTCCATTGGAGCTTATTCGAAGTTACCCTTTTGTTCAAGCTATTGCATATCGAAGCTCGGGATCAACTTCTTCGTGGAGTTCATTTCCATTGAGCACCCGAACGTCAAGGCGTTCGCTTTTCACCCTGGAGCAGTCCTTACTTCGATCAGTCTCAGCGGATTCGAGAAGTATTACCCAGATTCTGTACGCCTACCTGCCGCGACGATGCTCAGACTTACGAGCGGAAAGGAGGATTGGCTATCTGGGAGGTATTTAATCAATCTTACTATCGTATGGGACAGTGATTTTACGTTGTTGGCGGTCAGGTTTGTCTCCGCAAACTGGGATTTCGATGAGATTGACCAGTTGAAGGAGAATATCTTGAAAGAAGATGCGTTGGTGTCAAGGCTTCATGGACTTTCGAAAAATTGAATATCTCAGGGCTTCTGTAAAATTCAGTTTCGCTTCCATCCTCTATATCACAATGTGAAGATAGTCGTCCACTGGTATATGCATAATTTACTTGCAATTTGTACAATCTCTTCAAAGTGATGTCTCCGCCACAGTGCTTATAAAGCGGAACTGCCACGTGTCCAAACTTTCATCGCGACCTCCATGACAAAACGACGACCTCTTCCTCAGATTCCACTAGAAATCATCGAAAGTGTCATCGATCGATGTCAACACGATCCTGATGTCTTGCGGGCGTGCAGTCTTGTTTGTAGATCCTGGTTTCCGCGCGCTAGACACCATATTTTCAAAGATTCCACAGTCACTTACACGCGCAGGACAGCCTATGAGCTGTCGATAAGCTCAAAATTGCTTCGATGGCGCTCCACACGAATACCTATCAGAAGATTGATTATACCTCTCAGTCAATTTCCTCTACCTGATGACAGTGCCACTCAGTGGGTATCGCAGAGGTCTAAATACTTGGAGCTGACGGATTATAAAGTGCTCTGGTTTATTGTTGGATGGGATAAGCTTAGGAGCTGGACATTCCATCCAGCAATACAACGCTTAGTCCCCCGCTTTATCCACATAACAAGCCTCGGTCTCTTCTCTGGAATATTTGAGACCGTTGGCCGACTACTCCTCTTCCTCTGGTCCTTCCCCTCCCTTGAAGCTCTCGCTCTGAAGATCATAACCTTCTCTTCCCCCTCATCTGACTCTCCTTTCCATCTGCCTCTCACTCTCCAGTTTCCCCGTAACCTGCATACAATGTATTTGCATGACGTGAATGACCGGACATCGTCTGGACTGCACTCGTTGTGTGAGGCTGCCAGTAAATCATTGAGACGGCTCTTCCTCGTGGGCATTGTTTCACTTAGTAACGTATCTCTTTCAATGCTCGTCAATCTGGAGATATTATCGTTGGATCTGCTGTCAGCAAGACACGCCCTCCCCCGTCTCATTTGCAGTGTGACGGTTAACTGTCCTCGCATACGGGATATCTCCATGGTTCTCCGGCACACGTACGCGCAAGACGAATGGAGAGAGTGCGACGAGAAGCTGGCGGTGTCGCAGACGATGCGGCGTCTGAGATTCATTCCGATGATGAACACCTGGCCGATGGATATTCTTGGTGCTGCTTCAGTTCGCTACGTCGTCGAAGGGTACCTACCGCGCTGTGTTGCGAGGGATATGGTTACAACAACGATAGTATCGGAAGGTGTTCCAGAGAGCGAGAGGTGGCCGGGGACCCTGCCTTTCTAACGTGTGGCTTGCGGTGGGAGTGGCGAGCAATCTGTGTTGATTGCTTCCGCTATTGATAAGACCTCTGTGCCCCAAGTCTGGTGTGCAGGGAGCATGCTTCGTTCCAGAGGGTCACTCTGTCTATTGTATGGTGCGCATTATCAAAGCTTCCTTCTCGGCGTTTCTCTACTGACAATCCCTCCTGACGATAGCTGTACTCAGAAGACTGCATTCTGAGCCTTCGCTCCTCGGTGACGACAACTTCCTGCCCAGCCACGCTCACCGAGACCATGGAGCGTGAGGAGGGAATCACAGGAAGGATCGCGCATGAACAGGAACTCGCCAAATAGGATATGTGTGGACACTCATCGGGAGCTTGAGGTAAACCGTTATGCGGCTTCTTCCCTAGTCGTACATACCGCTGACGGACACCAGTTGCAAGTATGTCGGCCGGTGTGGAGGGTTCCAGTTGGAGCGCGTTAAACGTTTTGCCTCGGGGGTGAAAGACATGTTGGTTGCATCGCCACGCTAGTGATTTGTATCACACAGTTCATACCAGGGTTGCGTGTCTCGTAAAGAATGCGACTCTTTTAGCGCTGCGGTGCCAAGGGGGACGGACGAACATCCCCATGGATATCCCTAACGTCTGGATGTTCTGTTATCACTCCAATCATCAGGGAGGTGTGGCGTTGGTCTGATGGATATGCCTGGGTATTTTTTCCACGTCGACCGCTATGTCCCCTATTTTTAAGGGCGTTTCGGGCTATCGGGTATGTAAGGCAGTGACTCGTTAGACGATTACCGTTCAGAATGACAGATCGGGATCCAAAAATGAATTTGTATTGGTGCCCATTCAACAGAGAGGCCAATGAAAAAAAAATCAAAAACCCAGCTCGCTTACACGACAGAACATCCAACCGCTGCACGAAGCTTTTGCAACTTCCTCGTTCTCGACTCCGACTCTGAACCTCCTCCTTTGCCATAGAAAAGGAGGTATTTGTCGAGATCCTGGTCGCTGAGGCCATTGATAGCGTCGACATCGTGTAGTGCAGGAAGACCTTGCTCCTATGGCACGCAGTGACAACTGAGGTCAGCACATGGGAGGAAACCATTGAATGACCAAGGATCACTTCTGGAAAGACTTTGGCGCCGATGACCCCGCGGGCGGGTACCGGTTCAAACGGGACATCACGGCCACTACCGATCTGAGCATTGTACATCTAGGTAAAGAAGTCGCTGTTGAAAAAAATATAGGAGTTGGGAGTTGGGAGGAGTAGACCTTCCTGGGTGGTTATGCGCACAAGATCGATCATTTCGTCTCTCGCGCCTGATATCCCTTCCTTGAAAGTAACTATGTCCTTCTTCATAGAAGTTATATCCTCCTCAAAGTCCTCCATATCCGCCCTAATTCCAGCTATATCTTCCCTGAGAGGCTGCAGAGCTTCATTCAACGCGTTCTCCAGATCCTTCATTCCATCGTCAAAAATTGCTCGGATTCCATCCTCCAAAATGGCACGAATTTCATCAGAGAGAGTTTGGGAAGAGCTTGTACTACTAGTTGTAGGAGCTGCATTCGCGTCTTCCATGGCAATGGTGGATCGTGCCCAAGGATGTCGATCGATCAGTTGTGGCCTAAGAGTCACTAAGAGTCACATGTATATACAACACGTATTGTACAACAAAAATTGTCAACGCTGCAAACCCTCAGTTATTCCACTCGTAGATCATAGTATTCCAGTATACGATGGATCCACCGATACGATCTCATTGAAACGCAGCTGCACAAGAATCCAGATTCCTGAGGCCCATCGGTATTTCAGCCTAGAAAGAAACATGCCCAGGGGCCCGGGGCGGGTCATGTACTGGATGATCATAGAAAAAAGAGCGTCATCTCTTAGTTGTTGAACAGCGTTTGAGAAATGCTGAGATGTCATCAAATTCTATCTATGAGCTTTTGACGGCCATAAATATTGGACTCCGGCCAGTTTGGAGAGAGCGGAATATGAGGATGTAGACAAAATACAGGAGCTCTTGAACAAGCAGAGATGTCTTGTATCTACCAGCGAGTTCTGCGAGACGTTCAACCGCATCGATATCACCCATCAAGACGCGAGACCGGAGCCTCTCGGAAAGCAAAAAGCTGCAATACTAGCTATGTAACTTGATGAAAAACGAGATAATTTATGGGCGAACCTTGTCCTCTTCTGCGAGAGAGTTAAATACATTCGCTCTTTCATTGGGCATTTGCAGGGCAGGTCAAACAGAAATGGCGGTGGAGGATCAAAAAGCTTGAACAAGCGGCAGATGCGGCACCTTGACCGGATCATGACCAAAGCGGAAATCGGGCCGATCATCATCTTGATATGACATTATCCCGATTGAGATTCCCCTCCTTCTTTGCCCGCACTGTACCCTTGCAAGAGCTCCAAGGTTTCATTTTCTTTCGCTTCAGAGCCGGTTAACAACTGATGTATACTTGCATGTAATCAGTTCCTGGAGCAACGTACAAATGCCAACAATTTCTGGAAACCGGACGGAATACCGCATGTCAACGCATTCGTTCTCCACTCCGCGTTGTTCAAGTTGGAAAGAGACGTACCAGTAAGTGCTCCCCCAAATAATGATAAAACTTAGAACACTGTTCCCCACCATTTCTTCTTCTCCAAGAATGGGCTATGCAGTCGTGATCGTGCCGAAGTTGTTGTACTCTCTCATGAATCCTTTCCCGGAGAACTTATGGCGTAATCTGCACTGCCGCCTTTTGAGCTCGTCGCGTACCTGCCGCTGAGCAGTGCCTAGGAGCCGACCTTCGTCTCATTGTGGGCACGTACAGATCTTCCATGGAAACAGCACAAAGGTAGCAGAACTGTGATCGGCAACGAGAAGTTGTGAGATCATCAACAGTCCTATTGATTTCGATCCAGCCAGAAGCCTCGAAGGGAAGGCTTCGGGCGCTTACCACAGCTCCTCGGCATCTGTATTTCTTCCCTCTCCTTCTCATTTGCACCCAGCGCCAATGTTCGCACCTCGCCACCTGCGCGCCCGAGTTTTGGAAATAGCATTAAAGCACAGTTGCTCGCCCAAGGAACCATGTTTCCTTACCCGAATATGTGGCACAAAGACAATAAACAATGCTGCTGACATCTTGAATAGACCCGGAGTCATTACTTAGACCGAAACAGCACTCACCGATATTCAATCCTCATCAGCCTGATTCGGCGCCACATGCTAGAGAAAAGGGACCATTGTTGCCACGAACTGACTTTCTCTTTGTATTTTTTCCCGGCTCGTTTCACATAAAGCCTCAGACCTTCACCTTGTTCTCTCCCCGCCATCTTTCTTTCACCATCATGACCTCTCTCAATACCACCGACACTAGCCTCGTCGTCGGCAACGACACCGCGCCGCCATATGATCCGACGACAAGACTTACTGACTTTATCTCCGCCATTCGGGCAAACCCTTTCTACACTGAGCCGTCTCCCGAAACTCAAGAGTGCCTGCAGAATGCAAAGGCGGATTTAGCAGCGCTAGTCTCTCAAATCGAACGAGATCAGGCAGCGCTCAACCTCCTGATCAACAGAGAGCGCGACCTCAAGACCCGGATACGCCGCTGCGAGTCTTTGCAAGCGCCGATTCGCAAGCTACCCACAGAAATTCTTCGAGCAATATTCGACCACACGTTATCGGAAAAGGATCCACTGGAACAGGCGAATACTTGCGTATGGAGAGCACCCAGAGCTCTTAATGGAGTGTGCCTTCACTGGAACGAGATCGTCAATTCCTTCCCAAAGCTCTGGTCGGTGTATGTGAATCCTTATAATTGCTTGCTGAACGAGTCATCCGTGAAGTTATTCCTGGAACGCTCCGGAAGCCATCC
>RZIO01000015.1:291525-327877 GCA_004338095.1 Gloeostereum incarnatum
TACGTTTTCACGTCGGTTGACGATTGGAGCGCTCCTACACGTACTTCGTTGAGTCCCACGATACGGCGCAAGAAGCTCTATACAACCATAAAACGGTTTATCCTAGACAATCCTCTTCTTCTCAATCTCGTCCGTCTTTTTCTCCACCTTGTTCTCCACCGACGCCTTAACCTCCTCCTCCTCCTCCCTCGTCTTCGTCTTCCTCCCCCACCCCAGACTCTCCCTCACCTTCAACCCAGTCACCTCCTGGACTTTATCCACCCCCCTCCCAACCCCCTCCAAAACCCTCTCCTTCCCACTCTCTCCCACATCCTTCACCCTCTCCCACGCCATCCGCGTATGCGCATTCGCCACCCCGTGTTTCTGCGCCAACGTCGGGAAATACCTATCCTCCAACGATCCGAGGTACGCGGAGAGGTTTGCGGTAGTCTGCGGAAGGAAGTGATTCAGGGAGACGAGGAAGAATGTGGGCGGGAGGAGAATTCTGGTGGGGAGGAATCTGTTGCGGGAGAGGATGGATGCGGAGAGGGTTGCGACGCCTACGTAGAGGATTCCGGGTGTTAGGGGTTCTGTGGGGGAGATTATGGATTTTATTCTATCTGACAAGACAAGAAGACAAGAAGAAACGGGAGGGAGGGAGTTAGAGATTGGGAGATGGGGGGAGGGAGGGAGAGATTGACATACTTTCGATAGCGTGCTCTATGCCGATCCATTTTGACACCACTCCTTGGACTCGTGCGTGTGCGTCTGTGTAAGATCGAGCGACCGCTCTCCGTGCCACGCCGATTTGCTTCTCCAATTCCGACGGCGTCTCTATCAGCACTATCTCTCCGGGCGGTGAAGGGTATATCGAAGGCTAACATTTTTCAGTACAACGCGGAGGCTGGTATATAATACACAATATACACACACCTTATTGTCCTTCTCAAGATTGACAACCGTGACCGTGACGGCAGCCGCAGAAGCGAGCAACGTTCTTCTACCCTAGAGCAGAGCAGTATCAGTATAAGTCCCCCCAAGCAGATTCCAATAAACAATAAACAAAACCGCTGACCAGGCGAAGACTCGTTCCATACATCGCTGATGATGATGTTTTCCACCAACGACCACCGGTGACCGGAAGTCGTCGGTTTGGTTGTGTTGATTCTTTTCACAGCCACGTTGATGGAGACTTTCCCGATTTAGAAATGAACGCCACATGTACAGGGATGTACATGTGTGCGTAGCTGGGCTGTGTTGACGCTACTACCGGGGACATACAACAGAGGCTCGAGCAGATGCAATATATATATATGTGTTAATGAGATCCGAACCCGAACTGCCTCGTACCCGATTTGAACGAATGACCTTCTCATTGCACAATGTTTTCTCGCTCGGACAGTAATACGAATGAGACACATCCTACGTAGGTCAACAAATACATGCTCATGTCGTTCCGAATTGCGTGACATTTCAAAGATACCAGAAACTGAAGAAAAGACAGCATGCCGGTTCGACTCGCAGGGCTGGGAATCACAGTGAGTATTTTCAATACCCTTCTGAAGTCAAAGATGTCTGATATACCTCTACTGACGGGAAACAAGTGGCACATCACTGCTGGTCAGGCTTGAACTTCACTATAAAGGTTGTTAGCTGTGCTCTAACAAATTCTTGATGGCGACGAATGGTCAGCAAAGCGATCGCAAGGCGGAAACGGTTTAAAATCTCGAAAGCGTCGGCACTTGGCATCCCCCTCCCCCCTTCGTCTGCTCTGGAGTTAAATTTCTAGTACTAGTATCGCTAATAGACCTGGTTGGCTGAAGCTCGTTTATCTGATATTGGGCAAGCTCCATCTGGCGCACTGCCCAATTGAGAGTTGATTTTTGGTTCAGCATCGGAGACCTGTGTCTTTTGATGACAGGGAAATGGGTGAAGATCTTAACCATATTGTTGTTATTGTTGTCATAGTATACTCCATAAGCAAACAGCCATTTCGGGAGTGGATTTTGCGATAGCTTCTTTTGAATGGTTTCGTCATTCAAGTCCACGTGTGCAATGGTGCATTCCAATGTCAATTCAGAGAGCTTCCCCTTCTTATCCTCTCCTGGGAAAGAAAGACGGACTAGGGAAGTAATGATGGCAGTAGGGCAGTGACTTCCGCTTTGGATGTAGTCATGGAGAGTGTGATTCATTTTATCAGGAATTGGCTGCCAACGAAGATCCGGCGACGGGTAAGCTGCAGGTCTCGCACTAGATGGTCGCAGTGTGTCACTCCAAGTAATGAAGGCGTACTTTGGAGGCAGGCTCATCTGAGCGTCTTCCAAGAGGGCCATAGTTACTTTAAACATATCGTCTTCTATCTTGGACCATTCCACAGGCCCACTACACCTCTCGATTTCGACGAACTTGCTGTCATCATCCACCTATCGAAGAATGAGAATCTGGCCTCAACGATGGTCTGCCAAGTTATCTCACCTGGCGAAGTTGAAAGCGTCTATCATCTACCTGTATAGGTCTCATGTTCGTCCTTCGCGTACTGCAATAATTGCATCTAAAAGATCATAACACGGAGGGTAAGATATGTCCTTTTCGATCAGCAATTTCTCTTCGACTTTATCAGCTGTCACATCAAGTGCGTGCCAAGGATGAAATCCCCCGCGGGCCTGTATGTGGTGCGATTGGTTAGTAGCGTTCATAGTGTGTACACAAGAGAAGTAGCGCAGCGCGACAATGTTGAGACCCCAGGATAAGTCGGACATTGGAAAAACATTGAGGTCAGAGGATGGAAGTGATATGTCACTGTAGCGAGGACAAAATGAACCTAGAAACTTTTTGATAGTACCGCGGGCTGCACGTGGCGGGACAAAAATTAAAATGATCTTGCCATCAAACTCTCGGCCCTTGGGTCGCCACAAACCCCTGGTTCCCAATATCCAACAACCATTACAATTGCTCTGCAGAACTCTCATATTGTCAGTCAATGAGGCGTAGCCTTGTTGATGATGGCTCTAATGAAGTTTCTTCCTCGATGGCCGAAGACCACGTGGTGGAATTTTTTCAAACACTTAGCTTAATGTTCTTTCAGAATCATAACCATGGACAGCAGGATCATTCATATATCTAGTATTCTTCGGGCAGAAACAGCCATGGTCGTCGAAGTTCACGTTTAACGGTCACAAGCAATTTTTAAGGAGGAAAACGCCTCAACAGGCACCAAGACAATATCATTCAGCCCCCGACCCCGTGCGCACGCGCGGAAACTACATAATGAATACAAAAGCAGCAAGAAAAAGACCATCTCAAAACCCCTCCGTTCCCCCTTAGCGGCCAAGCCTTCCAGCAAGAAGAGAGAGCTGTTGCGACGGTGGACGAAGCCGTCGTGTTTATGCGGGCGCTGTTGACCAGACAGCGGTGTGGCGAAGCTCATGACGGGACCTCTAATTGCTTTGGGCAAGACGGCTTCGGGAGTAGGAAGAAGTTCCTTGATGGGTGCATCGACTACATTGAGGAGGAAAAAGAAAGAAAACGAGTGTGATATGGGTGTGGCCTGTGGAAGCGTCAGAAGCAATGCAGGAACGGAGAGATAAGCTTACGCGGCGTAGGGATCGAGAGGCTGCCGTGGACCGACGACGGTAGAATCACGGCAGGAACGAAAACTGTCAACAGCGTGACCGAAGCCCTTGACAGTTCAGAGAACAGGCCCAGCTTGTGATACCTCATGAGCAAAGGGTGACATCCTAGGAAGAACGAAGTACGTACATGCCATAGAAAAGTGATACGCAGTCGCCAGGTGAAAGGGGCGACACCTTCATCTGCCGCCGCAGAGAACACTGACGAGCAGGGGAGAACTAAGCCGACGAAAGTGAGCCGATGTAGGGAGTGGAGCGACGGAAAGAAAGACACACCGACCACGACGAACTCGGGAGCAATACGCTGCGGGAACAGCACTTGCAAGTCATCCGCTAGCCACCTGTTTCGGTAGCCAGGACGATCCTATGATGAATTTAGTATGTGGGAAAACAAGAAGGAGAGGAACCCCATACTCGAGAAGTGGTAATCTCGAGCCATACTCTCCCAGCCAGTAGGGAGAACACTCTAGATACGAGAATGGTTAGCAACTGATACAATTGTATATCATCCTCGCTCCCATAAGCACGTCGGAGTGTCGTCCAGGGCATATGGTGTCCATCGCCGAGACTCCAGCACACGAAGAAGAAAGTCATCCATCGCCAAGAAAAGAAGAAAGAAGCATCCAGCTAGTGAAACACTGATCAGAAGATAGCCTGGCAACAGAATGGAAGAAGAACATACAAAGGCACAGAGAGAGAGAGCATACACGATTCCAAAAGCACGCCAGCCACACAAAACGTTGATCATCCACCCACTCGCCGTGAACGGTCATCTGTCAAAGGCACAAGTAGTAGCCGACGCTATGGCCCGTGTAGCAGTCACGAGTAAAACATTGAGAGCATTCCCCATCCGCGAAAAATGGTCACCATATGGCAGCCGACGCCGCCGTCGAAAGGCATTTGTACAAGGGGTCCAGACGTAGCCAGGATCGCTTCCAAGCGGCCGACGCGTTGATACACATTACGCAAGGACCGAGCGACGATCTAGTTGCGGTGCCACGTTTAATAACGGCAGTCGGCGCACCTAATCGACAGAACACTTGGCCACCCCCACCCATTGCGGGTGGTTGAGCCAGAGCCGATTGTAAGGCGCGCCAACGCAATGGCCCCGCAATCCATGATCTAGTCGCCGGAGCTTGCACGCGATCACGTTTTAGAGGCTGTCGGAGCACGCCGAGGCGATGATTTGTTCTTTGGCTACGTTTCTGCAGGCCCACAGGTCAGGATCGACAGGCGGCCGACGCGATGACCCGCGCAGTGGTATTGAAGGTCCCAGTTGAGTGTGTGGAATCAGAACTGGAAGTAATATTAGCCTTGTGTTCGGCATGAAGAAGACATGCCGCTCCACATACCAGTCGAGGCAGCTGACGATCGGAAGGCATGGAAACCGGGAAGCGAACAATGGCTAGGGTGTAGTCGACCGTGTCACGGAAAGGCGACAGAGGGGACCCCGCCACTTCACCTCTCCGTTTGGAGGTGCGCCGTTGCCAGACAGAGAGTGGTCCATTTGAGACCTGAATCGTATGGTCAGAATGAAGGGAAAGTGAAGTCGAGATATGCGTGCTTACGTCCAGAGGGAAGGGTTGTTGGACGTCGAAGGCCAGAGATTTCCGAGCCGTGTCGTCCAGCCAGTGGCGTTATCTAGTCAAGATGTCGTCCAGATCCCAGACAGTTGTCGCCAAGATATTAGGCCGTCCATGGTGGATATTCTGTGCTGGAAAAGAATGTCAGCACCGGGAGGCAGGCAACAAGTGGTGACGCCGACCCACCTTATGGGAGGAGGGGAAATCGCGGGGGATTTTTTTTGCAAGGGGAAGAAACATGAGTGGGTGCAGAGATTGCGACTCCCTTTTAACATCTCCCTCCCTCTTGGCGTCCCTGGCCTCGTGCATGATAACAGAGCCCAGCCATCTCTTAAGCGCCCACACCAGCTTCCATTCCGACCCAACAGTACGGGTCCGCAGCCGAGATACAATAAAGGGACGTCCAAAAACGGATGCCTCTCTCAAATTACCAGTTGCTGATTTATAGATAAGCACTGCCCTCGTCCATCGTGACTGGCAATTAGCGCCCTCACGTTGACAACCCCTTGTCCAAGAACAGGCTGTAGACAATCCAGAAGAACAAAAAAGAACACACGCGACACATGCCGCTCAGTCCTAGACCTTAATAAGAACAAAAGGCGCTTAAAGAACTCGTCAATCTAACAGTTGATTACAGAAATCCCCCGAGGGCCGGTCAGATGGAATCCGTCCATCCAGGGTCGTCCGCCATTTCTGATGCGATATTCACGCGTGCTCCGTCCCATTTTCAAAGGGAAACCGGTTCCAGCAGGCCTACGAAGGCGGGGAAAGTTGCGACGGAAAGGCGAGTGGTGTGTGGGTGCAACCGACATGACAGCGTGTGACGGTGCATGTCACGCCATTCATCAGATCGGCCCGGTCGATCGTGTTTCCATATCTAGGCATCACCGCTTTTCTAAACTCCGCATTGTTGGCTGTTCTCAGAAACTCCGCTGGACAAAAGGAAGCCCAAATATGGACCTGGCGCTGACCTTTTTTGGTTAGTGCCCTCCTTCATAGTTTACCCGGTTGTCACAGTACACGCATCGGTACATCTGCACCGTTTTCCCGGAAATCAGCGTCTCCAGGTCTGCAACATGGAAGGCTTCTCCTCCACTCATTACGGAGAGTCTGATCAGAATTAAAAATTGGCTATCAAGGTCTCTCCGCTCAGCGTTGACGTATCTCCTGATTATTCGGTGAACTCGGCTCCTTATTCACAAAGCGTGCTAGAGAAACATATTTATCATTCTGTGCCTTGCGGTAGTAGTTGTGATATACATTGACCATCATAATTTACGGCCGGAGACACCGAGTGAGGAAAGATACAATGCGCTAGTTAGAGATGCGACTTTTCGAATGTTTGTGGTCCACAGGACGCAAGCTGCGTCCATAAAATAAATATCTTTCCTTGGCTGATCGCGCCCTTAGAACGGTTCCACTGACGTAGCCAGAGCCATTCGACGACTGTTTTTCTTGAACACTCGTTGTACACGATCTGTCATATCCCTACAATCTTCAAACTGAAGATGTGATTGAATAGGTGCACTCACGCGGGAAGCATGGACACACAGACGCCTTGGAATTGAGCCATACCGTCGGCCGCAAAATTTCCGGTATCCTTTCAAGGCTCTTAATACGCACATTGCTTTCGCAGAAGCGAGAGAAACACACTCACGACCACAGGGATCGGTTTTGAGATGTTCAGGAGCTCGATATTTCTCAGGTAAGGAGACGTGTCACGCAGCTGGACCAAATACCTCGACATGAAGAGAGTATGAATCCATTAGAGAGAGAAGCCAAGCTCTTCTGCTACCTTCAGGTTCAACGCGGCAGACACAAGGTCCTACCACTCTCAACCTTCCGTCAGGGAAGAAACCTGGTGACGATCAGAGGCCTTCAGAGGAAGGGATGTCCATGTTGATAAATATGAGTTTCCGAATTTGAAAAAGGCGAGCAAAAATCTTGGTTGGAAAAGAAAGACACCGAGGTAGCATGCCCAGCATTCTTGCACATGCGAAGCGCCCAGCAGCATACCGGCCAAAGATGACATGGAGAGTCAGAGAGATGGCAAGGTGGGTTCTTTAGGTTAATATGAGATCAAGAAAAGCTTCGATCGTGCTGAAATTCCAGTCTATCACGTCAACGTAATACAGTTCCCTGGCAGCATCAACATGACCTCAGAGACTGATTGATGCTAGATGATCTTTTTTAGGCCTCCAAAAGTGTCCTATAGAGTTCGGGTGGAAGACATCCTTGTAGTCAATTGGTGCTCGTTCAATATGGTAGTGAATGTTCTGGGCCAAGATTGCTGTGGCGTTGATTGTGTAATTTGTGCATCGCCACTCGGGGTCGGACCCGCAAGAAATACCCTTGCCCCCATACCACCATCATGCGTCCCGACCAATGGATCCCCCAATTAATGACCTGCAAACATCTCCCAGAATCTGACATGAAATCCC
This sequence comes from Gloeostereum incarnatum, assembly GCA_004338095.1. Classification (NCBI taxonomy): domain Eukaryota; kingdom Fungi; phylum Basidiomycota; class Agaricomycetes; order Agaricales; family Cyphellaceae; genus Gloeostereum; species Gloeostereum incarnatum. The sequence goes on from RZIO01000015.1 coordinate 299,158, forward strand.
TCTGCGAACGCGTCCGGTCTTTACTTATGGAAGAATCAAATATTCAACCAGTGTCCAGCCCTGTAACCATCTGCGGCGATATTCATGGTCAATTCTGGGATCTTCTAGAGCTCCTTAGAAGAGGCGGAAATGTACCAGAAACGAGCTACATTTTTATGGCACGTATGTGATTGTTTTGTATGGCAAAGGGATCTCATGATAGATCTGTATCCGTAGGGTGATTTCGTTGACCGTGGACATTACAGCCTAGAGACCGTCAGCTTACTATTAGCTATGAAAGCTAGGTGCGTGTTCTTTTTAGCCTTGTTTGAATGATCAATTTCATGTTCCTTCCCAGATATCCTGACAAAGTTACCTTGCTACGGGGTAACCATGAGAGTCGACAAATCACACAAGTATATGGATTCTATGGCAAGTAACTTCCCTCCTAATTTCTAGGAAGCTCCTACTTATAGCTGAATAGATGAGTGTCAACAGAAGTACGGCTCGGCGTCGGTATGGAAGGCCTGCTGTAGCGTCTTCGATTTCTTGAATCTAGCAGCCATAATCGACGGTGAAACGCTCTGCGTCCACGGCGGTCTGTCCCCAGACATCCGGACGCTAGATCAGATTCGCGTACTATCAAGGGCGCAGGAAATTCCTCACGAAGGGGCTTTCTGTGACCTTATGTGGTCGGACCCCGATGACGTGGACAAGTGGGCGGTCAGTCCAAGAGGCGCTGGGTGGTTATTTGGAGCAGATGTTACGCGGGAGGTATGTCCTTCCCTTCTTTTCTCTTCAGTTCTATCATCAACCCCATTCTCTCCAGTTTAACCACGTCAACAACCTCAAACTCATTGCCCGCGCCCACCAGCTCGTGCAGTCTGGATATAAACTTATGTTTGACGATTCATTAGTCACTGTATGGAGTGCACCAAACTATTGCTATCGTTGTGGGAACTTAGCCTCGATCATGACCATTAGAGACAATGGTGAAAGAGAGTTCATCACCTACGATGCAGCAGAGGAGAATAAGACGGATAAGGTGCAGGGCACCCGGCGGATGGTGAGTGATCTTTCTTTCTCCTTGTCGATGCGTGAAGCTCACAGATCGGTTTAGACTAATATGCCCTACTTTGTCTGAGCTCGTGGGCTCTGTGATACCACTCATGTATTCTACGGCTGTATCCTATTTGTCAATCCTAGACCTGTCTTCTGTGTACCTAGCCACCACCGAGCGCAGGCCGTAGAGAGGGACGAAGCCGTCCTATCGGATGTCACTTTTTGGCATTCTTGGACCCTGGCCAATACGGTAAGTAAGGAGGAACGCCGAAGCCCATTGTCTACCGCTGTGGAGCTCTTCTCATCTGCTGTTCCCGTACTACTATTGTTGGAGACGGCCCCTTCGAGACTATCGCAGGACTACTTAGGACGGACCGAGATTACCCTCAACGACGTGTGTTGCCGCTCGGCAATATGTAAACGGATTCACCATCAGAAACCCGACTCGTCCCCGCAGCGCACCCGACATGATTCAGGGTATTGTCCGAGTCACTTTCTGTGTACGTCAAGATACGCATGGGGCGGCAGCGTCGGGGAGCGGAAAACGTCGGGTTGATCGATCGGTGACTCGGCTTGCATGCGCGCGCAATACGTATAAAAGGCTCGGTTCTCTTCTCCAGCACCCACAACCTCTCTTTTCCCTTCCTCTTACATCTCTCCTGAGCAATGTCCGTCAAGGAACTAGAAAAAGTTCTTACTGAGACCTCGTGGTGTGGGGGAGTCTGTCCGATGCCTGCGGAGAGCCTACAACTGTACTACAAAATGGTGAAGGGCCCAACGCCAGGTAAGATACCTCTATCTTCCCTTCTTATTCTCTACTGATATGCCTCTCTTCTCCTAGCTGGATCGACTTTACCAAGGCCACCACTGACGAACTTGATGGTCTAATGAACACCTGCGCTCCAGCCTCGTTTGGACGTGGTGGCGAGGACGTCCATGACCCTTCCTATCGCAAAGCGGGGAAGCTAGACACTGCCCAATTTGCATCAACTTTCAATCTTTTCGACTCGGGGGTCTTAAAGATCGTTGCTGGCGAGCTTACCGACGATAAGGAAGACTATGTGCGCGCCGAGCTTTACAAGCTCAACGTCTACAGTAAACATCCCACCTCCGTTTTCCTTGTGTCAAAGAGTAATTGAAGGTATCCTGCGTAGGTGAAGGAGGTTTCTTCAAGACGCACAAAGACACCCCACGAGCCAAGAACATGATCGCCTCGGTCGTCGTCGTATTCCCAACCTCTCATGAAGGCGGCAGTCTCGTCCTTCGTAAGGGCAAGAACGAGTTCATCTTTGAATCCGCAAAATATCTACCCTCCGGGTCTTCTGCCGTCGGATACGTCGCGTTCTTCAGCGACATTGATCATGAAGTCACTCCGGTAACCTCTGGGCACCGTATTACCTTGACCTACAACCTCTACCTCGAGGAGGAACCTCAAAACAGGATAGTTGTTCCCGGATCTGTAGATCCCAAGCCCGATGATCGGCTCCGTAATGCTCTGGTCAAAGTGTTGAAAGACCCTAAGTACGACTTGACTCAGACTGATAACGAAGATTTGCGGCTGTTGTTCGGCCTGAACCACCAGTATCCGCTGCCTACTTCAAACTTCAGTTTGAAGAAGTATGATTTTGCCCGTCAGTTCTTCTCTCATTCTTCCCAGATTCCACAAATCTCATATCCACTTTGATGCCAGGGCTTCTCAAGGGCAGTGACGCGTCCCTCTTCCGAACGCTTCAAGCTCTTGGATATACGCCCTACTTCCGCATCCTCTATGAGACGGATTACGGTGAATCCTATTGGCTGGCGCACACACCATGGGATGAGAGTTGGGGCAACGAAGAAATGGAAGACGATATGGTTGACGATTGCATGAAACAGATCGCCGAATACGTTGGACATGGCCCTGAGGCGGGCAATGCATACTATGACAGAGACCGTGGCGCTACAACAACAGTCGAGTGGATCACAGGAGTAGAGAAGGACAAAAACAAAAACAAGATGGAACACAGTTATATCACCTACGGCAATGAAGCCAGCATGGGATGTATCTACGGGTGGATTGTTATGGTCGTTGCGCCGTCGAAGAACGCTCTCCCTCTTCCAGGCGACTCCCGGACCAGCGCTAGTGACGAAGAAAGCGGTAGCGAGAAAGTCTCTGAGCAAGGTGAGCCTAAACCGGCCGGCAAGAACGTTCCGAAACCTTCGTCGAAAGCGAAGCAAGCCCGCATGATTCCAACGGACAGCTCAACACCGAGGCAGGCATTTTCCTTCTCTTGTTAGAATGTGCCTCTGAGACTGGGGTGGCTATTTCAGGAACTTGTGTGCTATCGAGTGGTGTAAGGAAAATCCCGGTGGACTGCGTAATGACTTTGCAGACTACTGGGAGAAGATCAAGGACACTGACGCTGCGAAGGTTCGTAGCTCCTGTAGTCCCGAATATGTCTTCCTCCGGCTGATCTCTACATCAGCCTTTCAAGAATGCTAGCGCCGCTGCGGCTGCGGAAAAAAATGCACCTACTGGAAAGAAAGCACCAGCAAAATCTGCTGCAGCGAAGAAGGCACCTGCAAAGTCTGCAGCCGCCACGAAGAAGGCTCCAGCAGCGGGTTCTCGGAATTTACGATCGAAAGCTTGAAATTCTACAATCATGTACACGTCGGTCGAATACATGTTTTCATCATCATTTTCAAATCGTATTTGGGACTAGGGCACAAACGGTGTTCTTCACGAGAAGCTCATTCAGCCAAAATACTACTATCAACGTCTATTCTAACCATATCGATCGGAATTTTAGGATAGCAGCCTCTATGACATCTGGCGGGATGGTTGGATCGCGATCATCGTCTCCGCCATCTTGCTTGACCAATTTTTCCAGGTCGATGTCTCGCGGCATGATCTCCGTGCAGTCCGTAAGACTGCTCTTTTCATAGCCCAGGATGCTCATTTTTTCATGCGCTTTTTTGTAGTCGTTTGCCCTGTGACACGTTACTTCAGATACACACTTGGAAGGAAAGCTTAACCCTACCAATTGCTCTGTCTTTTGAAACCGACAAAGCGGTCGTAATCATCCTTCGTGCGTGAATCGTGGGAGAAATTAACGTCACTGTTTAACTTAAAGGTTCCTAATGGAAGACGAGTCAGAAACCAGGAAGAAAGGGTACGAACGGAGGTACCTGTGGCGTTGGCGTTGCTCTGCGTCTCTGAGTCTGTGCAGGTGCTTCCGTCAGACTATGATCCGTGAAGCATTTCATATTATTATTGACCCACAAAATTTGACGTCCCAAATGTCAACCGTCGTGTCCAAAGCAGCACCGCTAGAGTTGGGATCAACAAATCGTTGTTTCGAGGTAGAGTGAGCCCCAATGAGCGCCATCAGTTCTCGGACGTCAAATCCCATATCCGCAAAACGTGCTACGAGAACATTCACAGGACTGTTGTGATCTGGGAGAAACCCATCTGGGTTGGGGATAACAGTTGGCGGTGGACGTCCTATATAAGTTTTAACCACCGGTCCACCAGGGCAGGCGACCTGTATTTTTTCGTCAGGAAAGTATCTAAAGAGGAGCATGGAACGTACAACGCCCAGAGTCCCTGCGAGCTACCAGAAAAATGAATGGGAAAAGAGTAGATTAATTGCGGGGAAACGTTACCTGTACAATGTCTCCCGCAGATACGTTGAATCGGTCTGTCAGAGGTTCCAGAGCGGCGACGATTGCTTGGAGACCGTTGTTGTCCTTACGTTGGACTTCATCCAGTCCCACGATGATAGACCCATCTGCCGCGCCATTGGGCTTTCCGGCATTCTTTAACCCAAGCGAGAAGGGAGCTATTGCGTGATAGTATGAGGCGCTGACCATGGATCAAAATGGCCTGTGTTCCTACCGGCATCATGGAAAGCCAGACGGATGGCAGCTCTAGTAAGATCGTTACACCTTCCTACAGTATATTGCACGACATCAGCGGACACATTCGACGACGACGGAGAACAATGGTACCGTGAAAAATATCCCCCATAATGGCGTCCCTGATGGCGTAGAACGGCCGACATTTCTCGTTCTTGGTATCGTCTACTGTAGTGATTCCGTCGTCTTCGTCTCGTCTTCCTAGCTGAAGGGCCCACGACGTTGCCGACGCGATGGAAATCAAGACCAGAAAAGCACGAAAAGAGAGAGAACGTCTGCATTGGAGATGTTCGGCGAGACTTTGAAGACGTTTAGGTTTATATAGGGTCGCACGTATGGAAATGCATAGAAAATGGCCACATCCTTGAGTAACGTTTCTCGACGGCAGCAAAGACGCGGTCTCCTCGGAGCAGATGAACTCTCAGGATACCTCCGGGTTAGATAGTAGATGGTAGTCAATTCAGTTACAACAGTTATTATTAGACCACCCATCCAGCATGCACTAGTCTCACGCCGGAGGGGAAGAGAAACAGCTTGCGGAAGGGTAGAAAGTTCGAAAGATATCATTACATTCTTCCAGAGCGTGAAGTGGGATCCTGGCTCGGTCTGTCCAGGGAAGAACCAACCTGCGGGAAGGCGACTGAAGGCTCGGAGGACTAGCAAGTAGTCACAGTGCCGCGAGCTGTCGCGCCTAGAGAGCCATCAGAATTCAGTTTAACCGTTCCTATTCCCACTTTCATCAGCCATCATTCTTCTCATACCAAATAGGCTGCTGTGGTATGTGACCGTTGGTGCGTCCTTTTCAACGTGTCGTGGATATCGACCAGGTTTCTAGATACCACGGGAAAGTTCGAGAAACGGTGCGCATTCATTAAGTACTGGGGGCCTTCGGGGAGCTGGTTTTACCCGGAAAAGAGAACTTTCCATTCATTCCCCTCTCCGTGAATGGTCTGTGTGAAACAACACGTCGACTTCCTTACACCAATAGTCTCTAGAGATCGATAACAAAATATAGTGATTGGTCAATGAGTAATTGGCCGTCGTGAGATCGTGGAGGTCGATGGAATCAAAGGGGATTATTCTGGTTCCCCTTTTCTGACTGGCATTCCTCGCGGTGGTCCAGAACCGCATCCTCAGCAGTGACTGCCCCGGAAGGATGGATGTTGTTGCCGTTGGCTCCCATGATTCCTTGAAAATTAAAGAACAGTGATGCTTAAGACTGAAAGACCCTAGCTGCGGCAGGTGGTAGTGAGAAAAGAAGCTTGAAGGAGCACAGAGTGGCACAAACGCTCGATGACACTTGGTCGCTCCAAACCCAACTTGAATCCGGATTCCGGAGACTTTGCGAGATATGTCGAGAGTAATGATGAAGCTGGGAGTGTTCTCGAATGCGGGTTTCATATAGGGGATCAAAACGAGCACTTTGAAGTCTGAACGGGCCACAAACTTTACTTCCGAGTGTTCGAAGAGAAGATGGTGATAGGTTGTTGGCAACGAATCCGCACTTGTATATTATTAATGATACTAATAGTATCCTTGACGAGCGCATAGGCTACGTAAGTTTGACGTAGGTACAATCCCACTCTCAAGAACAGCAGTGCCGATATGTAGCGGATGGCCAACGTTCGAATGGGCGGGAGTGTCATGTTTACAGCACAGCCGCACGATGCATAGATTCAAGAAATCTAATCTAATCTGATCGTGTGGCGCTACATAAGTACAAGGCGGCTATACAAGTACATAGTACAATGTTGTTACTGTAGTTCAAGAAGATATGGATAAATGCTAGTGCTCTAACTATCTCGCTCCCTCATCTCAAGCAGCTTCTTCGCCTTATTGATTTCAAGCTCCCACTCTTTCGCCCAGATGGGATCTTCCTTCTCGAGAACTTGGCAGTGGTGACAGCGAATGAAGTACGCGTTTGCCTTAGCAGGGTAGTTCAACAATAAGCTAGAGAGGCGTTAGGATGTTGCAGGCGAGAAGATGACGATTCGAGGACGTACAACTCTGGTATGATCTCTCCCACAGGAACCAAATCATCAGGCATACAGTCTTCGCAAAAGGCACGAGGACACGTCTGACATCTACAAACCACATGATAATGAGAGGTGAGCCCAGGGACGTAGACAAAAAGTAAATACCTAAACAGCATGTTCCCAGAATCGGTCGTGCTTCTGTGGCAATCCCAGCAACTATGTTGGGAGCACGCTAGGAACGGCGACTTCTCCACTTCCCGCTTGGTGTATCCGCGACAAGCTGGGTGGAAAACTGTCGGAGAATGTGAGCAAGGACAGCAGGAAGCCGTTAAGAGTCCGCACTCACCACGGGGACAGTATGAACAACAGGCGAGGTCTCCTCCTTCGCGACAATGGATACACCAATCTTCGCTTTCCATGGGGGGTCGCTTCTGTTTTACAGGTGCCGGCTTGGGAATCTAGACAGAACGAAGCAGCGGTGAGTGCCCAGACGCAGATAGTACTTAAAACATGTATACTCACTTCTTCCTGAGGAGCCTTGTCTATGACAAACAACATTCCCCTAATGTTCACAGTCTGGTTACTGACCCTCGTCCTCTTCTGCAAGTCCTTCCACTCCGCTGCGATCTGCTTCAAATTGTTCGACGACTGCTTCTCTACGACCCGTCCCTCGAACAGCCTAGACTGCACCTGAGCCACCCCGCTCAGCAGCTGTCGTTGCTCTTCCTCTGCCGACAAGATGAGCTCGGGATTGCTCTCTTCGGTTGCGTCGAGCTCCTGCTTCATCATCGCCACACGCGCGCTCTCCCGCGACCGCGAGGTTTCGATGATATCAGTGATTGATGAAGAGAGGAACTTCTCTAGGTTCATGCCGTTCGCAGAAGAATCTAGAGCGCTGCTACCGTTCCTGAGGATGCTGAGCAGGGCTTTTGACCCCAGGCTGGGGTCTTCGGAGGCGGATGAGTTACCAGAACTCATAAGCTTAACGGAGAGGAAGAGCTTGCGCCGGATGCGGTCCTGGAGAGCAAAGCATCAGCTTATAGAGTGATGAGAGAAAGCACAATGGACGGACCAGCATCTGATCTTCAACGCTTCCACGACAAATTAAACGGTAGACCTTCACGACGTTCTTCTGTCCGATACGGTGGGCACGGCCGATAGCCTGAAGATCGTTCTGAGGATTCCAGTCAGAATCGACCATGATGACGGTAGACGCTTTGGTCAGATTGATGCCGAGGTTGGCTGCTTTTGTGGAGAGCAAGTACACCTGATAGGCTGAGGAGAACATATTAGTGCAAGCCGTGAATCCTTCCTGTTGCACTCACGAGACTTATCCATTTGGAACTGAGGATTAGTTGTCAAAGGTCATATTCGTCGTGGATCACAGGAAAGAGACGAACGAGTTTAATATCCAACGTCCTTCGAGGGCGCGTGGTGCTCCCATCCAACCGAGCGTAGGGGATGTTTCGGAGACAGACGAAGTCCTCCAATAGATCCAGCATCGATGTCCATTGCTGAGGCATGCTTAGAATTCTGTGACGCGTTTGGCGGAGGAAGAAACTCACCGTGAAAATCAGTACCCGCTCTCCTTTGGGAAGGAGGTCGGCGAGAAGTTTGTCAATAGCGATAAGCTTGGAAGAGGACGCCACGACATGTTCTCCCAGGGTGTACGGCTCGGGCTCAGCATTTGGAAGCATGTACGGACTGGCATGGAGAGAGGTTTCATCAGATCAGTACACTGGAAATGAAGTAGAATGAACCCACTGATCACAAACTTTGCGCAGTTGCGTCAGGAGGTTCATCAGTTTCATCCAATCTATGAGGTACCTGATCAGTTATGTACTAGACGTCTCCGAAACACTCACGAGCCCTCTTCAATTCGCCTTCCGACGTATGGCTGTGAGTTACCTGATTTTCTAGATGTGTCATCACCTCTCTGCGTCCATTGTCAAGGGCTGCTTTGTCGGTAAAGATTTGCTTGAGTTCGATGGTATCCATTCGCGTTAGCAGCCTGTACGTCCAGAACCTCTGTGCCTCGCTCAAGGGAATGAACACGGTCAGTTCTTCTTTAGGGGGTACATCCGCTTCGACGACGTCCTTGGTCCTACGGAGCATAACTGTGGCAAGTAATTTCTGACACGCGCCCATGAACGGGATAGCGTAACTTCCCCGCGAAAGATCGAACGATTCATGGAACAGAAGTTCTGTGGTTGCGGTGAAGATATGTGGATAGAGCCAGTGCAGCAATCCCCATAGTTCCACAAGGTTGTTCTGCACCGGTGTCCCTGTGAGCACTGGAGAAGAGTCGGCGGGGAAGTTTCGGAAGAGTGAGCGTAATCAACTAACCTAGTCGTTGGAGACTTCCGATTCCTTGAACCTTGAGCGCCATGTTAGTTTCAGAATTCTTGATCTTGTGACCTTCGTCCAGTACGCAGTACGTCCAACGCCTGCTCTTGAACCAGCTATCCTCGGCGACGAAGCATTCGTACGTGGTGATAAGAATGTCGAAGTCGCCGTCTTTATGCGTATCCTTCAGGCGTAGACGCTCGTTGGCTGAGCCGTGGAACCGGACCGTGCGCATGGAGGGAAGCCATCGCTTGGCTTCCTACAAAGAGCAGCCGTGTGAGCATTTATAGACCAGATATCATAGGGACTTACATTTTGCCATGAGGAGAGAACAGTCAAGGGACAGACCACGAGGTGAGGATCGTGGCGCCCTAGTGTGGAGGGTCAGCTAACGCCACGCTCCAAAAGCACGGAGTACTTACCTGAGACATTCTCCTTGATGTACGCAAACAGTGACAACGTCTGATCCACAATAAGTGGAAGCCACAGATACGACGGGAGACTAATTTACCTGCAACGTTTTTCCTAAACCCATTCTTGAACGATGTCAGTCAAGTGCGGGGGTACTCAGCCATAAGCACGTACTCGTCTCCGAGAATACAGTTCATGCCTAGTGATATGCTGGCATCAAATATGCAACCATACGTGAAGACGGGCTTACCGTTACGATACATCCAAACGAGAAATGATAATCCTTGAAGCTATGAGACGTGGCTGGTCTCAGTCCAGGCTGCTGGCATTTGCACTGTATCACGCACCTGGTAATCCTTCATGACTCCACCTACAATAAGGCTGGGCTGTTCATCAAGTTCATGGAATGGCACATATGACGTTTCCGTGTCTTGTAAGCTGCGGTCTTGCTCAAGAGTCGTGATATAGGATTTGACGGTAGGAAGCAGAGGTGAGAAGATATGGCGGTGACGATATATCCAGTGTCTGCAGGCCTCGTCTCTAGCATCTTTCTTGCTTGTAGAGATGGCTGTATTCTATCGTCCGACGCGCTTCAGCTGGTGACAAGATCACTTTGGTACCGATAAAGTACTCACCGCCTTCTTCAGATCCAATTTGGCTTTCTTTGCACTTGTAGGAATGATATCCCCTGTGGCTTCCGTGTAAGACCTCTTAAGCGTGTTTTGTTGAACAATGGCATTTTGGCGGGGTCTCAAGGCGTGTTTTTGGGACGAAGAGCGTGGAATTGGCGCGCTGGCCGAGTAAAATTGTTCGGGAGGTATTGGTAGACTAGCCATTAGGTCGAGCTCGTCGTTTTCCAGATCATCGTGCGCCTGGGAGCTGACTTTCGGGATGGCAGAAATGGCCATGGTGGTGGTCGTGTACAGAAGAGAGATGAGGTCCAAACGGTCACATCGTTGGTACGCGATCACCTGCTGTGACTTCCACGTGTGTGATCGCGTGGGGCGGAAAAAGCGCCACAAGACGAATACGTCATGATCGTTTCCAATTACTAGTGCCTGACCGTAAACATATTTGCTGCATCAGTGCCTTATGGAACCAGGCAAATAGTCATTCAAGAATTAACATGCGATTGCGGACACTGAAAACCAGAGGAAAACTGAGAAACAAAGACGTCTGCGACCCTGCATGAACGGCCCCAATATATTGCCCATAACACTATATCTCCGACAGCCATTGCTCAACAGCCTCCCTTGTCACTTTTTCTCTGTCTTTCAATTCCTCCTCATCGACAATGTCATCATCGTTCGGGGTGTCAGAAATTAAGATGTTGATCTCGCCTTCACCTACCACGGTAATTTCCGAAGGATTCGGTGTACGGAGACCTGTCTCCTCTTGGATGACGGTCACTTCATAATCAATGATAGAGTGGGGCCACAAAGAATCATAGGAAAATAGACTGCTCAGACGAGCAACGTGTTGGCGGAGTGAGAGAAGCGCCACGGCAAGGCGTAGTCGAGACAGGATATCCGCACGAGATGTTATGCGAAGTGGATAAGACAGTGCGTCGACGGGTATGGAATGGAAACTTTCGGAGGTGTGTACGTGGGAGACAATTGAGACGGATTCTGAATGGAAATACAGGCCAAAGATCATTGCCCACGGTGGAAGTGGCTCCGAGTCCGACCTTGCTCTAGGCTGAAATGAGTGTTCCATTAAGAGAGCCTGAAGATTGGGTTCCGCAGCTTTAGCCAAGCGGTAAATATCTTTAGGTGCAGCGCTTGATTGGTCGACGATTCCGATCAGCAACGCAGGGCTGCAAGCACTCAAAGGGGAGATCCGAGCACGTATGCACATCGAATCTCGAGTTGGTTGCACGACTTGATGTGCTACAGCGAAGTTGACATTCTCGTCTGGGATCTCCGAGAACGGAGGGGGGAACCGAAATCTTGGGCCGCTATCATAATGGAAGTCATCAATCAAACACATCTTATGGCACCGGGCAACAATGAATTCACATACATCTTTACCCAGCATGATTCCAGTCCGACAAACATGTTCGCAAGCCGGTCGACAAGAGAAGGATCTGTGAAACCCGGAAGAGGCTTATAATCCATGAGATTAAGCACCATCATTGCGTTTTTCTCCTCTTCGAAACTGTCCAGTCCGGTGGCTGGATTCGGGATTAATTGATCCCGGATGGGCGCCAACTGTGCGTTCAGAAATGCCAAATTCATGCTTGAAACCGTAGCATCAATTATAGAGGAGTTCTAGTCAAGAGGTATGATCATGAATCTGCTATCCCAGGAATTGACGAAAGAGTGAAAACGTACAAACCAGAGCGATGGTACAGAGAGACACGAGTTAGAGTCCAGCCTCCAAGAGGAGCGCAGTTCCTGAATGTAGGCAAGATTTTTGGAAAGCTCTGGGGTATGAGAGCTACTAGAGCTATGAATTATCCAGGAATTCTTTGGACTGTCCATGATTGTGATTCTGTCAAGGATCTGGAAGCATAATAGGCGACTTACGCGAGAGCTTTTAAAATTTCCGCCACCTCAGGGACTTCGGCCATCGAAGAATCTTCATCGATAAAAAGGCTATGCTTCATCGATTAAGAATACGATAGAACAATTGTAATGGCCGTTGGATCTCAGAACAGGTTTGTGGCGACTTGGTGGCGACCCAACAGATGAGAATTTGATTGCAAGATCATTTTTGGCCACACCACGTGTAGCCCACGGCATAAAACCGAATGCGTAAAGTCTCTGACTTCCTCATTAGCATTCCTCATACACATTCTTGAGACTCATATTCTCTATATCGCTTCCATCCTTTGCATTTAAGCTCTTCACTATGTCTGACGTATCATGGGGCATCAACATTGTGGATCGTGTCGGATTGGCAGCTGTCCCAAGAACTGCCCAGGGAACCGCTGCTTCGTCAGTTTTTTACGCTACTCCTCTTGTGCCTTGTGCGCCCTATGAGTGATAACTAATTGCACCCTATATTATAGGGATTTGAGCCTTGGGAATCATGTAAATAAGTCTTCATGGCATGCACTTGATGCGAAGGCCGATGAGGCTGAAGCGAAATTACTGGACGAAAAGGACAAATCTTATCTTCCGTGTCATAATCTTTTAGATGCAATTCTTGCAGTACGCGATGGATGGATCTTTCCGTCTGCAAACATGAAAATTATAGAGGTAAATCGACGCTTTCAACGCCAGGTGAGCCATGACAGACTGTCGTTCGCCGGATTCTGACTCTTCGATACTAGGTTCACGATGGCAGCAAGTTTGTCGAAGTCGAGCCTAGTCCTGTGGAATGGTCCGAGACAGAAGACCATATGTTTAAAGTAACTATGGCTCTCTTGGAAGACGCTCAGACGACCTTGCCCGATAAGCACACCTTCTTTACTTGGAGTGAAACAGGGCGACCATCTAATTCGGGACCTGCGGCTTACCCGTCGCCGGATCTTCGTTGGCCACTTCCTGATAAAACGAATCCCACTCTTCATGACTACATCCAGAGCGGTAGTCACTGCCCTACTGCCATCATTACTTCCCTAGTCCGTCTTTCTTTCCCGGGAGAGGACAAGAAGGGCACCCGTGGGAAGCTATCTGAATTGACATTGGAACGCATCGTTGGGAGCATCATCGCTACTGCATTATGCGGAAAAGATGTTGCGGTTCATGGGTAAGCTTACAAGTCGAGTTTTTTGCATTCGAAGGATTAATACTTTTTTATTAGAGGTGAATCGATCCTGGGAAATGACGACTCTTTCAAGCGCCTTACGCTCAGCAACAGTTTCCCGCACCCTGACATCTTCAGCCAGCCCGATTTGGATCTGAAGCCCGGAGAGAAATCTTCGTTTCCTGCCGTCGTACTTACCGTTGGTGAGGCTAAGCGCCACGGCAATAACGCAACCCCTCGAGCGTGCAAGGTCGCAGCTCATTGCAGCACTGCACCCGACGATGAACGTCTTCTTGGCATATTACATAGGCTGCGTGGCCAAAATATCACTGAAGGGCAAAACCAAAGTGGATTTGAACGACGAAATCGTCCAAAAGAAGCTATCGCAAAATCCACTCCCGAAATGGCTTTTTGCTTATGGAGTATACTATGACAACAATATGGTTAAGATCTTCGCCCATTTCCCTGTCATCGAAAGACACAGATCTCCGATGCCGAACCAAAAATCGACTCTCAATTGGGCGGTGCGCCAGATGGAGCTTGCCCAATATCAGATAAACGAGCTTCAGCCAACCAGGTCTATTAGCGATACTAGAAATTCAACTCCGGAGCAGACAAAGGGGGGGATGCCAAGTGCTGACGCTTTCGAGATTTTAAACCGTTTCCGCCTTGCGATCGCTTTGCTGACCATTCGTCGCCACCAAGAATTTGTTAGAGCACAGCTATCAACCTTTATAGCGAAGTTCAAGCCTGACCAGCAGTGATGTGCCACTTGTTTTCTGTCAGTAGAGGTATGTCACTGACATCAGACATCTTCGACTTCAGAAGGGTATTGAAAATACTCACTTTCAATACTCACTGCGATTACCAGCCCTGTAAATTGAACCGGCATGCTGTCTTTTCTTCAGTTTCTGGTATCTTTGAAATGTCGCCCAATTCGGAACGACATGTAATATCATTGAGCATGTATTTATTGACCTACGTAGAATGCCAATGGCCATCTCCTCTCCTAAGGCTGCGAACTTGCAATCTCCGTGCCAGCCGCCATAGAAGTATGTACAATTTAATTTCCACAGACTCCAATGTGCCGCCTGCGACTTAGGATCGACACGCCCAATATCCGAACGATTGGGCGATACACTGTGAAAAACTCTTTTGCGCTTAGAGGATAGATATTCTTATGGATGCATCTTGCATCCTGTGGACAACAGACATTCGGAAAGCCGCATCTCTGACTGCATTGTATCTTTCTTCATTCGGTCTCGCCGGCCGTATATTATGATGGTCAGTGTAGAACACTACTGCAAGGCACAGATTGATAAATATGGATCTCTAGCACGTGAGCCGAGCTCACCGAATACTGTTGACAATCACGGGATACGTCGATGCTGAGCAAGCCTTCCATGTCGCAGACCTAAAGAACCCACCTTGCCATCTCTCTGACTCTCCATGGCATCTTTGGCCGGTATGCTGCTGGGCGCTTCGCATGTGCAAGAATGCTGGGCATGCTACCTCGGTGTCTTTCTTTTCCAACCAAGATTTTTGCGCACCTTTTTCAAATTCGGAAACTCATATTTATCAACATGGACATCCCTTCCTCTGAAGGCCTCTGATCGTCACCAGGTTTCTTCCCTGACGGAAGGTTGAGAGTGGTAGGACCTTGTGTCTGCCGCGTTGAACCTGAAGGTAACAGAAGAGCTTGGCTTCTCTCTCTAATGGATTCATACTCTCTTCATGTCGAGGTATTTGGTCCAGCTGCGTGACACGTCTCCTTACCTGAGAAATATCGAGCTCCTGAACATCTCAAAACCGATCCCTGTGGTCGTAAGTGTGTTTCTCTCGCTTCTGCGAAAGCAATGTGCGTATTAAGAGCCTTGAAAGGATACCGGAAATTTTGCGGCCGACGGTATGGCTGAATTCCAAGGCGTCTGTGTGTCCATGCTTCCCGCGTGAGTGCACCTATTCAATCACATCTTCAGTTTGAAGATTGTAGGGATATGACAGATTGTGTACAATGAGTGTTCAAGAAAAACAGTCGTCGAATGGCTCTGGCTACGTCAGTGGAACCGTTCTAAGGGCGCGATCAGCCAAGGAAAGATATTTATTTTATGGACGCAGCTTGCGTCCTGTGGACCACAAACATTCGAAAAGTCGCATCTCTAACTAGCGCATTGTATCTTTCCTCACTCGGTGTCTCCGGCCGTAAATTATGATGGTCAATGTATATCACAACTACTACCGCAAGGCACAGAATGATAAATATGTTTCTCTAGCACGCTTTGTGAATAAGGAGCCGAGTTCACCGAATAATCAGGAGATACGTCAACGCTGAGCGGAGAGACCTTGATAGCCAATTTTTAATTCTGATCAGACTCTCCGTAATGAGTGGAGGAGAAGCCTTCCATGTTGCAGACCTGGAGACGCTGATTTCCGGGAAAACGGTGCAGATGTACCGATGCGTGTACTGTGACAACCGGGTAAACTATGAAGGAGGGCACTAACCAAAAAAGGTCAGCGCCAGGTCCATATTTGGGCTTCCTTTTGTCCAGCGGAGTTTCTGAGAACAGCCAACAATGCGGAGTTTAGAAAAGCGGTGATGCCTAGATATGGAAACACGATCGACCGGGCCGATCTGATGAATGGCGTGACATGCACCGTCACACGCTGTCATGTCGGTTGCACCCACACACCACTCGCCTTTCCGTCGCAACTTTCCCCGCCTTCGTAGGCCTGCTGGAACCGGTTTCCCTTTGAAAATGGGACGGAGCACGCGTGAATATCGCATCAGAAATGGCGGACGACCCTGGATGGACGGATTCCATCTGACCGGCCCTCGGGGGATTTCTGTAATCAACTGTTAGATTGACGAGTTCTTTAAGCGCCTTTTGTTCTTATTAAGGTCTAGGACTGAGCGGCATGTGTCGCGTGTGTTCTTTTTTGTTCTTCTGGATTGTCTACAGCCTGTTCTTGGACAAGGGGTTGTCAACGTGAGGGCGCTAATTGCCAGTCACGATGGACGAGGGCAGTGCTTATCTATAAATCAGCAACTGGTAATTTGAGAGAGGCATCCGTTTTTGGACGTCCCTTTATTGTATCTCGGCTGCGGACCCGTACTGTTGGGTCGGAATGGAAGCTGGTGTGGGCGCTTAAGAGATGGCTGGGCTCTGTTATCATGCACGAGGCCAGGGACGCCAAGAGGGAGGGAGATGTTAAAAGGGAGTCGCAATCTCTGCACCCACTCATGTTTCTTCCCCTTGCAAAAAAAATCCCCCGCGATTTCCCCTCCTCCCATAAGGTGGGTCGGCGTCACCACTTGTTGCCTGCCTCCCGGTGCTGACATTCTTTTCCAGCACAGAATATCCACCATGGACGGCCTAATATCTTGGCGACAACTGTCTGGGATCTGGACGACATCTTGACTAGATAACGCCACTGGCTGGACGACACGGCTCGGAAATCTCTGGCCTTCGACGTCCAACAACCCTTCCCTCTGGACGTAAGCACGCATATCTCGACTTCACTTTCCCTTCATTCTGACCATACGATTCAGGTCTCAAATGGACCACTCTCTGTCTGGCAACGGCGCACCTCCAAACGGAGAGGTGAAGTGGCGGGGTCCCCTCTGTCGCCTTTCCGTGACACGGTCGACTACACCCTAGCCATTGTTCGCTTCCCGGTTTCCATGCCTTCCGATCGTCAGCTGCCTCGACTGGTATGTGGAGCGGCATGTCTTCTTCATGCCGAACACAAGGCTAATATTACTTCCAGTTCTGATTCCACACACTCAACTGGGACCTTCAATACCACTGCGCGGGTCATCGCGTCGGCCGCCTGTCGATCCTGACCTGTGGGCCTGCAGAAACGTAGCCAAAGAACAAATCATCGCCTCGGCGTGCTCCGACAGCCTCTAAAACGTGATCGCGTGCAAGCTCCGGCGACTAGATCATGGATTGCGGGGCCATTGCGTTGGCGCGCCTTACAATCGGCTCTGGCTCAACCACCCGCAATGGGTGGGGGTGGCCAAGTGTTCTGTCGATTAGGTGCGCCGACTGCCGTTATTAAACGTGGCACCGCAACTAGATCGTCGCTCGGTCCTTGCGTAATGTGTATCAACGCGTCGGCCGCTTGGAAGCGATCCTGGCTACGTCTGGACCCCTTGTACAAATGCCTTTCGACGGCGGCGTCGGCTGCCATATGGTGACCATTTTTTCGCGGATGGGGAATGCTCTCAATGTTTTACTCGTGACTGCTACACGGGCCATAGCGTCGGCTACTACTTGTGCCTTTGACAGATGACCGTTCACGGCGAGTGGGTGGATGATCAACGTTTTGTGTGGCTGGCGTGCTTTTGGAATCGTGTATGCTCTCTCTCTCTGTGCCTTTGTATGTTCTTCTTCCATTCTGTTGCCAGGCTATCTTCTGATCAGTGTTTCACTAGCTGGATGCTTCTTTCTTCTTTTCTTGGCGATGGATGACTTTCTTCTTCGTGTGCTGGAGTCTCGGCGATGGACACCATATGCCCTGGACGACACTCCGACGTGCTTATGGGAGCGAGGATGATATACAATTGTATCAGTTGCTAACCATTCTCGTATCTAGAGTGTTCTCCCTACTGGCTGGGAGAGTATGGCTCGAGATTACCACTTCTCGAGTATGGGGTTCCTCTCCTTCTTGTTTTCCCACATACTAAATTCATCATAGGATCGTCCTGGCTACCGAAACAGGTGGCTAGCGGATGACTTGCAAGTGCTGTTCACGCAGCGTATTGCTTGCGAGTTCGTCGTAGTCGGTGCGTCTTTCTTTCCGTCGCTCCACTCCCTACATCGGCTCACTTTCGTCGGCTTAGTTCTCCCCTGCTCGTCAGTGTTCTCTGCGGCGGCAGATGAAGGTGTCGCCCCTTTCACCTGGCGACTGCGTATCACTTTTCTATGGCATGTACGTACTTCGTTCTTCCTAGGATGTCACCCTTTGCTCATGAGGTATCACAGGCTGGGCCTGTTCTCTGAACTGTCAAGGGCTTCGGTCACGCTGTTGACAGTTTTCGTTCCTGCCGTGATGCTACCGTTGTCGGTCCACGGCAGCCTCTCGATCCCTACGCCGCGTAAGCTTACCATCTCTCCGTTCCTGCGTTGCTTCTGACGCTTCCACAGGCCACACCCATATCACACTCGTTTTCTTTCTTTTTCCTCCTCAATGTAGTCGATGCATCCATCAAGGAGCTTCTTCCTACTCCCGAAGCCGTCTTGCCCAAAGCAATTAGAGGTCCCGTCATGAGCTTCGCCACACCGCTGTCTGGTCAACAGCGGCCGCATAAACACGACGGCCTCGTCCACCGTCGCAACAGCTCTCTCTTCTTGCTGGAAGGCTTGGCCGCTAAGGGGGAACGGAGGGGTTTTGAGATGGTCTGTGTTGCTGCCTTTGTATATGTTATGTAGTTTCCGCGCGTGCGCACGGGGTCGGGGGGGTCGATCAAATGATATTGTGTCGTGCCTGTTGGGGCATTTGCTGATTTCTTTTTGTTCGGGCTGCTTGAATGGCTTTGCAAGGTCGTCTACTATCTGGGAAGAAGCTTAGATCAGATGCATGTACTTGTGCATCAGCCGCTCATTTTCAACCCTTCTATATGAGCTCTAGTACTTATGTAGTTCTGATCGCGGCCTGACAATTGTAGTTGAATTTTCTTAGTTTATGCTCGTGCTCTTGTTTACCTTCATATACTTCCCCTCGCTTCCCGTTAATCGACTCGTATTCCATTCGTCTGCCGACATCGTTGTACCAAGCTTCTCGGCAGTCAGGCGTACGCTCTCTACGAGTTCCTGCTTTATCTTCGTAGGCTTCCATCCAAGTGACAAAGAACGTTCAGAGGTCGAGCGCGAGTTTCCTCCGAAGATGGTGCGAATTTTCGGCTGGTAAAAGTTGTAGTCATGAGTAAACCGCCCAAGTAAGAATGAAAAGCCTGTGCCCACCCAGGGGAAATAAGTTTCGAGCTCTTCGAGCGTGAAGCTCGTCGGTGTGGGACTAGAAGTCTTTCCAGCCTTCACGAGACCTTCTCCGATAGCCGTGTACATCTCGACCCAAGTGAACTCTTCGCAAGTGTCTGCGAAATAGTACCCCTCCCGGCCATGCGAAGTGGTGTCTGAGTTGGTAAGGCTGGAATCGAGGAGACGGATGAAAAGGTCGGCCACTAGTGCACAGATATGCAAGATAAATGAACATCGAGGCTCATGAGCTTAAGGACGAGTTTCACTCACGTTCTCCATTCTCGATATATCCTCCACGGTTCTTGCCCTCGCCGATCTGGCCTACTGCTCCTCGTTGAAGCGCCAGCGACACAAACATAGTAAACAACTAGTTAGAAAGGTTCTGGAGTCCCCTTTTAGCGACAGCGTTGTCGACCTCACCAAAGATGAGGGAAGGGACGATGATGTACGATTCGATGTACCCTAAAAGAGCCCGCCGTCAGCGAAATGTTGGAAGACATCTGGGGTTAACACTAACCTTCCTGGTCGGCCTTGACAATCTCTATGTCGATGTCTCTGTGGAACTGAGTGTCCGGAAGGCTCTCTATGGCTTCGATATCCAAGTCGTTGTATACCTTTGACGGGATATCTGCTCCGCCAGCATCATCGGAAAGGAATACTGCAGGAAACGCCAATCAGCTACGAGAGGAAAATGTGGAGGATCCTTTAGACACCTGTTCCTGACTGTAAAGGAAGTGAAGATGAGAATAGAAAAATACGTTGCTATTGAATCGTTCGAACCGTGTGAATAAAGATAGGCTAGCTCCCTGTGGCCGCATATCGCTTCTTCAGACCGGCAAGAATCATCTTAGTTGGCTCAAGATGCATAGAGTCAGCCTGGTTTCGACTTTCATTCAGCTGGGGACTGGGTGTCAGTGTGAGACGCGTACGATTTGGATGACAACATCAGCATTTGCGGCAAGCGTTTCCAGAAGATCATTTTCCGTGTTACTTCCAATGACAACGTTGACGCTGAATGCTTTGAGGCCCTCCCCTTTCTCTAGATCCCTGACGAGGGCAGTAATGTTTGACGGAGAGACGCGAGGATACTCAAGCGAAGACAGATCCACCGACATAGCCCGCAATGTAAAGCGTGTCGGTAAGCAAACTGCATCTGACTAGATCAACGAAGACTCTTGCCGGTAGCTCCAAGAAAAAGGATGCGGATTTCAGATATGATGGTGGGACTGATGGAACTTGAAGGGAACCCCGCGTTTGCAGTTTATACAGCATATCTGATGTTATGTAGATGAACACGTGGGAAATACCCGGGCAGTCATGACGAGCCCAAAATTTAATCACCACACCGTATAGACTATGTCGAGGTTGATTGACAATGATCATTGTCTGATCACGAGCACTCGTGAGCGGACTCCGGTAGCGCCCTGGATATTTGTTTGTAACAAATAAAGGCGGCGCCCAGGCCCGAATCTCCGATTGATTTTTGCTGTCATCTGGGACAGTTGTGGACGCTTCTCTCTTCAGCGGAACGCCTGGCATTTTGCAAACTGTTGCATTCTTTTCTTAACACTGAATCTCTCCTTACCCATAGGACCATTTCTTGATAATGAGTTCCCCTGACACCAAACCGACACCTCCTTCTACCTCGGTAGAAACATCCAAACCCACAGAGACTGAGCAATTAAAACTCTTTTGAACGGTGGAGAAGGACAGCTATGGTTATCACCGGCCTTGGGCTCACCGAACAGAAGAGGAAGGAGTACTTTAATAACCAAGCAATAGAGACTTGTACGAAAGTTAAGGAGGATCTTATGGCTACCAGTACGTTTTATGTCTTTCCAGTAGCTGATCTACATTCCTGAATTTTTATACGACCCAAATCCAGGCCCATTACTTGTCTTCCTTCAAAAACACTTGAAACTCTGCGGCTGTGAAGTACCACCTCAGAACATTGCTTGTGGTCCTTGCGATGCGACCCATGCAGGAGGATTCAACCCACGGCAAGGTGCAGTCTTCCTATGTGCGGCAAACTTCTTCAGCAAACAACATATGGAGAGCACAATCGCGCACGAACTAATACACATGTACGACTACTGCAAGTTCAATGTTGATATGAATAATTTGAGGCATCACGCATGTACAGAGGTAGTCATTGCCTTATCTTACTTGCTAGCTGCGCTATTCTAACGATCCCTTGTCTCCGATGCAAAGATTCGAGCGAACAGTCTAAGCGGTGACTGTCGGTACACTCGTGAGATGCGCAGAGGCGTCTTCTCTTTCACCAAAAACCATCAGGTAAAGAGACATTCTTCCCCTTCCGTAACATGGTCTTGATCACGCGACTTAGGCATGCGTGCGACGGAGATCTATAACGTCCGTCCTCGCCAACCCCAACTGTCCCGACCAGGAAACCGCGGAGAAGGCAGTCAACGAAGTCTTTGACAGTTGCTTCCAAGACACAAGGCCGTTCGATGAGGTTCATTCTTTTGGTACCGATTTTCGCTGGTTTCTCAATTCTTTCTAGATCTATTAGAGTCAAACTCCAACATCCTAGACTTTGTTCCTTCCCGGGGAACTTGCCCTTAGAAAGACGACGGAGCTCCATGAAAAATTAATCTGCTTGGAAGTCATATAATTCTTTCAGTTTATGATACCTCCTGATAAATTGCGCTCATCTCAACCATAACATTGACTTCTTGTGAACGCCGAAGTACGTCCTGTCCCTGGATGCTTGTCATAAAGATCTCAAATAGATAGTGAATGGGAATAGGAATGGCGGGTACGTTCAATGACTATATGCTATGCCGTTGGAGCTTGGTCCCTTAGGAGACTCGGAAAATTTCTTGCCTGGATGATGTGCAGCGAAGCTTGGACTAATGGAATGTGGCGTCGATTACGTCGCGTGGCGCTTTTCTTTCCTCCTCTGTTAACTCTGGTCTCTCAGAGATTCAGAGTCTCACGTCGCGCATTGCAATCCATTCAATCTCAATTGGGTCAACGGATAGCTTATTTCGATTACTCAAGGATCTGTGATCAATAGGTCTCCAGCGCATCGGGGTCAACGCTAACAATTATTGATCATGTTCCTCGACTCTCTCCCGCACGAGTGCTCGAAAGCTCATTCGGACTTCAGCTGTTCCGCGTCGTCAACAGCGGTAGCCTTAACCCACATCCCTCCCTGAATGTAACATCGACATCAAGGAAAAACGAAGAACTTACTCCAACAGACATTGTCAACAACGTCTTTGGGTAAATTTCGTCCACCGTTTGACTTGTCCCTAGTGAAGAGATCCTGGTTACGAGGCTAAGTAGTACTTACGTTCTCAGTCTGAATCGTTCTGTACGTTGTGTATGGACCATGGTCGTTAAAGCGGCAATCGGAAGAGACCCCGATGGCTTACTCATGGGTCATTACATGAGGCGCCGCCACAAACGGTCCAATATTCATTGAAAATAATCGATCTACATGTGGAACTTCAAACTTTACAAGTGTTTTTGCTTAATTTCCCTCATATCTGGCATAGGCATTGTAGTCGTTTCATTGAACTCTGTTAAGCAGACGGCGTCGCGTTTCCTGGGTCTCACTGAGGGGCAAAGAGATCTCCTTTGGCGTTGTATGGACGAAGATACGTACGCCGCTTCGAACACAAGTATCAGGAAGCCGAGCCTTCTGTGCCTCAGTGTGGCGTCCGTGGACTGACGGACCTCCATGGACCAATCGCGTCCACGTGTACCAATTCGCTCTTGACGGTTAACCGTCATCATTTGGGATGCGTGTGTTACCTTTAAGCCTAATATCTCTGTTATGGCTCTCCTCACCGACTCTAGCAATTCATGAAACCGACGTTGGTGTCGTCGACTGGCACAAAAAGCACATCGGTGTACCGAGTTCGTCACCGGTATTTCACCGCGTTGGAGGGAAAACGACGAGGAGCGTGGTGCTAGCCAAGACGGAGAGCAACGTGCTAGGTGCTTTGGACCCTATTGACGGGGAAATTGGTGTGTATCACGCTCAGCTATCAGTTCAGGAGCTAACGGACGCGTTTTAAGTTTGGAGACATATTTTTGAACCTGAAGATCCCATCGTGACATTTGAGAGAAATGGAAATGGTGAGTAGTTTTTTTGTGTATAGCGAGTGTCTGAGTCTGGTCCCTCAACTTTCCCTCATCAATCATCTATCAAATTCTCAAATATTGATCAACCCTCCCCTAGTCCTGACATCTCTCTCTGGTCCTGGAGGTTCGACCCTACGTGCATTTGACGTACTAAACGGGGACCTTCTGATGGAAAAGCGCCTACACGATCCGTCTGTAGGCATACCCGAAGCAGCGACATCTATTGCCTTCGGCGCCGAGGATCTCACCGTCTTGACGAACGGTTACACGGTCAATCAGGTCTCTACGGGTGGGGAGATCAGGTGGAAGTGGACGTCGGTGGATCAGGGGTGAGATTTTAACCTCCTCTTCCTCTCTCGGCGTCTAACTACGTGGCGCTGCAGCTCCCTCGTGTTATACTCGAAGGTGATAACGACGGCCGAAGGAGTGTATGTGATAGGGCTGTCCAAGTCTTTCGCTTCTTATACCGTCCATGTCACCGTTCTATCCCACGCGTCGGGAAAACTTCTCGCAGATTCAGATGTATCTTCAAGCATCTCTTCGGAGCACGACATCCTAACGCTCGGTTCTCGTCTCGTCTGGCTAGACACCAACGGATCTATCCGATACATCTCTCTCACCCCAACCCTTTCAAGCAAACCCTCGAAAATACAGGGCTCTTACCAAAAGATCGTCGACGTCAGTCTACCCGCCCACTTCGTAGGCGTCCAATCCGACGGTACCGGTCAAGTCATCTCCCTGGACGATTCCCAAAGCCCCTGGGAATTCTCCCGCTCATCCCCTTCCATCTACGCAGGAGGCTTCGACAAGTCCAACCGTCCTTACATTTCCCGTCTCTACCAATCCACCTCCGCAGCGTACGTGGAGCTCTACGCTCCTCACCTCGAGATGACAACAGGCTACTCCTTCCCCTTCCCTTCCGACACGACGCGTATCACGGGCATATCGATGGACGCTGCGAATCCGTCCGAACACACTGTCATAGGGAGACTCCTCCTGAGGACCAACTTTGGTGGATTGGAGATGTGGCAGCAGGATAAAGTCCAGTGGGTGCGAGAAGAGGGCTTGGCTTCTCTCGCCGGAAACGTGAAGTTTGTGGAAATGCCCGAACAGAGGATCGCTGCTGCTGGGGAGAGACATGATGAGGGGTTCGTGGGTAGGGTCATAAGGCAGATCGAGGAAGCGAAGGGGTTCCCGGCGTATTTGAGTGGATTTGTCAAGCGGTTTGCTACGGGATCTGCTTTGTCTCCGGCGGTTAGGGATGCTTTTGGGTTCAGGCAGATCGTGCTGGCGACGAGTCGGTTTGGAAAGGTGTACGCGATCGACTCGGGGAACGGTGCTATTCTATGGAGTAAGGTGCTGCTGGGGCAGGGGAGGGTCGTCCCCGTGAAGTTGTTCGTGACTAGGACGGTGGGGGATGGGGATGGGGTGAACCCTCAGGCTGTGGTCGTTGCTGAGATACGTGGAGAGGTTTGTTTCGTCACTTCTTTCCGTCGGGATCATGAGCTTACAGGAGTCCAGAAATTTGTGGACACGGTAGTGTATCACTTTGATGTCTTGACCGGACAGAGCATTGAAGAAAGCGAGGATGGGAACCTTCGTGGTTCTCGACTATTTGGGGGATCTCTCAAGGAGGTGCTTATGTATGAAGGCGAGACTGGAAAGACGATCCTGGCTCTTGACGAGTCTCTCCAGGTGAGCCTCTTCGCTTCTATGTTCCCCTTATTCGTCTTAAGGTTACCTAGCTTCATCCCTACCCGAACAACCCGAGTATCCGTTCGGAATTCGCGTCAATATCTCCCTCCTTATCCTTCCCATTGCTATCTGCCTCCCGTGACCAACTCGCAGGGTACCAAGTGACGGAAAAGGGAAAGGCCTACCCAACTTGGACACTCGTCGTCCCCTCAACCCCAGGCACACTAACCCCTGCTCTGCGTACTCCGATCGCATCTCTAGGGAAAGTGCTTGGAAACCGAACCACGCTCTACAAGTACCTCAACCCACGTCTCGTCCTCCTCACGTCTCCCTCATCCATCTCCATCGTTGACACCGCTAAGGGTACCGTCATATACGACGCGAGAGTTCCTGGAGATGGAGGTGTGAAGGCAACATTGACGGAGAACTGGCTAGTTTATTATTATTGGGATGAGGAAGAGACCAAGGCAGGAAGGATGGTTGTTGTGGAGTTCTATGAGGGTAAGGGGGTGGATGATAAGACGGGCAGGTGCGTGCATTCCTTTGAGCACTCATTGGGAACAAGGCTGACTCTGTGGATTGTAGCTCAGATCTATCTGCGTATGGGAAGGAAAATGTGGATATCACGGCTTATGAGCAGGCGTATGTGTACCCTGCTGGGGGTATCAGGGCGATTACGAGCACGGTAACGAAGTTTGGGATTTCTGGCAAGGACGTCATTGGTACGTTTCCTGTCTATGTCTGTGTCATCGCGTGCTGACGGCTGTTTGGGCTAGTCGCAACGACGAACAACAAGATTCACTCTGTCTCGCGCAAGCTACTGAACTCGCGCCGGCCCAAGGGCAAGCCCACGAGCGAGCAGGCTGAGGAGGGCTTATTCCAGTATGGGCCGGTCATTGGCGAGGATCCTAAGAGGGTGTTGTCCCATCACTATCCTGTGGGTTTCTTTGGTTCTGCCTATCCCCAAAGCTGATGTTCTTTTGATAGGTTGCAGGTGTTGAAGGCCTAGTCACCGCTCCTGCCCTTCTGGAATCTACGTCGCTGGTCTTCGCGTACGGTCTTGACATGTTCACGACCCGCGTAGCGCCCTCGGGAACGTTTGACATCCTGAACGAGAACTTCAATAAGGCTCAGTTAGTATTGACAATATCTGGATTAGGCATCGCGATTATGTTCACGAGACCGATGGTGAGGAGGAAGAAGCTGAGAGAGAGGTGGTATCAATAGAATAGATTTGTGGGCAATCTGTGGGTGCATATTTATTTCAGCCATGCTGTACAGATTGTACGATGAACGACGTTCTCTGAGCGGAGTCCGTCTGACTCAGTGGTACTGACACGGGCCCTTACGCCAACCTGGGCAGGCTCCATGACGGAGCATACGACTATAGATCCTTGTAACCTCCTTTGCGTTTCTTCAAGTTCGTGTTCCCCTCTTCTGGCCCCCAGGCGATGTCAGGACAGGAGACCTAAGTTGCCATCCATTGTTCCCCGCATCGCATCAAGACGGAGAATAAGTGTTCTGGGCGGACGGAGGAGACGCTTGCTTCAAAGAATGAACGCGTTCGGAAAGGTAACCGAGGGTGCCGAGTGGCACATTGTTGGTGATGTATCGGGAGGGCAGCTCAGCGACAATGCCTTCTCCAGTGCACATCGTCGACTTCAGATTGAATAGAAGCTGATGCATAGAAAAGAAAGAATCAAACAAATCACAGCAATCGTATTACTCATTACAAGCCGGGACGGTTCTCCATTTCTCCTTCAATTTTCCACCTCCATCCCAAAACCGACACGGAACAGCCGAGGAGCCGTTTCACTGGGATTGGACATCGTAATTCGGATGATGCGCAGGCGAGAAAATTCAGCAACCGGAAGAGACGGGTTGGTGAGCATCGGCGAGGGAGGAGATTGCTAACGTGCATAGACTCAGAAATGTTAACTCGCCAGATCAGAGAATGTACTCACGCAGATCTTGGCGCACCGGTGCACGACGGCATAATAGACGGCGTCTGATAACAATTCGCCATGCCCACATGCCGTCTTCATACTGAACATCACTGGTGCATACCCGTTCAGCTAGAGACCACGATGATTAAATAAATTTGTCAGAGCAGAGAAGAGTTAGACTGACATGAATGATGAAAATCATCTTAGGACCGTATTGGAGAGGCCGCAAGCATTGACCTAGTTCGACTACCGGAGTCAAGCGTAATAAGGCCTTCCGAGCGCTTAGTCCTTTTACAAATGGATCCACGTCCTTGTCTCCAAGGGTAACAATCGTATGGTAAAACCCTGGGGGGGTTCCAAAGTCAACCGTCCCTCTCGCGTGCTTGTTAGATTGGGGGTACGCCGCCTCGAGCTGGAAAGAGGTGAGACCTTGTTAAACAGCAACTTTACAAAGCGTACAGGTAGAGTCTTCATGTGGTCATACAATGAGGACTCCGAGACGAGGAGGCATTCACTCTTGTGGCACGGGATCTCAGAACGTGGCTAACAAGAAGGAATGAACTTCGAATGTTACAATATTGATCAATAAAAACTTACTTCCTTCATGTGAATCATGTAATATGGATACCTGCAACAGTCAAGGTTGACAATCATGGCTGTCCTGTTGTTTGGCAAGGTATGCCCATAAATGGTCTTCTGGACAGGGCTCCCAGTGGCGTTTGGAGCAATCTGACGCAGAGAATACTCGACGGGGCCTATATACCCTTTATCTAGCTCGCCCTGGTACCTTGCCTGACCTGGGGATTAGTATTAATAAAACCTTTGAGAAAATGGAAACTTGCAAGATTGGCGTAATCAGTAGGATTGGACGGTGGGATTATAGCTTTGTAACAGAACGGCACTTTTTCAGGGGAGGCCTTCATTTTTGATTAGCCATGATTTACCTAGTCGGTTCAGAGAACCAGAAAACAGACGTACAATTTTACCATGCTCGCTGTTCTTGTTTAGATGCTTATGTTCAAGGTACTCGACTTCGGATATCAGGGTGCGACAATCTGGCAAGGTATTGTTCTCCTGATCGATGAAGGCTTCAATTTCAATCACACATCCCATATCTAAAAGACTCACCGCGTTGTTAGAGCGGGACATGAGGCAAACTGTAAAATGTGAATCGTCTTGCTATGTTCGAAGGGGGGAGATAAGTGGGGGGTTAAGGCCTTCCAGAACTCCTTTTATATCTCAGAAGAGATGGCATTGTCCTTACGATCGTCAAAGGTCAAAAAGCGCCACAGGTTTGTGGGAAGCCGACAAAGCGCCAGATCTGTCTCCAAATCATGCTCAAATCGGCTATTTCTGAATCATGCATATGATAGCCAGAAAAACGATTGTCGAAAGTGAGGCGAATAAAACCTCAGCCCGACCTTTGCACCATTGAAACGTGGGTGGTTACTTCTCTCCATCCCCTATTCACCGGGAAACAGTGAATGGGGATCCCATAGCGCGAGCATAGGCGGCCCAAAGGGGAAGGCTGACAGGTCTAGAGTCTTCAATCGCGAGCAAAAAGGTGCAGTGATAAGGTTTGACCAGTACTATTGACTCGGTACCAAGAGGAAACTTG